>CM060474.1:5629897-6229897 GCA_030544235.1 Lepturacanthus savala
TTTGTATGTAGTACTACAAATATAAATGTAGCAACCCTTGGAATAACGATGCATGAGATTCATTTGATGTGTGAGGTCTTTTATTTATTCGTTGCTTGATGATTGACTGGTCACGTGTTAACTAGTGATCCCTCAACAAAAAAATATTTAACCCATCAAGGGAAGACAGAACTTCTGGGTTAATTAACGTTAACAGAAAAAAAATAAACAAATTAAATACATTAAAACATGTGAAACAACAAACAATAGTGTAATAATTTAAATAATAATTTAAATGAAAGGGATTGAAAATTTAAATGAAAAATCTCTAATGTTGACATGGGTATTTGAGACTAAATTCCTTGGGGTTATCATTGACCAAAAGTTAAAATGGAACCAACAAATTGAATATATTAAAGGGAAAATTTCAAAATCACTTGAAGTCCTGTATAAATCCCAAAATGTATTGAATTCTAACGCCTTGCATTTGATCTACTATTCATTAATTGTTCCATATTTATCTTACTGTGTTGAACTGTGAGGATCTACTTTTAAAACCACCTTGGATTCAATAATAAAACTGTAAAAATGAGCCATACGTATTATCAATAATTCTGATTACTATGCTCATGTTACAGTTGTATTCCATCTGCGTCGTGTAGTGGTAACAAGAACGGACTGTCCACACTAGGGCTGCTGTCAGTGCACTTTTACTGGTAAACACATTCAAACAAGTACAGTGATACAACAGAAAGAGAAGAGTTGAGGGAAGGAGGGACGAATAAATGTGGACACAGAAGATGGGCCAGGAGGGACAGAAGGCTACAGAACTGAAACGCCCTGAGATGTACATGAAAACAAATTCCAATTGTGGAAAAAGTGTGTAATTATTTTAAGGGAACAGCCAAGTATGATAATCTGAACAAGCTTCAAAGCTAGAGGTGGGAGTCTCACACTGAAGATCTACGTGCTCCTCCCCTACATGCAGATGATTCAGCTTGACGGCTGGTTTGCTGGTGCTACACTACTCCCTCTGTGTGGATAACCTGTGTTGGGTGCAGTGTGACAGAGCAGAGTGACTGGCATCTTTACGGACTGAGCATGGCACATGGTTAAGACCCTGAATCCGAGGCAAGCCACTAGGCCTTCTACTCGTTGATCCGGACTGAGTGTTATTCATGAGGACTTTCTCCAGCCTACTAAGCACTCTCTCCATGGTAGAACTGTCAGCAGAAGCAGGCAGCTCCTCAGTAGTCAGGCCTCCCTTCCGCATGAAGGTCCGTATGAGTTCAATCCATTCCTCCAGTGTAACGGTGTCCGACGAGTCACCTCTGAACGTGGGAGGGTCCTTCACTTTTATTTGACTGACTATGTTTAGCTGAGATGAACTTGATAAGTCCTGAGTGTGACTGTCAGCATGTACATCAAAGGCATGTGAAGGGTTAAACCTACCTAAGTGTTCAAGGAGATTGTCAGCTGGCTGTTGACCAATGTGCTGCAGGATGCTACTCATCTGACTTAAAATGTCATGTGTAGTGTCTGGAGTGGAGTGTAGGGGTCGTGAGAAGCAAGGAAGCCATCATGTTGAGTGTGAGTATGTGTGTTGTGAACTGCTGGACTAGTAGCTGCCATCCCCACACCTCTACCTACCGTTAATGTTAGGAAAAGGAATAGGTGTCGCCAGTAATCCTCTACCCCATCCTACACTAACTGGTGACAGAAAACCAAGAGTCTATGGGTCATGGTTTAAAAGAGAAATGAAAGGCAAATAAGGACAGTATGAAAGAGAAACAGAGAACCCCACACAAAGTACTAACTATACTATAAACTACAGTACCATAAACCTACACTCACTTCAGTACTATACACTCACTACAGTATGCCTAAATACCATACACACATTACACTGCATATAAGCTAAATAAATGCTCAACCATGTAACTGCATATAATAAATAAAAAATACACTGCATAAAATGCACCACAATTAAATGCACTACATATACTACAATTAAATGCACTACATAAAATACACTGCAAAACTGCAAATTCTATGGTTCAACCGTTAAAACTGCTCAAAATTGTAAATATAACTCTTTAAACTGGGAATATGTCTACATGCTGTGTTTATGACCAGAAAATTCGCTCAGCTGATTCAGATTTGTATTTACTGTACAAAAAGCTAAAAAGGTGTCTCCATTATTGGAGTTAAATTATGGAATGATGTCAACATCAATTAAAAAATATGTTATTCTCTTTTTCTGTGCGTTTGTTGTTGTTTCCTTGCTTTTTTTAAAAATGTTTTTTGCTCTTTCTTGTTTCTTTGCTTTTCTATTGGTTTGTTTTATGCTTTTTTGTAGCCATAAAATTTGAAAAAGGTGATAATAAAGAAGAGGCTTTTATAAGCATTTTGCTTCTGCTTATGCCTTTCAGTCATTATTGGTTTTGTGTAAAAAGTCAATGCTGTGCATAATGTTGTTCAGGTTTTGTGCTGTTTTTGTGTTTTTATGTTGTCATGACTAAATAAACTTCATTCATTCATATAATAATCTCCAAGTGTCTTCTAAATTAAATTTAGTGAAATAGGCTACATTTTTTGAAAAACTTTTTTGGCGAATTCCCTTCCTTTAAAGCTATGTCTCAAATAAAATAAAATAAATCATCCTTTTTATTTGTTATTTTCATTTAACGTGCTTTACTTTCATATCATATCATTTATCCTAATGATACCATTACCTGTTAGAGGTAAGGAATCATTCTACTAAATGCTGATAGAATAGTCACCAATGGAGTTAATAACGAAATATTGACAGAGCTTATTATTATTGGTTTCGGAAGTCTTCTCGACCATTGCTGTTCCTGAGAACTTAACATAACAGGCGGGTTAAATTTAAGTTTACCGTTTAAAACAGTTTAAATTTATATAACCAGATTAAAAAAATATGTCAGTTTTCTACCAGCAGGGCGGCTCCACATCAGTATGTTACTGGTGTTACCAACGGAACAAGTGAACATTAACATTAGCAACTAAAAGAATCCACTCAAATTGTCCTGTGAACTGGCGGATAACGTCGTTATTTGGTATTAATTAAGCAGCAGCTAATTAAAAGGTACGTAAACGACGCTTGAATTTAACTAAGAGTTTTAACGCTGTAACAATAAGGCAGCCTTAGTAAGTAGCACGAGCTAGCAGGCGTCTAGTAGCGCGTTAGCAGGCCGCGGAGCCTCGGTGTTTCCTGGTTGAATGGACCGGTATCGAGGAGCCCCCACGCGCCGCTGTTTTCCTGCTGATAACTGTTAAAACCAGATAGATACTAGTAAAACAAAACTATTTCTTACCTTTTTATAAGCTTTAAATTCAATTTGTGGCAATTTGTGGTTAACTTCCACAAAATCCTAAAGTTGCTTTATATAAAATAGTATTTTACGTTCACGTTCTTTTCTTATATGTGTTAATTGACTATTAAATAAAGGTACATTGACTTTACCCACGTGGCTGTTTTTGCATTAAATTTGGAGTTATTTTGAAATTAAATGACCCCAAATGGAAGTGAGTAACCTTACTGTGTTTACCGCTGTTTTTGGTAGTGTGTTTTTAGCCTGCTGGATTATGCATTTATTTATTTATTTGTTTATTTATTTATTTAAGACTAATGTTGGCGTTGCACCCTTGCTTATATTAAACGTGTTAAAACAGTAACTTTTAACATAAATTTCTAACGTTAATTGACTTTAAAGGAAAAAATTAATGCATCATAAGCATCCGCATGTTAAACTGCAGCCTTAAATTATTTTTATTAACGATATTTTAAAATAAATTTTAAGTTTCGCTGGTTATAAATGTGTGTTAGCTGTAGTTTCTGCCATTTGCTCTTCCATTGATGTATGTTGTCGTTGTTGTTGTATTGTAAATAGTGGAGCAGGACAAGTCCGGGCATATTTTGCCTGTGTAGTAGTATCCAGCAGCTGCTTCTTGCCGTAGTGAGTCAGCTGTGTGTGAACAATCATTTTTTCTGTCGTAGATTTCTGCCCAGACATATTCATACTCAAGGCCCCGACACATGTACGATTGATGCCAAAAGTGGCCTTGTCACATGAGAAGAAAATGAGAAGATCTTCAGGGCTGAAATCTGAAATGAGACAAGATTAGTGCTGCAACTAAGGACTGTATTCACAGTTGAATAATCGTTTATTGAAATGATTATTCGTTTGGTTCATAAAATGGTGTAAAATGTCTCTGAATATTCAACCTTAAAGAGAGACTTTTTATCAGGCTTTTTTGATATTTTTTCTTAAAATGACTCAAATCCATTATTATCCATATCTATCGTCAAAATAGTTGGTGATTTATTCAATAGTTGGTAACTCATCAATTAATCGTTGCTCTAGATTAAATATTGTTTTAGATAGATTTTGGATATCATAATATAGCAAAGATGTTGTCTTTTCCTGGTTTTATAGCTGCATAACAGTAAAGAGACTGTATTGACAGTTGAATAATCATTCATTGAAACGATTAATTGATTAGTTGTTTGGTTCATAAAATGGTATAAAATGTCTCTGAATATTCAACCTAAATGTCTTTTTTGTCCAGACCAACAGTCCAAAACCCAAAGATCATCAGTTTATTATTATAGAACCTAGACCTAGAACCTAGGACATTTTCTTCTTTAAAATGACTCAAAATAGTTGGTGATTTATTCAATAGTGGGTAACACGTCAATTAATCATTGCTCTAGATTAAATATTGTTTTAGATACATTTTGGATACCATAATATCGTGAACATGTTTTTTCCTTGTTTTTAAGCTGCATTGCAGTAAAGTGACAATGTTCCGAATTACTATTATTGAAGACTAAAGAAAGCAGAAAGTAATTAGATTTAAGAGGATGGAACCTAGAAAAATGACTCAAATCCATTAATCTATTGTCAAAGTAGTTGGTGATTTATGTAGTAGTTGGTAACTAATGTTTACCAGGCTGTTTTAGTTGTCTAATATTCATCTTTACCAATTTTAAAGTCATTATATCTACATTACTGATGAGTATTTATCGAAAATCACATTGTGTAAATATTTTAAATTTGCCCAGCTCGAGAGTCAATATTATATTAATTTTATATTTAAGCTTTGAGAGACGTTACATCTTTACTAAATGACTCAAACATCAATATTAAAACAAGTAACTTATTTGTCTATATCATACTTTAACACCTTGTTAATTCATATTTTCTGGTTGACCTTATTGTGTGTTTTTCAATCTTTCCTAATAATAATGTCCTTGGTGCTGCTCTCACGTCAGGTGACTCCAGGTCAGGATATTCTGATCTGTAAACTGATCCCAGATTAGTTTCTGTCATCTGATACTTGTAGTAAAGGGAGGGATTGTTTTTCTTTTAATGCATTGCTAATTAAAAGGAGGAAAACAATACAATAGTATTGATCCAGTAGATATAGAAACTCAAAACTAATTTTATTTTCTGGTAATTATAGCTTTGATGAGATTATTTCATATACATTTAATTTATCTATCCTAACTTCTATAATTCCTATAATTATTTCAACCTAATTTTAGAGCTACAATGATTAGTTGATTGTCAGAAAATTAATAGAAAAGCTTGTGGTTATTTTTCAAGCAAAACTTCTTGAAATGCTCAGCTTCTCAATTGTGAGATGTGTTTCTTTTTGTTATAAATAGCAATAAAATCAATATTTTCACATTTTATTAATAAATTACATTTTTATTTGTAAGGTACTTTTTCATACATGTTAGTGCAAAGTTGATAAAACTAACAGTACAAATCTTTTGAGACAATGTAATGACAAATAATACATTTGATTTAAAAAGGAATAAAAATAAATTGAAACAAAAGCCAGACTAAAGATAAGTGAAGATGTTTTTAGTTTGCATCAACGCATTCAGCTGCTCTCAGGCAGACCTGTTCAATTTTTTAACAATTATTGAAGAAAATTATTGATTTTGATTTTAATTTATTTATTGAAATGTATTGAAACATGTTTACATACAACTCATATATAAAACATATACCATTAAACTAATTTAAAAGAACAATAATTTCACAAATAATCACAAATCAGCTTTATATAAAATGTTACTTTTTTTTCCTAATGTTTACAGCCTAAATAAAGCTGCAGATTAATTGATAATGAAAGTGATAATTGGTTGCAGTTCTACATATTCTATCACATGAATCCACTACTCTTAGATTTTTAGTAGTGTGTGGTTTGACATTTATCGTTCTAATAAGAAACAAAAACAAAAAAAAATGTCTGGAATAATTCCTCATCTGGGGAAACGACAGCTGTCAGGACAGGACATGTCTGCTTGGATCAGACCAGACTCAACCTATGAGATACAGCCATATTTACCTCTGGTTACCACTGGTTAGTGCAATGGTGAGTGTGGTTATCTAATTTTGGCATGCGTCATGAGATGAGTCATGTTGGTCTAGTCCCGGCATGTCTCGGCTGGATGATTAAATCAGCTGGTACATTCAGTTCAAACATACTGACTCAGCCTTGCTGCCTCTCATAGGCCCAGTCTGGCTAGGCCTGGCCTTTTAGGCTGGTCTAGTCCTGACATGTCTGAGCAGGGTTATAAGAGGCTGCAGCTCTGCTCCACTCCTACTGCACTTTATCTGCTTTTACTTGCACAGGATGGGTTGCTGATACTTTTTACTCTGGTAAGACCACTTATTTATTACTGATTATATGATAAATACCTTTTTATATATATATAGGCTTAATTAACTCAATAACTATTAATTAGGTGAGCATGTTTTTTGTTTAAGTGTCATCATATCATGACAATATAGTGTTGAGTTGTTTTAAATTAAATTATTTAAACAAAATTAAATCAAATGTGTCATGTAACACAACACCAATTCAGTTTAACTGCTGATTTTTGACCTCATGCTAAATGTCATATCTAATATGCCTTCGGGGTTCATTAATAAATTGGAGGAGTCTGAGATGATGACCAACATTTACCTTGACTGAGTTCTGATGTGTTGATGTGTGTAATCAACAGGTTTTATATCAGGATCAGTGCAAATGTAGAGTTAGTTGTCTGTAAAATGCATAGAGTAGGAATGCAACTAAGGATTATTTACTTCAAAAGTCTGAAAATAATTAAAAATACCCTATATAATTTTGTGGAACCTGTAGTGATACCTTTTTATAATATAGTGCTTTGAGAACAAAATCAAATGTATACTACAGCAGCAAATAATTGTTTCCTGAAGAAACCAGAAAATATCCACATTGAGTCCAGTGTCTCCACGCCCTACAGGCACTTTAGGCCCTGTCGGACAGCAAAAATATTTTCTGTAATATTTGTGTTCTGTTGACCAATCACAATCAGCCAGGGCTAAACGATGCAGAATGCGGTAGTCAACCACTCGGAGGACATTCCTCAGCTGAGTCAGAATACCACAGATCTGAGATGTCATGTTTTCTGATGTTTCCTGTACTGATATGACATAATATGCCATTTCCTCTGTAGTAACTCGTCTCTCTTGTGTGTTTTGTGTGCAGGAAGAATCAACTTCACTATGTCAGCTGATGGGGAGCTCACCGCTGACATGGCTGATGACAACAAACTGGTGAGAGCAGAGCACAAACTTACTGATTCCTTCAGTATTTATTTATGCACACATGCATTATATTTCTCTACTGCATGAAGCTTATATGTCTACTCTTTGTTTTTTGTTCATGTGTCAGTCCGCCCCACTGGATTCTTAACCCTCTATTTCATAGTGTTTCCATATGGCAACAATTACTTTATCTTCATTTTTCTAAAAAGCTGTGCTATAAAATCTATGTTTTTGCAGTTAAAAGTGATAAGGCGGCTTTTATTTTGAAGGACATACAATTTATGAGGTCACATGACCAGGATATCCTGTTTGCTCATGGGCATTTGACATGTGAGCATCATTGTCTCACAAATGAAGCTTGTCTTTTATTCAGAGTTTGGCAAATTTTTTACCAAATAAAAAAATTAACTGTAATTTAATTCAAAATTGATGTTATATGTTTTTTTTTCTAATATGCTAAAATAGATTTGTTTCCATATGGAAACAATATGCAAATTTACCAGTGCATACAACCTAATGGAGTCTATTTACTCAGCAAGAAACTATCCTGACTTTTTCTTATATTTCTTAAATATATATATATTATATATTTCTATATTATTTAGGCCATTTTAAGTTATACAAGCATTCATTCTAAGTAATATTTCATTCAATTGAGGTTTAACTTCATTTCACAAGCCATGCAATATAATTTTGCTCTAACTGGACGTTTGTTTGTGTTTTTAGGTCAGACCAAAGGTAGAGTTTCATTCTTTGTTGCGACATGCAGGAGCCACTAAAGATATTTTCACCATGAAGGAGGTACAGCAAACGTGTGTGTGTGTGTGTGTTTGTTTGTGTGTGTGTTAGTGCTCTGATGTTTGATGTTAAACGGTTCAGCTGCAGTAAAACTACAGTGGTGATTACTCATTCTGAACCAGCCCGTTGGCTGAGTGGTGTCTCCCACGTCTCCCAGTCCACCCTGGGAAGATCAAACCCTGGACAAATCCTACCAATTGGAGGTTTTACCTATAAAATCTACTGATGTGTTCAGTTGTTTTATCGACAAAACAGCTGGACAGTTGTAAAGCTTAAAGAATTGACAGCTTGATTCTAAGGGAACATCTAAACCCTTTTAATGGTCCCACCCAGAAAAAAGTAGTGGTGAAAAATACATATAGTAAAAATAGAGTAAATATATGTACATTCCTTTCTTCTTTTGGACAATAATAACATTATTTTAACTAACTATACTGTTTTTACTTGTATCACCCTGGAATTATCACAGGGAGCAAAACAAGCCAAATATTTGCTGGGTGCAGGGTCTCATATTTGATGAATTCCAGTGATTCGTACATCATATTCATATGCGTTTTTTATTATTTATTTATTATAATTTATAGACAAAGATTAATGGATAATCGACGTAATCAGCAGATGTAGCCTTAATCACAACACAAAATGTTTTTTACCCCCAGTAACAAACACCATTAAAGGTTATAAGCTGCAGTTGCTTCTTATCTTCAGTTTTATTATATTTGATTTCTGCTTTGATGCTGATTTGACTGTTATTAACGTTTAGGGGACTCGGACACGTCTGACTCTTGTCAAATTTAAACAGTGCTTTCTGTTTGTTGTTGAATCAAGAATAGCTTTTTTTAACGAGAATCAATTCTGACACCGACAATTGAATCATTATTCCCAAAGATTCCCTTCCTCATTGATCAAAGCTAATCACAAAGTTTCCATTTGATTTCTCGTTCGGTTGAATGTTGTGAAGCTGCTCTTTATTTTTTTCAGTTCTTGAATAAATGCTGATAAATATAATTTATGGCTCTGGCAATCCCATTGCCTTGCCTTATGGATTTAATTCCCTGAAATGGGCTGAACATTATTGATTTTCTTTCCGTTATTTTTCTTTTCTTTGATATTTTTGGTTGGTTTCAGCCCTTTTTAAGAAGGTCAGGTCAGAAGCTGCAATCTGATCTGTATTTTTCTCGTGATGCATGTGCAGGTGATGTTTTACCTGGGTCAGTACATCATCCAGAAGCAGCTGTACGACCAGAAGCAGCAGCACATCGTCCACTGCTCCCAGGATGCACTGGGGGGGGTGCTGGGAGTCGACAGCTTCTCTGTTAAAGAGCCACGGTGAGTGGACAAAGTCGAGGATTGTTTTCTGGTCAGGTCCTGTTTGTTACCAGTGAGGTAACTAAACCACGTTTATCTTTCAGAGTTCTGTTTGCGATGATTTCCAAGAACCTGGTGGCTGTGAAAGGTCAAGGTAGGATGACTCCTGTCACTTCTTTTCATCCTCTCTTTATGTCCCATATTTTCTATTTTCCTCTCCTACTCTTCACTCATTGTAGGGCTGGGTGATATCACATTTAACTCACAATAAATAACAAACCTATCAAATGCACAAGCTTCACACAGCAAACATCTCAGTTATTTAAAATGAACAATATTTATGTAATGCATTAAACTATAGTCCAAAGTCATGACTGTCACTTTCTATTTTCTTTTCTTTTTTTTCAATGATCTGAGTAGACGACTTAGACAAAGGTTTTAAGCAAAAAAAAAAATTAAGTTTCCAAGTGCTTCCTGTCACATGACTTCAACTTCCTGCCCTGTCCTGAGAACACTGAGAAGACCCCCTGCCAGAAAGAGTCATTTTATTTAGATTATTATAATTATTTTCAACCCCGACTATTTATTCATTCATGTCTCTAGAATAAACCATGACCATTTTTTTAGTTTATGAGCATATTTGTCTATAGTTGCCATTATGCTATGCTATTTTCCACAAAACAGAGTCCAAAATGTAAAAATATGTACAGAACATGACTGTTAGTGACTCAACTGACTCAACTCATCTTCACCAAACCCACTTGCATTTTTCTTACACATATCATTTTGTCTCAGTGAGACTGGACATTAAACTATTACTGTTTTCCCAATTCATTGATGAATTGTTTTGGTTGTTACAGGCTGCATCCACACTTTTTTAAATTTAAAAGGCCCTTCGTTCACTCAAGACTTCAGGATTAATCTCTGCACATATTAAAACACCTTTAATCATATTTATTCTGGCCTGAAGGTCTATAGGACAAAGGTTTGCAATACATTGTGGATTTTTGCACAGTTTAAATGCTGCTCCTTTGTTCTATTTCAAAAGAAAACAAACACATCCATTATAGTTGATTATTGAAATGTAGATTGTGTCTAGATTAATTTTTCTCTTGATTTATTAATTAATTGTTGCAGGTCTACTGGACATATCATTACATTGCTAAGAACTTAGTTGAATGAACCCACATTCATTTGTTGTACTTGAAATGAATAAATGAGTTTATCAAACATACAGACATGGCTGGAATTGTGATGGTTAGAATGTCATAATCAATGAACTGCCCAGCTCCCCGACTTCTTCCTTTTTCCTCTCCTTTCTTATCATTTTCTACTCGGATTATGACTAAACAATCTTTCTCTTCCTTAGAGTCCCCGCAAATCTTGAATGAAGCGCACAGCAACACCCAGACAGACCGAGGGACAGAGGTAACATTAAAAAGTATTTTAGGAGCTTATATGCTTTTATTCTGTCTAGACAGATATTTATCATGTGGGATAATTCAATGAAAACTGAAGCTTTGAAGTGTTTCATCGTATTTCCAGCTTCAACAGTGAGATTGAATCATTCTCAACTTTTTTGTAAAACTGTATTAAAAACATACAAATAAACAAAATCACCATCATCCCCTCACAGCATTTCTGCATTATGTAATATCAATAAACTTCCTGTAGGTATCATCCATACACTCAAAAAACACAGCTGGACTGCATCAGTTTAACTTCCTGTTGTTAATCAATGTGGTGTTCCTAGTCATGTGACTGTTCCATTAACACTCATCATACAAACTGTAATAATACATATATTATCACCTCTTGTTGTGTTAGGTAAGTTTGAACTTCTGTTTATTGATGGCCTGTGTGTGTCATTGATCTGAACTTCTACATCTTGAATTTGAATTTCTTGAAGTTCTTAAAAACACAATTTCTGGATTATTTTGACAAAGAAAATTGTCCCAAAACTACACTTGACAATTTCACAATATTCCAAGTCATTAAAGAACAACTAACAAGAACAATAAAATTACAATGTTCATCAGATTCATCAAATATATCATCTGAGCCTCACTATGTAGACAAATGTAGATGTACCCGAGTTTAATTTCTTACATTAATTCTGGTCTCCGCCATTCATTTCTATTGATCAGTCATTTTTGACCAAAAACACCAAGAGTGTACAAAAGTTGAATAAAACATATGTATGTAAATTTCCACAACTTATTTTATGTGCTGAAATCCTTTTTGCGGATAAACTCATGGAATCTTAGGTGAATCTGATCAAATTAACCATGTTTTTCAGAGACAAAAACTTTAAAATTTGACCGGGAACACAACATGAAGGTTAAATAAAACCACTTCTGTATTTAGCTAACCAGTGTAGAAACTCCACATGGCAGTCAGCAAGCTAACTACTTAGCAACTATCACAAAACACTATAAAAATAATCAAATCTTTAGCAAACATGAACATATTCACTCTCTTATCATTTTAACATTCTTAGACAACAAACTATCGTGTCAGTATATACTCACGGTCTTATTTTCCGAACTTTGCTGTAAACAAGACGCCGAACTGCACAACACTGTCACCACACTAACAACTAATATAATGCAGTCAACAAGGCAGGAAACACAAAAGACCACAAGGTGGTGCCAAAGGACAGAACATCATCTGCACATGAACACTACTCGCAGTACTAAAATTAAATTAAATTAGATTATTTAAATAAAACTAAGTATAGTTCTAGATCAGATTTAGTTTTATTTGTTATGTTTGGAGCACATATTACACATAGTACTTTAAAGAAAGGAACAGCAAATATTTGGCACATAATGTTAATATGTTATAAACAGGATTTTACAAAGAAGATTGAAAGTGAGTTCTAAATCCAAATGTTTGCTTTTTTAGGATGCAGATTCAGAAAGTCGCTCTTCATCACCAGACAGGAGGAGGAGGAGGAGGAGAAGGAGGAGCTGCAGGAGCAGTGACCCAGGTGAGTTTCTGCTGAAAAAAAAACAAAGAGGAAAAAAAAAACCCTGTGATGTTGAGACTTAACCTCCGTCCACCTGATCTCCTCAGGACCCTCCCACAGTGTAGAGGACAACAGGGATGAGGAGGATTCAGAGGAGGAAGAGGGAGAAAGAGAAGGCAGGAAGAGGAGGAGGTCGGACAGCTACTCCCTGACCTTTGATGACAGCCTGTCCTGGTGCGTCATTGGTGGACTGGGGAGTGTACGAGACCGACACAGCAGCCAATCATCTGACTCGCACAGCACTGTGAGTCTTACACACACACACACACACACTCACCAACTAACAGTGGCCTTAATTGACTGAATCTATAACTGATGTATTGGTTTATAATGTGTGTGTTTAGTCTGGGAGGTCAGAGGTCACGGTTGCAGACTCAGACAGCGATAACTTCAGTGTTGAATATGAGGTGGAGTCTGTCGACTCTGACGACTACAACGAAGACGATGCTTCTCTGTCTGCAGACGACCAGGTAAACATCTAAAGGATCTAATGTTATATATGATGATGTTCTCTATTTCTCTACTATTATCAACAAATTAAAACACCAAAACCAAAGAACAGACCTAAAGCCTGATATATATGATATATTCCTCTGTGCCATAGAGCTCCACTGTAACTGTTGATGAGTACTAGAGTTCCAGCTGGAGATTTCATTATTGATTAACCTGTGATGTATTTTATGGATTTTCAGAAAATTCCCACAGCCCAAGTTGATGTCTTCAAACGTCTTGTTATATCTGACCAACAATCCAAAACCTGAAGATAATTCAGTTTAGTATGTGGGTCAGTGACAACACTGTCATGTGGTGTAACCCTAAAAACTTGGTATCAGTTTAACTCTCTTAAAAAGGATTTAAAACATTAAACACATGTTAACTAGTGTTATATTCTAGGTGGATTATATATTAATTTGATCGTTCTTTTTCGGTTACACCATTTGATATTTCGTGTCAAAAAAAATCTCACAAAATCATGAATCAACCCAGAATCAAAATCATTATTTAAAAATGAATGAATGCTTCTTAAACTGTATTTAATTTTTTTTTTTTGAATTTCGCATGTTGCTAAATATTTGTCATTGACCCAGATACTATATAGGCAGCATATACAGTATGTATATAAAGTATATATTTATACACTGTAAACACAGCTCCCATTACCAAACAGCAGGTGGGATTCATATTTTAAGTCCTCACTCATCCTGCTTCAGCTTTGACAAACCTTCAGGACAAAGTCAGCAGCCTTTTTCTCCAGATTTACTTTATTTTAAACAAAATGTCACTTTTTTCCTAATATGTGTTATTAAATATTGCTTCATATAAAATAAACCCTCTGTGCCATATTCAAAGTTTTATTACACTTACCAAACATTATCTGTCACTGGCCCATGTATGAACAATTTGAAATAGATGGATTCAAATACTGAATAACTTCAGACTTAAATTTGAGTACTGACAGACTATGTTAACTGTCATACAATCATAATCCATATAGAAATGAGAACTTCAGCCATATGACAATATAATTTCAGTATTTTTGCATATTGAAATAAAAGTGACATAAAGCAATGTTTTTGCTGTCTCTGTGTTCAGGTATATGAAGTGACCATCTATGAGGCAGAGGATGATGACTCCTTTGATGAAGACACAGAGATCACTGAGGCTGTGAGTCAGATACACACACACACACACACACACACACACACACACACACACACACACACACACACACACACACACACACACATATTTGTGTGAGTCTATATATACACTACAGTTCAAAAGTTTTAGTTTTTGCTAAATTTTCAACTGATTTTCACGGTTGGATTTGTTATATAAACTTCAGAGATGTAGTTATGACACTGCAGTCTAATATTTTTTTATGTACACTACAGTTCAAAAGTTTTAGAACACAAATTTTGACATTTTCCTACCCTCACCTATGGTCATGAGCTTTGGGTAGTGATGGAAAGAACAAGATCACGAATACAAGCGGCCAAAATGGGCTTTTGCTCAGTCATCAGCAAGGAGCTCAGAGTAGAACCGCTGCTCGTCCACAATGAGAGGAGCCAGTTGAGGTGGCTCAGGCATCTAGGCTGCCCCCGCAACCCGAGAAAAACAGATAAGCGGGAGAAGACAAGACGAGACATTTTTACATTTTATTTATCAGTTTAATTCCAATGCATACCTTCTAGATTTATTAGAGCCCTATACAGTCACCACCAACACCCCCCACAGCCATTTAAAGAGGCTTAGAAAGAAGCTTGAGAAAAGAAGTGTAAATGTATATAAAAATGTAATTATATATTATATAACATATATTATGTTATTTAGGCCTAACTGTGTGTCTCTGTGTTTCAGGACTACTGGCGGTGTGCGAAGTGTGATGAGTTGAACCCTCCTCTCCCCAGAAACTGTCTCCGCTGCTGGACCCTGCATCATGATTGGCTGCCTGACGAGTCCCTCAACAACTCAACAACCAGCCCCACTGCCTCCAGGACGAAACCCCTGCCCACAAAACCAACCAACCTATCAGCAGCCAAAGAAACGCCAGGTACTTCTCAGTCCCAGGATGTAGTATGTGGAAGTTATAACAAATTGTCAAGGGATTGAAATTCACCACCTCACCACAGCCACACCCTCCACCATTTTAAACACATTTAGTCACAAAGGTCTAGACATGTTATAGACACAGTTTGAATTGGTTGTGAGTAAATTCCCTAGGAGAAGTTAAATTAGTGTGACGACTGAGACTTCCTGCTGCCAGCAGGCGCCGCTGTTACTTCATTATCAACGTGCACATGTGTTCAGGGCTGGGCTGATATCATCCACCATCAATTTCAGCCAGTTTGGATGTTGTTTTGTTGGGGAAATCGCAACTTCCTTTATCATGGAGGCCACGCCCTCCCATTAAAACTCACCATTTTGATAACATTATAAGCTGCATGTCTTTTAATGTTTAATTACTACATGTACAGGGTTCGAGCATGGAGGAGATTGTCAGGAGTGAGACAGCAGATTTAAGCTTAAAATTTTCCAACACAACTTATTCAAGTGTTATTATTCAGTGCAATATTACCGAACATGTACTGTGCAGTGTAAACTACTGTATCATGTAGCGTTTTAGACACAGACTTTCACGTTTACCAGCATCAGAAACGTGTCCACTCACCATGCAGAAATAATCCTGTAAATGTTGCGCTTCCATCTTACGTCCCAGCTTTTTTCTTCCTTCTTTGACAGGCAGATCGACTGCCTTTAACTCAAAAGCTGCGTTATATTCATTTCTCAGTTTATTTTCCCTAAACGTTGTTCACGCTGCTTGTCTCACTTTTCTGCTGTAAAAATCCTTATATCAGCTGCACTTTTACAGTATAGGCTGCAGGGTTCACAGCATGGGGAAAAAGTAGTGGCTTATAGTCGGAAATTATGGTAGATGGCACAGCCAAAATTAAAGTGGCTACAGGTAGTTCTAGTTTGTAAAAGTATGTCTGCAAATGGTAATTTCACAAACGTTTAACTCAAGATGGTGGACTTCCTGTTGGAATTAAGCTCATGTGCTGAATTTCATTCATGTGAAACTATATGGTGAGGCTGTTGTTTTGAATGCTATTCTTTTGGTGCTATAAAGCTATTCTGCTACGCCAATATTCAAAACCTATAAAATTTGTTTTATGTTCAGGCCCCTAAAAAGGCAACTGAGTTTGGAAAAGAATAATAAGAAGAATCCTTAGAAGAACAAGAGGGAGAAGTGACTGCTGCACAATTTCCACTTGGGCTCTAATAATAAAAGCCAGAGCTTGGATATATTTCTCTATTTTACAGACATGGTGATTTATAGGTTAATTGAGA
The DNA here is from genome assembly GCA_030544235.1 of Lepturacanthus savala. Classification (NCBI taxonomy): domain Eukaryota; kingdom Metazoa; phylum Chordata; class Actinopteri; order Scombriformes; family Trichiuridae; genus Lepturacanthus; species Lepturacanthus savala. The sequence continues at coordinate 5,646,479 of CM060474.1, forward strand.
AAGTAATTCTTGTTTTGTTTTATTTTGTTTTATGTATTTTATTCACTGGCTTTTAAACCCAGCATGAGACCTCAGCCTGCTTTATTGTTTTATGTATTTCATTTGTTTTTATTGTTTTGTTTTCTTGCTGTTTGTTTATGCCCATGTATGTACAGCACTTTGTTTCAGCTGTGGAAGGAGGTTAAAAAGGTTTATAAATGAAATTTAGTTGAGATTAATCAACTGAAATATTCATTAGTTGCAGCTCTGCACATGTGTTTTTTGATATAAAAAAGAGAATTTACTGACGATTGTGTGTTTTGCAGGTTCTGACGTTGAAGAAAACGATGGAGTCGACGTTCCAGATGGAAAAAGAGTGAAGTCTCCTCCTCTGTCTCAGAGCCTGTCTGACTCCGCCCCCTCTGCTCCTGACTCCCAAGACCTCTGCTGCTCCCAGCCCTCCTCCTCCTCTCAGGAGAACCTCTGGACATGCGACTCCCAGCCCTCCTCCTCCAACTTCTCCTCCTTGGACTCCCAGGAGCTCCTCCCGTCGTCGCCTGTCGCCTCCGCACCTCCTCACCAGTCCCCTCTGGTCCCCGAGCTGGAGCGCAGCGTTTCGGCTGAGTGGCGTCTGCCGGACTCCTGCCTGGACCCGTGTCTCATCTGTCAGTCCCGGCCCAAGAACGGCTGCATCGTCCACGGCCGAACCGGACACCTGATGTCCTGCTACGTGTGTGCCAGGAAGCTGAAGAAGAGGAACAAGCTGTGTCCGGTCTGTAGGCTGCCCATTCAGTCCGTGATCCTCACCTACCTCAGCTGAGACCCCCGGACCCTCCTCACCCTCCCCGATCAAAAGAAGTCATACCTTTTCTTTTTTTGTTGTTCTTTTATTAAAGACTTTCTTGGGAAAATTACTTAAGGTGAAACACCAAAGTAACGTTCAATAAATTAATTCACTGTGGTGTTTGGCACAGCTGGCTGATGTACAGTGTAATAAAAATTTAAATATGGCACAGAGGATTTATTTTGTATGAAGCAATATTTAATAACACATATTAGGAAAAAGTGTCTAAAATAAAGTCTAAATCTGGAGAAAAAGGCGGCTGACTTTGTCCTGAAGGTTTGTCAAAGCTGAAGCAGGATGAGTGAGGACTTAAAATATGGATCCCACCTGCTGTTTGGTAATGGGAGCTGTGTTTACAGTATATAAATATATACTTTATATACATACTGTATATGCTGCCTATATAGTATCTGGGTCAGTGACAAATGTTTGGAAACATGAGAAAGTCAAAAACCTTTTAGAATAATGAATTAAAAGCATCAGGTCTAAATGTACATTGTGTGTTTATGTTGGTTTGTTGGTTTCTTCTTAATTAAAAGCCCATTTGTATCTTTTTTTAAAAATATATAATACACCTAAAATATAAAACTTGATAGCACAAAACTTTATGGGTTTAATTAAAGGTTTAAAAACCTTTTCAGAGCATTAAACTATCTGGCACCAAGTTTTTAAGGTTACGCCATATCACATTTTGTCACTGATTTTATATATATGTGTGTATATGTGTGTGTGTGTGTGTGTAGGCTGTGGATAAGCTGTGGGGTCAGAGTTCAGCTCTCGTCTTATATGTGGAAACTACAGCTTTTCTTTGCCATTCCAGACAGTAAACCTAAAATAACATAAAATACGATTCTTGAATGTCTTTGAATTATTCTGACATTTTACAGATAATTTCTTTTGTACCAGTGTTTTATTTAATTCATATGCAGGTATTGGTTCCATTACAATTTACCAATAAGACTTACAGTGAATTCTTCATGCGGCCAGTTTGTGGCTGTGCTGAGCTACTTCAGCCACCAGGGGGCGTGTCTGTGACATGAGGCAGAAACAGAAGGAGCAGAGATGTTCTCATGTTCTCACGGATAAACTTGGTTGCTTTCTTCTCTTAAAAGGGTTTCAGAAAGTAAAAAGACATGCTATCAACAAGTTTTATATTCTAGATGGATTAACCTTCCTCTTGTGTTCCCCATTTTAGGTTTTAAATGCATTTTTTTCTTTTTTGACATGAATGTTTTTTGACTTCGTCAGGTTCACCTAGTTCAACAAAATAAAACAAAAATATGTTTTCACTAAATTATAAAATGCTCTGGTTGAAGTGATGACCTTTATGTTATAAAATTATATAAAAAAAACCCTGATCAGTTGTTCTGATTTTCATTTAGTGTTCTATGTTCTATTTTTATTTTAGTAAATAAATATGGGTCGAAATTGACCTGTATACACCATAGATGTTATTATATATAATAATATTTAAATGAAAATGAATAAATAAAACAAATACATTCAAGAGATGTGTTATAATCCCACTCAGGAAGAGTCAGATCACACAACAACCTTTTATTTATTTATGTGATTCACTTGAGGTTAATTTTACCATTTTTAAAAATTGAAATCAAGGGGTTTACTGACAAAAAAATTATAAAAAAAATATATATAAAAACCAATATTTTCATGGTTAAGGAACCTAACAAGGTAACCAAGAGAAGAGAAACTAACTGGTTGATAGATAATTATTTTAGGTATTTTACAGCTGATTTAAGACACGGATCAAAACCGACCTGTTAACATAATGGATGGAAACAGCAAAGTAACACAAGAGGAAGGTTAAATAAAAATTATCATGCTTTTTTGGTTAAACCATGTGACACTCTGCGTCAAAAATGCACACATTTGTGATTTTTGTAAAAAACATTTATATATCAAGAAACCAACATGAACAAAACATGTACATTGTGAGATTTTTGACTTTCTCATCTTGCCAAACAATATTTATCAGTGACCCAGTAGTGAAGTTACCAGTTCAGTAGTAGGTAACGCTGATCCTAGAGCAGGTTTCTCCAATTCTGCTGCTGGAGATCTACTGCCCTGCATGTTGTAGGACTTTCTGTACTCCAACACTCCCAATTCTAACAATTAATGTGTTATCAAGCCCTCCATAGGATTCTGTTGCTTGTTAACGAGTTAACAACCCTGAACACACCTGATTCTACTAATCACAAAAACCTGGAACCAAAAACCTGCAGCTGCAGCAGCTCTAGGCCCAGGGTTCCCTCCCCTGGGTTAGTTTTATTAGTAGAGACACATGCTGATGGACAAATGTCCCTTTTGGTTTTGATGTCAAGTGCAGAAATAAATCTAATAAATTATAATCCCTGTGTCTCTGGCTGCAAAGTTTGATTTAGTTTTCCAAAAGGTGGACGATATAAACAGTGTTATACAACATATCTGTGGTATATAGCATTATAAATATCTTTAAACCTTTTGGAAATATCCAATAATCTTAATTTCTGTATCAGAAATGAATTCCACCTCCAGCCGAACATGTTATTGACCCTCTGGTGTAAATCAAACACAACTCAGTGAGTTCAGATTAAAGCTGATTAATGTGTGTCTTTAATTTAATTGCCAGTCTCCACTGCTGCATCTTTTCTCTGGTATAAATATGACCCTCTCTAAAAACAGCATCCAGTCCCTGCAAGTGCTAATTTTAAAGTGCTCCTCACATATAAAATTACACGGTTCTGCTCCACCACATTTAATGAGCCCGATCACTCCTGACGCTCTTTCTCCGGGTTAAACACCTCACAAACACCCAAGCGAACACATTCATTCTGAGGTTGTCTCCTTTAAATCCTACATGTTTGTTGTCAATTTAATTTCTCAGTCTTCAAATGTTTGCCAATGACTAACAGCTCATCAGACAGTGGAAAACACAGACAGCTGTTGTAGTTTTTTCTTGAATAAAGCGTGTGACGGGTGCATGTTAGCAGTTAGCTCACCAGCTGCAGTAGTTTTCTAATTAGCCATGTGACTACAGTATTAGTCAGTATGAAAATTTTAAAGTTGGCACAGAAAAAAAGCTAAATTTATACTGGTAGACAGCAGCTGGCTACTGTGACTAATAAGCATGTTTGTGAGTGAGACTCATTTTTCACTCAAAGTAAAATGTTTGCACGGCTGCATCAATTCACATTAATCTCTGCAAACTTACACCTCTGCTTTGACTTTTTATGTAGTTTAACAGTTGGCAAATACTTTGACATGTCATCGTAGGAAAAGCACATATGATACTGAGTAGTATTCAAACAGAATAGAAAAGGAAAAGTAATCAGATCTTTTACAGTTTTAGCACAAATGATCAAAAATGTTCAGTTCAGGTCTGTCACAACATTGAGTCGATAATATGGCTGATACAAATATTTATAAAAAAATGCATTCATATTTCAATGAAAAAAAATAAATTGTATGAAATAAATATGAACTTATTTATTATATTTCATTTTAATAATTAATTAATAAATTATTTTTGAGCAGTCATGTGACATTGTGATGTGAGAGGTTGACGGTTTCCTTAAACCACGACCACTAGATGTCACAGAAGTGTTTTAATGCACAGCAGTGTGGACGTTAACGTACGGAGCCTCTCTGGTGACACAAAAATAAATATTTTGTGTCCACGAGATAGTTATTGTTTTTATTTCCATGGAGATGTTGATATTAACATTCACTTTTGACTGAGTTTCAGCCAGATTAAAGACTGCAGGTGATCTATGATCAGCATGTTACAAGGTGAAAAAAAAACATCAATATCCAATAAGGAGCCAACTTCACCTCTGAGAACTGATCATGTTGCAGTGACTTCATTCTTGTATTAAAATAAAATTACATCAACTCATTGTTTACATGTGTAGGAGCCAGGTGTAGTGTGTTGTTCATCATGATGATGTCACTGACAGGGATGGTCATGTGACCTGTGGTGTAATTGTACTGTTTGTATTTTGATTAGATCACTATTTATGATGCAGCTTATCAGTTGATTGTAGACAGATTACTGTCTAATGTTTTACCTAAACATGAATAACATAACTACACCTTGGGATCTTCTCAATTATTACAGAAACCAGAGAGTCAGCCCTCATCAGTCCTTAATTAGCCTCTCAGCATTTTTTTATGTCTTTTGATAGTCACCTGCACCATGTTTACTGAGTTACAGCAACAATCAACACTACCTCCATGGAAATGAAAACAATAACTATCTCATGGCCACACATTAATCATCTCCTGGCCATGAGCTATTTATTTTTTAAAATAAATCAAATAAATCACCCCCCCCCCCAAAAAAAGAAAAAAAAGTACAAGTGCTCATTATGCAAAATGGCCCAAGTTAGAGTGCTATATTTATCAGGTAGTTAATTTGATCACCTAATATAATACATATAGGGTGATATCAGGTAAAATGGGGGATTTCAGCCTGACATGAGAAATCTAACTAAACCCATTTTACCTGATGAGATGGCCTATTTTACCTGAAACCACTCATGAAACAACAAACTGGCACAGCGGATATTTCAATATGTTCGGGCCTAAATAATTATATTTTATCACATAATTCCAACAGAAAATGATCAGAAACAGTCATTACTAATCATAAATATACATGGAAAGGCATATTTGGTGTTGTGTTATTGTCCCACGCGATTTACCAAAAAGTGGCCAAATTTACCTGATTAATTTTTATTCATATGTAGTTATTTATTGCATTTGTATTGTATGTATGTGCAGTTAATTTATTCCCATTTGTTGGATCATTTTAATAATTATAACCAATGATTGTGGCTATACCAGTAATAATGAAAATGCTTTAATTTATCGTATGTTTTTTTCATACAGTGTATTTTACGTAATTTAAATGTAGTGGAGTGGAAGTATAAACTAGCAGTAGTCGTGGAAATACTCAGGTAAAGTACTTCAAAAGTACAGTACTTGAGTAGAAATACTTAAGGGATAATACTAAAAATGTGATGTGGTGTAACCCTAAACACTTGGCACCAGATAGTTTAACTCTCTTAAACATCTTTTAAAAAAATAGAAACACCAACTAGTTTTATATTCTAGGTGGATTAAATATATTACTTTTCAGTTACACCATGTGACATTTCATGTCAAAAAATCACACCTGTGATTTTTGTAAGACAAAATTGTATAAATGGACTTTCAAATTACATAAAACTGAATTTAACTGTTTTTGACCTTCTCATTTTGCCAAATATTACTTGTCACTGACCCTTCATTTATCCAGGACCCTGAAACCAAAGCAGCTGAATGGAATTCAGTCGTCTTTTATGGGATTATTTATACATGTGCTTTTCCTGTGGCATCACAATGTTTCTGTGGAAAAGACTAACTTCACCATGCTGCAGTCTGCTCTGACCCGGGTCCAACGTCCCATTTATAGTCACTCGGATTCCAAAATGAATCCACACCAGGATTCAAATAGGTTCATATTCGTCAGAACAGCTTCAACAGCCACAGAGAGGAGAGGGAGGACGGATATGGTTTAAATACCAGGGCACAGTGAGTGTTTTCAGTCTCTCCTCAAACTTAGTTGTAGCGTCGCCCTCAGCTGTTCATGTGAAAACTAACAGTTGTGTCATGAATGAAAAAGGAGAGAGACGTCCAAACATCAGCCTGTCAACGGCGTGAAGTAGATGTAAACGTCAGATTCTCAGTTTTTAAATAGACCAGAAACGACCCCGTCACCTCACTGTCAGAAAGGTGCAGGGCAGCGAGTTTCAGCAGCATTCACAACCTCATCTGACATGTTTGAAAGTAAGAGTTCGCAGCCTCCTTCACGCATCACCGTTCTCTCAAAGCTTCAAAATAATCCTTCAGAATCCTGACTTTATGGACGCCATGTTTTTTTTTTTTTTAACTAATGTTGGTGTTGCTCTGAGATTCTCTGCTGAGTCTTCGTTGCTGCTGGGAATCAATCCTGTGACCTTCTGCTGACCTGATGTCTCTCTGACCGCTGCAATTCCTTCAGTCAATCAGTGATCGGAGTTTGGTCGCCAGGCCGAGCCCCAGGACCAGACCCGTCCAGCTGGGCTCGGGGACGTGGGCGGCGCCCGCCTGCAGGAGCAGCGTGTGGTTACAGGTGGGGGAGGGGCTGGCCTGGGTGGCGGAGCTCGCAGCGCCGCTAGTCGTCGCCACGCTGCGTTTTAGCAGGAAGTCGTGTTTGAGGGCGGAGTACTGACCAGGACCGTAAGGGACAGTCAACGTTTCCTTCAAAACCTCGTGACCCGGGTACGTCACCTGTCAATCAAAGAGAAGTCACTTCAGTGTTAAGCCGAGATCATATGTGTCCAACCCAAGGCCCGGGGGCCAAATCTGGGCCGCCACTTCATTTTCTGTGGTCCCTCCAGAGCTTCACAGACTTGTGTGATTTATTGAGAGATGGAAAGTGAATAAATGTTTGAAGTTATCAGAGACACGCTGGTCACGTTGTCTTTGTACGACTTCATTAACTCCAAAATCTTTTTCTCAATCGACCACGAAGGTTGTTTAAAAACAGGAAAGTTTCCGTTTTTCCTTATTTTCCTTTGTTGAAGTACATCTGTCATTACTTTCTGCTACTTTCTATTCTTTAATATTTAGCACAGCAACACAAAACCATAGATTCCAATCTTTGAAACATCCATTAAATAAATCCAATAGTTAATAGTGGTTATCAGCATATTCTTGTATGAGTCTCTAGATATCTGTGATAATTTTACATGTTTTGCTGCAGCATTTTAATAATTAGACACTAACAACAATAGAACATTATTTCTGCATCAGCAGATTTTAAATTCTGTTTAAAAATCTTGCTGTCACCAGCACAATTATGAGTGTATATCTAATATAATAACATATGTAATAATAATATTTATAACAATAATACATAGATACATATATATGATCTTTATAATTGGCCCTTTGAGGGAAACCAGAACACTGATGTAACCCGGGATGAAACTGAGTTTGACACAACTGTCCTAGTTTATATTCCTGCATACAGCATCAACAAAGACCTCTACACCGTGGGCTGACTAACACCTCTATAAAATCTTGACTATGTATCACCTCTATGTGAATCTCCAGGACTGTGATTGGTCAGTTCAGCCATGGTGGTCTACAGTGGCCTCCACAAATGACTTCTCTGTCACTTTCAACATTTGCAATAAAATAATTTTCTCTTTGATAGCAATGAGCTCCAAACACACATGCTGCATTCTGGTACAAGAACTAAAGAAAAAAAAAACAGGCAAACATAAAAAGTCTGGTACATACAGACTATGTGTTAATTAAGGGGATGTGTTTTTTTTCTGTCTTCTAATAGACTTTCTTTTTTTTCTGGGAACGTTGCCTCAACGCAGAAATACGAATACACAAGATCTGCATCACATTGACAACGTGTGTGTGTGTGTGTGTGTGTGTACCATAAAGCTGTATTTTCCAGGCAGCAGCAGTCTATAATATTCTCCGTTTCGGTCGGTTCTGAACGGACACATATTCCTGCGACCTTTGACATCCACCACTGCATTCTGCACCGGCACTCCAGAACCATCGAGAACACGACCTTTGACCCCTGAATACACGCACGCACACACACACACACACACACACACACACACACACACACACATACACACACACACACACACACACACACACACACACACACACACACACACACACACACACACACACACACAGTATTAGGTGAGTATTCAGTATTGATCCTAGTAATAGGAGGAGGAGCCACATACACATCATCAGACAGGTGAACAGTTCTAAAGGTGCAGAAACAGGTGAAAAGACACAGACACTGACCCAGGTGGACCTGCTGGATAAAGGCCAGCAGAGACTTCCTGTTGTCCTCCCACAGAGCAGGAAGTTCTCCCTCTGGAGGAAACTTGCAGCAGGACACCTCCAGGGTCAACTCCAAACACTGAGCCCACACGTAGTTATAGTCCTGCATCCCACCTACACACACACACATACACACATTATGATATAAATAGAAAAGTAAAAAAGTAAAGTAAAATTAAATTGGTTTCATACAAATTCTTGAAAGTTTATCTTTGTTTGTTCAAGTTTAGGAAAATGTCTAAATTCAAGTATACTCTTAAAAAATACTTGTATTTCAACATAATCTGGTGTTTCATCTATGCAACCACTCATATTAAACAAAACTGAAACAAAATGATCCCATTGCAGATCTTAGAATGTGCAGAATTACACCAGTGATTTAATAGAAAGTGTGTTCTGTAGGTAGCAGTGGCAACTGCTCTGAAAGTTATGTGCAAAGATGGCTCTGTGATACCTTGAGGAAAGGTTTGTGTTATTTAGTAAAACATATTTTTACCAAATGAAAATGATGAATTTGCTCATGGAGGCAAAGGAAATCAATGGCAACATTTTCACAACTTTGGTGAACGCTCACATGCAGATTTTTGACTAACAGAACAACATCATGCTAGTTTTAGACGAGACGGAGTGTCAGACTACTAAATGCTCACTAGCGAGTGATATTTGTTACAAACAGCAATTCTATTCTTGGTCTCCTACACTTTAAAACATGTCCACACTTGGTATCCAATAGTTACGCTTCCCACTGACCTGGGACCTATGCTGCATTCACTTCTCTCTTTCCTGTTTCCTGTTGGCCACATACTAAAAAAATAAAGGCAAAAAACCCCAGAATAAGAATAAATCTTTAAAACAATATCTCCATGCTGCCAACATTTTAATGAAGGTGCCTCACCACTGCATCAAAGTATATAACGGTGAAAAAAATCATTAATGGAAGTAAGATGGCCAACTTCCTGTTGGTGTTAGGGTTTTGGTCCAAGACTTTTTTGTGCATCTTGACATGTATACAGGTCATGAATTTCTATGTCAATCTGAGTGAGGGCTCAATTATTATTATTATTTTTATTTTTCAAGAGGTGCTACAGAGACACTTTGCCTCAAAATGCAAACAATAAAAATCATGGTGCGGCTTGCTTGAAAGATTTGGTGTCTAATAATGCTATATTTTGTGACAGTTTAGTGTGGATATGGCTGATGTGGGATTTCCAACAGATTCTCTCATCTATTGTTACTCCTAGAAATTAAATTTCATAAACTCATTCTATGTTAACACCCCCTATGTGTACTCATGCTTGGTTTATACTCCTACTGTTGCCAAATATCATTTTTAATTTCCTGAGGTTGAGAGAAAGCTCGTTGGTGCCAAACCAAATGTTTATTTTGCCTAGTTCTGTTGTAACTATGCCCAAGATCTGCTGTAAATTCTCACCACACCCGAGGATATTTGGACCTAGCATTGAACCTTGTGGAACACCACAGACAATGTCCAATCATGATGATTGTGGTAGCTCCTGACCCACTCTACAGCTACTCCCCTTATTCCATATTGTTCTAATTTACTGATCAAAATTTCATGATTTATTGTGTCGAATGCATTTTCAGTCAATGAACATTCCAACTGCATATATTATTTATCAATGTTAGTGTCTAATCTATTATTAAAGAGAAGTGAAATAGTTCTGGAGTTTGTGATAATTTGGTGCCTTTTAGGGAAAAGGCATGATTTTAAGAGAATAAAGAAAGAAAGAAGAAGAAGAATCCTGATAGACACAATAGGGCTGTCAGTGGGCTCAGGTCCTAATTAATTCAAACTATTCACTCAACTAGACTCAAATATTCGTTGGGACTGCAGTAGAAACCTCAGGTGTACAGTTACGTTCTAGGTAAAGCTGCTTCAGGTGACACTGGTGACAGAGCCGTGATCCAGTTGCAGCGATCATGTTTCTGCAGCAAAAACCCAGAGGAGGCAGAGCAGTGATTAGAAGCAACAGCAGCTCCTCAATGTGTTTCTGTTTTTAGTGTCTTTCCAATTAGGAAGAGATCAGGTAAAATGGGCCATCAGGTAAAATGGGCCATTTAAAGTTTGGGGATCCCAGACCCTCTAGAAATTAGAGCCAATGACTCTACTTAATTTAGCATCAGATTAAAAGCAAAAACACACACAAATATTTGTTTATCCAAATGTAAATATATTCAGGCATCAAGGGGTTACCATGCCGACCTGACAGAGGGTACCACAGGTATCCGTTGGTGACGCCGTCCAGGAATGGCCTGGTGTCATCACAGCGGTCTCCGAGGTGCATGGAGGCGTGGTTATGGGAGTACACCTTAGCCAGGTGAAGGAACACATCATCATCAGGGGAGACGCTGGCCCCGCCCACCAGCTCACTGCCTGGAGAAACACACAAAACACAAGGGTCAAACTGTGTGTTTTGCTCTCTTTCCCCAAATTTTCCCCCCTAAATGTAAACTTTATTTATCCATAAATCACAAAATATGTCAGTCAGTTATACTGTAGTTTCTCATATTAAAGTCCACCTGAAATAACCCTCTATTGCATGAAATATCACTATATTAGTATAGTAAAAATGTTTTGATATTTTATTACCTAAAATGGCCTAAATAATAGATATATTAAAAGAATATATCAGAAAAAGTCATAACATAGTCTCAGGATAGTTTCATGCTATGTAAGTCAATGGGCCTCCATTAGGCTAAAAATGTTCTATATTTGCATATTGTTGCCATATGGCAACAAATCTATTTTGCATATTTGAAAAAAAATGTACATACAAAATAAATTAAATGTAAAATAAATAAATAAGAATAAAGTTAAATACTTACTCTAGATAATGAGTTTGAATTTTTATTTTATTTATTTTATTTTTGGTACAAATTTTCCAAAATTCAGAATAAAAGTCAACTTTCTGTTGTGAGACAATGATGCTCACATGTCCATGAGCAAATAGGTTATCCTGGTCATGTGACCTCATAAATTGTATGTCCTTCAAAATAAAAGCCTCCTCCTCACACCTAGCTGTAAAAACCTAGCTTTTTAATAAAAATGAAGATAAACTAACTGTTTCCATCTGGTAACACTTATACTGCAGGATTGTCAAAATACAGACATTAAAAACACTTGAAATTCCATTTCAGGTGTCTCCTTATAAGAGTCCTTTAACTAAGTGAAATAATAATATTTGGCAAATTGCATTCAATTGCTATAATTGCTTTGACTTCTATATATTTGTCTAAGCAACTTTCAATAGTTGCATGAACATAAACCTTACTGTGTAGAAAATAATTATATATATTTATAATAGACTGACTTGAATCTGGAAGATGGGCACTATTGTGGATTTTCACTGAGTTGCGTTCTGTTCTGTCACCAGCATGTGGACAAGTTGCTAAACTGAACTTGTATATTTATGTGAAGTTGCTCATTAATGTCAGGGGATTGAGTCTAAGAGCTGTTTCCTGTTTTTTTCTCACTGTTGTGCACAGAAATATCTCAAACTAATCTTAAACAAATATATACATGCTAACACGCTGCCACTGGGCTGTTGTGGACCACCTAGTTTTGTCTTACTTTCATGGAAGTTGTTTTCTTCTTATTCTGTGAAACTCTGCCATGGATGCTCTTTACCAAGTGTATGTGTGTGCATGTGTATGTGTGTGTGTGTGTGTGTGTGTGTGTTTGAGGTAAACCTCCATTGCTGTTGTCATAGGGGTAACTGGCCACCAGAGCTCCTCCATGAAGGTTCGCAGACAGAACAAAACTCTCAGTCTTCAACCAGCCAATCACAGCCCTGACCTGAAACAGATCATACAGGAGGAGGAGACTTCAACCATCAATCATAATTTAAATATCACACTGTTTGTAATATTCTGTATTTTTCAGAATATAACAGGATATCAGGTAAAATGGGCCATTTAAGGTTTGGGGGTCCCAGCCCCTCTGGAAATTAGAGCCAATGATACAAAGGATTTAAACAGGTGATGAGATTAGTTTATGGTTTCTATGGTGATTTGATTAGTTTATGGTTTCTATGGTGGTGAGACAATACTTCAAATCTAGACTGAACCAGAAATGTTCATGTAAGTAGCCTGGTATGATAAATCTAACTAAACTATTATCTAACATGCACATAAAAACTATGCATGATATCTGTCTTGATGGAATCATAAATAATGATGTTACTTTGATATATTAACATATTTTTTGGAAAAGTGATGTTTATCTTGGTGGCCCAGTTTACCTTAAACCCCTAAGATAAAATGGGCCACATGGTTTCATCTAAAATGGGCCTAACCCTCTGTGTCACTCACTAACACACATGTATATGACATGTGGTTCAACTAAAACATGGACAGTTTGTTGATTGTCATGTGAAATTAGTTCAACTCAAAGTAGTCACTACTTTTACTGTGTTTGTGTAACTTAGCTTGTTACATATGACTGGGTGCTAGCTTTGTGTAGCGTTAGCTTAGCTTGTATACATAGGTGTGTTAGCATGTGTGTACAACAAATAACTGATCTTCCTGTTTTAATAGCAACAATATGAGTTTGTTTAATGCATTTTAAAAGTTATGTGGTTTTAATCAATTGTGTTTTAAGATTAAAACTGATGATGAATTAATTTTGAATTTGAATTTCCCTTCTCATTTGACTGGCCCATTTTACCTGATTAGATGCCCCATTTTTAAAAAATAATTGGCACAGTTGATGTTTCAAGATTATTAGGGCATAAATAATTATATATTATCATACATTTCCAGCACAAAATGATCAGAAACAGTCATTATTAATAATAAAAATACATGGAAAGGCATATTTGAACGATTTACCAAAAATTGGCCCAATTTACCTGATGTCGCCCTATAATTATTTTATTCTATTAAATCAGACATGTGATGACAGATAACAAGCATTGTACAGCAACCATGTGTTATGAATTGACTACTAATCAATTATATTGATGAAGCAGATATGCAAATCACATTTAGGTATTGAGTCATGAATCTATACAAAGTTTTATGCATCTTATCACTGTGGTTTTTATCACACAAACAACCAGCAGCAGCTACAATAGTCTGAGGCTGAAGCATCTTATCACATTCAAAAAGCCTCATGTTGAGAAGTAGTCAATTATTAATCAATAATCAATCAAATCGTCAATCATTGTTTTTATCAGGTCATTCTGGTCTAAATCACCTTTTTAAAGTGTGCTGATAGTCATTTTGGAAGTTATTGCTCTGATGATAAGATTTGAAGACTTCTGTTATCTTTGATTGACAGCTGTGTTACATCTCCAGTCACATGACCAACCTCAGCTTCCTGCTTCTCGTCGTCAGGCAGCGGTTTTCTACGGATGCCAGCGAAAGCATCCGGGAAGTTCCTGTTCAGATCCACACCGTTATGGTTGAACCTGACAGAGACAAAGTGTTACTGTGGAGTGTATGACTGTACAAAGTGTGACATTAAATTGATCAAATCCTGTTTCTTCACAGAAAAATTAAGTCATTGAGACATCATATTGTTGAATTCTACTTTCCGTCCTTACGTCATCTCTCCTGTTTTGTAAATTGAAGGTTAATTAATAGTATTAATAGTAGATATTTGTAATGTATTTCTTTATATAGCTGTTGTTGTTTATGTTTATTTTTACTGGTCTGGCCCAATGAGGATCAGATTTCTGTGTATGAACTAAACTGAGGTCGACTCCCCTGCCTTAGCCTCAATTTGAATAAGGAAAAAAATCCTAGAAATAACAATATATGACACAATACATCATCAAAACATTAAACTTCTTCATCATATTTTTTAAAAACCTTCCTTTTTAAACAAAACCTTAACCTACAACACTAAATATGGTATTTTTATCTGTATATATATATATATATATATATATATATATATATATATATATATATATATATATATATATATATATATATATACGTCAATACAATAAGAAAATCTAAAGTCTAAATAAGAGATTTAGACTTTAGATAAGAAAATCTAAAGTCTAAATCTCACAAGTTATACATTAATAATAATTTAATATAAAGTGTTACGCATATCAATTAAGTCCTTGTAAAAATAAATGATACAAATAGACTTTTAAATAACAACAAACCAACACGAACACACAATGTACATTTAGTACATGAATGCTGCTTAAAACTGTATTTTAATAAGTGCATTTTGAGTGTTTGAATGTCTTTTTTTATTTTGGGTTGTTGCTTGGACAAAATGGGCAATTTCTACAGAAAGATCAATCTGGACTCTGATAAACTATCATCAGAGATCAATATATTGGTACATGTTGTGGACAAAAGGTGTGTGTGTGTGCGTGTGTGTGAGAGAGAGTTTAACACACAGCAGCTGCTGCAGCTCCCTTGGGCAAGGCACTATTTTGAAGACATTTTCCCATGATCCTCTGACTGTCCAGGAAGTGAGTGTGTCTTTATTTATACAGCAGCTCTGGACAGAGTTCATCATCATCAACATTTGTTAATGCGAACACAAATAAAGCCTCGAAAACACTGGGAGAAGGTAAACAGACAGTAAATATATTATCTACCATTAGTGTTTCAGCTGTGTTCCAGAGAAGCCGGTTATAGTCTTTGGAGCTGCTTCTAAACAAATTAACATGACCAGACCAGAGGAAGATGTCAGCCGGTGCAGCTGTGACTCACTGACGTCTTTAATAGTCTTTGGCTCACAGGAAGAAGATATATCAGGCTGTGGGTCAAGTTGAGTCACTGAGGTCAAGTCAAGATTTGTTGACAAAAAGAAAAATGGGTCAGTGACAAATATTTGGCAGGATGAGAAAATCAAACGATTCTTAAAATACATTTTTAAGAAACATTTATTAGTTTTTTGTTTTATTTTTGTACAAAAATCTATATTTTGTGCATTTTTTAATACAAAATATTAAATGGTGTAACCAAAAGAAAATAATAATAACTTTTAAATATATAACCACCTAGAATACAACTATATATTTATATTAATTATAAAATATAATTTTTTAAAACCTTTTAAGAGTTAAACTATCTGGTACCAAGCTTTTAGGTTTACATTTAATTCAATTAATTTATAGCTTATATTTATTATATTTGTTATCAGATAGTTTAACTCTCTTAAAAAGGGATTTTGTGTGATTTTTTGATATGAAATGTCAAACAGTGTAGTGGAAAAAAGAAAAAATTACTTTTAAATATATGATCCACCTATAATTTATGGCTTGTTTCAGTTAAAATATCTTTAGGGTTGCACTACACAGCAGTTTTGTCATTGACCCAAATATAGAAAATCTTAGCATTTAATTATTGCCACACCTGTGTTTATTATTAAATCTATAGCAGTAAAACCCAACAATTACCTGATTATGACACTTAACAACCATTATTGTTTTACAGTCATACAAATTCCATTGCAGTTGTGGTTCAGCCCTGCACGCACGCACTCTATTTTCGGTACATTAGAAGAAGTCAAAACAATTTTAATTACATACTAAGTGGCTTTAACCTTGACTTAAATGTGAGTATGTGTGTGTGTGTGTGAGAGATAATGATCTGCAGTGTGTGTCGGGTTTCCTGCTTATTAAAGTGTTTTGGGCGTTGTCAGTGATAAGTATGAGTGTTGTCTTAGAAAAGCCTCAGACGTCTTTGTTTTCAGGTTTGGTCTTTGGATATCTGTGAACATGTCATATTATCATATCCTGAACCTAAACTTTCTACAACTCAATCCATAAACTTAACGCCAGGTCATGACCTTCAAATAATCCTTTGAACTAGTGAGGACCGGTCCTGATGTTGCAGAAATCATCACTGAAACCATGTCACTAAATGGATTCAAATACACACATGACACAAAGGAGAAAAAAAAGCCTAGTGTGATTTTATTAACTTTTATCCTGTTGGATGTTAAACATGTTTAGAAGTCCAAAACTTGAGGTGAACCTATGTACAAATGCTGCCTTCATTAGTTTCATTCATATTTAGTCAACTTGTATTATTTTATGTTTAGTCTCATTTTAGTCAATGAAAGGGCCTGGCAATTTAGTCTAGTTTTACTAAAAAAAAAAAAAGTATTTTAGTCAATAGTCTTTCTTTAGTCTTTGACAGCAGGTTAAACATGTAAAACTAACTACTAACTACTATACTATAACTAAGTTACTGTAAATATATGCTAACTACTAGTTAGTATATATATAACTAAGTACCTATAACTATACAATAACTACTATACTATAACTAGTAACTATAACTATATACTAACTACTAGTTAGTATATATATATATATATATATATATATATATATATATATATATATATATAACTAAGTACCTATAACTATATAATAACTACTATACTATAACTAGTAACTATACTATATACTAACTACTATACTATAATTAAGTACCTATAACTATATAATAACTACTATAACTAGTAACTATAACTATATACTAACTACTATACTATAACTAGTAACTATAACTATATACTAACTACTATACTATAACTAGTAACTATAACTATATACTAACTACTATACTATAACTAAGTAACTATAACTATATAATAACTACTATACTATAACTAGTAACTATAACTATATACTAACTACTATACAATAACTAGTAACTATAACTATATACTAACTACTATACTATAACTAGTAGCTATAACTATATACTAACTACTATACTATAACTAGTAACTATCTATATACTAACTACTATACTATAACTAAGTACCTATAACTATATACTAACTACTATACTATAACTAGTAACTATAACTATATACTAACTACTATACTATAACTAAGTACCTATAACTATATACTAACTACTATACTATAACTAGTAACTATAACTATATACTAACTACTATACTATAACTAGTAACTATAACTATATACTAACTACTATACTATAACTAAGTACCTATAACTATATACTAACTACTATACTATAACTAGTAACTATAACTATATACTAACTACTATACTATAACTAGTAACTATAACTATATACTAACTACTATACTATAACTAGTAACTATAACTATATACTAACTACTATACTATAACTAGTTACTATAACTATTTACTAACTACTATACTATAACTAGTAACTATAACTATATACTAACTACTATACTATAACTAAGTACCTATAACTATATAATAACTACTATACTATAACTAAGTTACTATAACTATATACTAACTACTATACTATAACTAGTAACTATAACTATATACTAACTACTTTACTATAACTAAGTACCTATAACTATATAATAACTACTATACTATAACTTTCTTCTTCTGAAACTGACTTTAAACAAAATCGGCATTGGGGGAAGTTTGCAAATGATGCAAATTCACGACAATAAACGATAAGGGGTTAAAACTATGTCTATCTCATTTAGAAATGGTGGTCCCCAGGATGTAGATACCCCACAGGATCAAATAAACGAGTATGTGTGTGTGTGTGTGTACCTGCCCTGGCTGTACTGGCAGTGTGTGCCCGCATCACTGAATCCATCGGGGTTCATCGTTGGCATGATGTGGATGCGTGTGCTGCTCAGTAACCGCAGTGACCACGTTTCGTTGTTACGGTAACCATGCACCAGGTCATTGATTAGCTGTAGCAGCAGCACCCGGCCAAGGACCTGCACACACACACACACACACACGCACACGCACACGCACACACACACACACACACACACACACACACACACACACACACACACACACGTAGTGTCAGTTCAAATTAAACAAAAGTAAACATCTATGGAGTTAATATGATTAAATCTGAAAAAAGTAGAGCAGAAACCTGCTTCAATGCTCTATATGTTGCCTCTGAGCAGTGAATTTAGCTTCAGGGCTGTTTACTCACGTTGTTCTCTCCTGACTAGTCGTTTGCTTCCACTGAATTAACCCTGAGATGTACATCGCTTTGGGTAAAAGCATCAACGAAATTAAATTGTCTATTGTAAATTGTAAAAATTGTAAATGCTGATTTATGTCTAGGGTTAATTTGACACCTTGATTTGTTCATTTTTTCGCTAAATTGTCCTAGTTTTTTAAACATGGGACAGTATTAATACACTCTCTGCTGTCATATATACAGTCAAATATATATAGGGCTCTAATAAATCTATAACATATTCATTGGAATTAAACTGATTAAATTTCAATAAAAATGTAAAAATATCTGTTCTAAAACTTTTAAACTGTAGTGTACGTTTGTGTTGGTGGTTCTTCTGACTTCAGCTGCAGTCCATTCCTTGTGAATATCCCCCACATTTTTGAGTGGGTTTTGTTTCACAATCCTTTTCAGGGTGTGGTTATCCCTATTGCTTGTACACTTTTTTTTCCTACCACATCTTTTCCTTTCCTTTGTCTCTATTAATTTGCTTGGACACAGAGTTCTGTGGACAGCCTCTTTATCAATGACAATGTCTTTCCTTCCTTTTGTAAGGTCTCAATAGTATAGTATATAGTATATACATGAATGTATACATTATACAATTTTCACTTTTGGAATGGAATTACTGAAATAAATGAACTTTTTCATGATATTCTAATATTATAACCATCACCCGGATATAGGAGCGGTGCAGGATGAGTGTGAGGACAGTGTAGGAGGTGACGGACGGGTATAACGGTGGAGGTGGATTATATCTTGTCTACGGTGGTGATGGACGGGATGACAGGCGAGGCCGGGCAGGAGCCTCGCTGTGCTATGATAACCCGCCCACGTCTTCCCTCCTGATGGAAACAGCCGGAGGAGGAAGTGATGCCGTCATGAGTCAGCGAAGGACTACGCAACGAAATCCGGAGATTTTTCAGGGACAGACGGCTGATTTGTGAAAGAATGAGCGCCTCAGGAGAGAGAAAGAGAGAAGGGTGGGAAAGGTGGAGAGGTGTGTGGGTACAAAGCTGCTACACACACACACACACATGCCAGGACTAGCTCTACCTCTGGCTATTATTCTGTAAACTCTCTCCCTCTGCTGTCATAAACACACCCATTACTTCTCTACTTAAAGGCTGAGGCCAGTGATAGTTTATATTATTCTTACTTTGAATCCAAAATCCACCAAAAGCAACAATGAATAGATCCTGAGCTGTTGTCTCCAAAGTCTGATACGTCCTGTATATCTTGTACTAATTTAATCAAGTCAATTTTATCTGTATAGCCCAAAAGCCCAGAAAGTTCATTAAGAAACACTAAACAACAGAAAACAACAGTCCATATGGGTCAGAGTATGTTAATGACAATAAAAGACATTTACTGAGCTCCAGATTCCTGTGAGGCCAGAGACGGCCTCCTACTAAAACTGTCATTAAGAACTTTTGTGGCGTGAAGCTTTATTGTTATACTGAATCGCCCTGAATTTGCATCGCGATAGAGGCAAATGATTTTCATTCCATTCATTCGTGACACGGGTGTTTCCTAAAATAATAGACTGGAGAACATAGGCCAGTTTTCTCTTGTTTACATCCTGAGATTACACCAGTGTAGTGCTGTTTATGTTACTGTGCATTAGCAAGTGTAAGCTAAGTGACTGAAGTGGGGCCTCACTTCAAATGTCTTCAGGAACAGAGTCTGGGCACACACACACACACACACACACACACACACACATACACACAGACTAAAACACACGCAAACACACATCTTTGAACTCAGGTGTCATCACTTCTCACATTTGCATTTACACAAACTTTTCTCTGTCCTGCTTCTAGTCACTTCTAGTTTATTTTGTTCTGTTTTACTTGTGTAACTACAGTGATCTTCGTACAACTGGGATGCATGTGTTTGGAGCTCATTGATATTGAGGAGCAAATGCTTTTATTACAAATGATGAAGAGCAGGCGAGAAGCCGTTTGCAGCGACATCATGTACGACTACCATGGCTGAACAGCACTACACTGAGGTAATCTCAGGGTCTAAACTCAGACGAATGCAGGTCTATATTCTTCAGCCTATTATAAAAATAAATAAATGGAATGAAAATCATTTGTCTCTATGGCAATGCGAATTCAGGGTGATTCAGTATAACAATAAAGCTTCACGCCGCAAAAGTTCGTAATGACAGTTTTAGTATTCTGAGTGGAGGTGGTTGTGTATATATATGGTATATATATATGTAGTAAAGTAAATAATAATAAGTATTAACACATGCAGAACATTTGTCAGGCGGCATGTGTTGGTTCAGGACAGTTTTAATGATCCACACAGCTGCTGCTACAACAGTAACAGCTGCTGGTCGGTGAATTTCTGAGTGTGTTCTTTAACGTCATTTGAGCACGATGATGGTGCGTCAGGACTGAGGTGTTGAAGATGAAAAAAAGGTGGCTGCATTTACACGTATGCAGCACCATCGCTACAGAAATAGCGTACGAATTCTCTTCTCTAGTTTTAGCGTGGGGGAGGTGTGGCCTCATGCAGCACAGAACATGATGTGGTATTAATGGTTTAATGTGTTAATATGGAGCTACTCTAAACCAAAACCTAAACCGCGCTCCATCACACACACACAGTGCGTCAGTGGGTCACGTCTTCTTCTTTTTTTTTTTAGTTAAGACTCGCTCTTTATTTGGAACCTATTGTTATTTGTCAAAATATCCACCAGACCCAGCGTTTAAGGGCCTGGTGGTTAATTAAAGTCCTGCATTTATTTGGTCTTTTATGGTAAGTCAACATCAAAAACATTGATGAATTTCCCAGGACTGTAGACCACTATCAGTGGTTGAAGAAAAGGTTTAAAATGTGCTACAGATAGAAATGCAATACATATAATAAATGTTGCTTTTGGGGCAACTACTGTTATGTGATTAATAGCGATTAATTTTGATTAATTACTTATAAAACCTGTAATTTATTAGATGATTTTTTAAATCAAGTCTCACCATTAATATATATAAAACAATAAGTGTCAGTTGCATGAGTCTCACTGTTGATGATCAGTCTTGACAGCAGCACAGGGGGAATTATTTTCTGAGAGAAGGAAATCTGCATTCCTGCTACTGAACAGCGCTCCTCATCACCAGAGATGAGTGTTTATTTTCTCATTAGAACAACAATGACAGATGCATCCTCCTTCATCTGGTTTGAGTCTCTGTCGTACACTAGATGATTTGACTTCCTGTGTTGCATGTTTTGCTGAACACAGTTTCCTACCAAGGCACCAGATGTATAAAAGTTGAATGTGGACAAAAGACATGCAGACGTCATTTCATGCACCAATTAAAAAACAAAAAACAAAAAGCAAAACTGCAGACAAGAATGTTTTCCACCTCACCCCCTACAGTTCACTCTCGGACCAGAACTATATTGATATTTATATGTGATTGTTAGCCTTCTATTGCATAGTTTTTCCATATGGCAACAATGACTTTATCTTAATTTTTCTATCAAAAAATCTGTTTTTACAGTTAGGTCTGAAAAGGCTTTTGTTTTGAAGAACATACAATATATGAGGTCACATGACCAGGATATCCTGTTTACCAGTCCCTTTAGCTCATGGACATGGACATTTTCACCAAATAAAAAATTGAGTATAATAATTATAATTGAAGTATAATTTATTTATTTTACATTTAATTTATTTTTATATTATTATTAGCAAATTATTATAATTAGTATATTATTATATATTATTATTTATATATTATTAGTTTTTTCTAATATGCTAAAAAAAATTCTATATGGCAACAATATGCAAATATGGAAAATTCCTAGTGTATACAACCTAATGGAGTCCCATTGACTTACATAGTATGAAACTATCCAGAGACTATATTTACAACTTTTTCTTTATTAATATATCTATTATTTAGGTTTTTTTAAGTAATAACATTCCAAACATTCCTTTACTATGTCTATGTAATAATTCATGGCATTAATATTCTGCTATACAGCATTCTAGAAGATGTTGAAACATTACTGCATGGATTTGCTCCCATTTAGCCACAAAAACACCACTTTTAAGGTGTAATTCTGAAGTGGTCAGAGCTCTGTGCAGCTGGGACCAGTTCATCCACACCAAACTGAGAAAAAATGTTTCTTCATGGAGCTAGCTTTTATGTATTAGAGGTCTTAGTCTTGTCTCGGTCTCACAATGTCTCAGAGGGATTTGGCAGGAACACTTTTTTCCTAGGATATCATTATTACTGGTGGTATCATGGTAGTTCACTGTGTTATTGACATCTATGGTGGAGAATGGAGAGATAAGTTTGGTTCATCTGACCCAGTTTCACTCCTGGAAGGAGGAGGTTCAACCACTGAAAATCATATAACGAGAGTCGCTCAAGAAAAGGTAGAAAAGGTCCATAAAAGTCTGGTGCAATCCAAGAGTCTTGAATGCATAGCATCCAGAGTTTACTCAAAAAGGTGTCATTTAGTGTATTTTTATAACATAAACAGTCATTATACCAGACGACTGAAGGGAGTTCACGTACAACAGGAGCAGCACAAAGAGAACTCACCAGAGATACACAGTGGATATTTTTTTTTTTTTCTTTTAAAATAGTGCAGCAGGTCCTCTGGTGTTAGTTTGGTTTTGCTGTGATTTTATCGACTGCCATTGAGTAACTGCACCACACTATCCACACATCAAAACTCAAGTATCCATTTATATTGTTTTTATGTTAATCTGACTTCATGGTGCATTCAAGTGCACCTCGTTGAAACAGGAATTTCTAAGTTTCTAAATGTTTTTGTTTTCATTTAGTGAAATACATTACTCTGCTTAAATCATTTTACCATGTGCTATCGTTAATAAACTGTTATGTAATTTACATACCAAAGTATACCCTGATATATACTGTCTATGGTTCAAATTATACCATAATATAAATTTTAGGCCATATCACCCACCACCCACCACTTGTGTACATACTCCCCTCAACCTATTTATTGTATTTTTCAATTTTCTTTATT
This sequence comes from Lepturacanthus savala, assembly GCA_030544235.1. Classification (NCBI taxonomy): domain Eukaryota; kingdom Metazoa; phylum Chordata; class Actinopteri; order Scombriformes; family Trichiuridae; genus Lepturacanthus; species Lepturacanthus savala. The sequence continues at coordinate 5,670,198 of CM060474.1, forward strand.
ACTATTACTGGTGTATTTGAGGTAGTTCTACTTTACAGCCTCTAATAGTGTAGAAATAACATAGTTACCACACATGTTAGATCTCAGTCAATTGATGGAAACATTAGTAGTGAGTTCAGACATGAACTGTGTGAACAACACTCTGTGTTGTTGTGTCTGTAGTTGACTAAATAAAATCTGATATTTATCAAAAGCAGCTACAACTCATGTAAAATAGGGAAATATGATGGTGTATTTTGTTGTTTTTTTTGGTCTTTGTTTTGAGCTCAACTGGTCTTGGTTTTGATGTGGTCTGTCTTGGTCTCAGTCTTGATACTCTCTGGTCTTGGTTTAGGTGGTCTAGACTACAAGTCTAATTGAAGGTCATGTTTAAAATCATAGTTATTGTGGCTGTTGGAAATAAGCTGCCATGCAGAAAGTTATTTTCTGAGAACGGCTGACATAAACACACACAACAGACAACGATCTCTACATAACACCTTTTCAACCGTTCCATAGAGTCTACATTCCTGCTGTGTGTGTGTGTGTGTGTGTGTGTGTGTGTGTGTGCGTGCGTGAGTGGACTCAGTGAAAAGGCCTTTTTCTGGAAGTTTCCTCTGAACTGACACACTCCACTGACTCTGTTTGCTGACTGTGTGTGTGTGTGTCTCCAGGCGTGATTTGTCTATTTAAGGACTTTTTAGTGACTTTCACACACATGCAGTGTGATCAGCCGTATACTGTCACCATGGTAACCGGATGCTGGTCAGAGGTTGCCAAGAGTTTCCTTTGTACAGTTTTTTTTGTGCTTTTTCACTTTCTTATTTTTTATCAGTATTTATTTTAGCTTATTTATTTATTTTTTTTACTTAATTTAAATTGTATTATATTATCTCAGAACAAGAAATTTGCTCAAAAACTGTTATTATATAATATTTTTTATTATTTTATACAAAACATGTTAAACTGGAAATTGTAAGTTTTAACCCTCTATATTGTTGCTCTGTTGTTTTTATATGTCAACAACCTTTTTATCTTAATTTTTCTAAAAAACTGTGAGATAAAATCTGTTTTTACAATTAGGCATGAAAAGGGGGCTTTTATTTACATTTAGGACATACAATTTATGAGGTCACATGACCAGGATATCCTGTTTGCTCTTGGACATTTGACATGTGTCTTTTATTAAGAATTTGGGGAAATTTTCACCAAATAAAAGATTGAACTCACTATCTATTGTAGGTAAACTTAATGAATTATTATTATTATTTTTTCTTTTAAATTTACATATTCATTATGCTAAAATAGATTTGTTTCCATATAGTAACAATATGCAAATATGTAATATTCCTAGTGTATACAACCTAATGAAGTCTCATTGACTTATATAGCATGAAACTACCCTGAGATTATGTTTACAACTTTTTCTTACACACACACACACACACACACACACACACACACACACACATATATATATATATATATATATATATATATATATATATATATATATATATATATATATATATATATATATAGCCATTTTAAGTAATAAAAACATTCCAAGCATTTTACAATGCCTAAGTCATATTTCATGCAATAAAGGGTTAATACTTTCTATTTCATATAGTTTTATGGTTCACCTGGTAGCACATGGACCTTAAACTCTTGTTGATGAACTCATCACTGATTTACCAACAATGACAAGTCAAAGTGTAAGTGAAGGTTTTAGATTTTAAATCCTAGTTTGAGGATTTTCTTTTAATAAACTTGAAACAAAATCCCAAAACTTCAAAACTTCACATTTAGACTATTTTTTAAAACATTCCTGGACCAATTTTAACATTTGTTCTAATAACATATCATTAACATATCATAAAAATGTAACTGGAGACTCAGAATGTCTCTTAAGAAGAACCAGAGCAGTGCTGTTGTCTCTGCTCCAGTTTGAGCAAATGGGAACTTGATATTGCATTTATGCTTTTTTAAAACCGTTACATACACTTTAATGCTTGTTGAATCTGCAGCAACTGGACCTTCATAGTAGTGGTCAGCAGCTATAACAGATAATGCTGTCTACAATAGTACTAACAAGCAATATAAATATACATACTTTATTTCTTTACATATTGCTCTTCTGTTTTTGTGTCTTAAGTCTTATAACATTGCTGTATGTGATGTGATGGAGCTCCAACAGGAATCAATAAAGTAATTTCTAACCTAATCTAATGCAAAGAGGTCACATCGTGTCCATTTCCAAGTTTAAAAAATGGCCGCCATTCATTTCTATGTTAGTTTCTCGCCCGACAAAGTTATGACTTCCAGGGTTATTTCTGCGTTATGTGACCCATGTGACTGATCAGTACAGTTACCTCCCATGATACTCTGGGGCCTCCCATCATGCCCCAGGGCGATGAGAATGTCCAAATTGCGAACAAACTCATATTTGAGTCATTTAATTCACTTGCTGACCACATTAATAACCGTTTGAAGAAAAATAACTAAATAAAAAAATAAATAAATAAAAACCTGTCCTCTATCCTGAGACACAACACTACCACACTGTGTCACAAATCTGTGATGTCACAGACACTTTTCCAAAGCTTTTCTGCTTGTTATAAAGGTTTTTAATGGATAAATAGTCCAAACTTAAACTACAGAATATAAAGATTTGTTATTAACAGGGTTATAGCTGGGGGTGTCCTGTCAACAGTTTTATCCGCTTCTCTTTTACTATTGACGTCTATGGGAAAAATGATTTTTGGGTCACATGGGATTTTTTGTTGCAGTACCATGAGTCACCACTGGGAGAAATCAGGTGCTGCTGTGAGCTGGAACCATATCCAGGTTTATACTACATCCATGCCCCTCGCCTGATGAGCTCACTCTGTTTTGATATTTGATGTTTAGTTGAAACATCCTCTGGAGTCAGAGGAAGCTTCCTGGATTTCAGGAAGTTTCCTCTGGCTCCTCAAAGACATGTGTACATGTTGGAGCTGACATGGAGACAACTTGAATAAAACATGGAACAACCTCAACAACAAAGACTGCAGAACGGATGGCCATTCATGAACTGTCCAAATAAAGTTAAAAGAAGTCTTTGCAAACAAAGTAGTCTAGATTAGGTGACATTTGACCTGGAGGAAGCATTTCTACATATGATCACCTCACGCTTTAAACTTTGGCCACCTTTAACTTCATAACAGCATATAAATAACAGAAAAATCACAAAAAGAAATGATATGTCCCCTTTAACCTTTTATTGTCACTGAGCTGAAGTGCTACATGCAGTGACAGGTTAGGGAGATCATTAAAATCTGCTTCATTGACAAATGTGGAGAGTTTTGTCTCACCCTTACAATATCTCACTTTGTTATAACAGTACATTATTACATAACATTATTATTAAGAGTGATGCTTTTAGATTAGCGTTACTGTAGATACAAGACAAAGAGCTGATGAATCCACTGATTTGTATCATATTGTTGTCTTACATTTTAAATGTTGACTCAGCGTGCTGTCTGCTCGAAACCCAGGATTCACACACACACACACACACACACACACACACACACACACACACACACACACACACACACACACACACACACACACACACACACACACACACACACACACCACACAGACACAGTCTGTGGTCTGAACACAAAAGCGTGTATGAAGTGTGTTTGACTCTGAATGGCTTTTGTTGATCTCTTTAGTCTCCTTTTAGTCCAACTTCCTGTCAACAGGGAGGGAGTGTGTGTGTGTGTGTGTGTGTACGAGCATGTGCATGCATGTGTGATTATGTGAGTGTGTGTGTTCTCTTACCTCATTTCCGTGCATGTTGGCCACATATTTGAACTCTGGGATGCTGACTGTGTGACGGTCAGGAGTGACACCCAGAGCCAACACCCACAGCTGCTGACCTGAGAGAGACACAAGGATGTAAAAAAGTCATCTTTTGTTTTCTTCTGAGGAGGAGTTATTTAAATAATTAAAACTCCATAATGACCCTGGATTTGAATCAGTTTTGAATCTTTCAAAACCACAAACTGTATGATTGTATCTGCTGACCATCGAACAGCTGCCACAGATGGAAATGGAGTCCAGGATCAGAATATTCTCTTTATAATGTGCAACTGGTTTCATATATTAATTTTTAATGGTGCCCTCAAGGGAGGTGAAAAGCAAAACAAGCGGATGGTTTCTGAAGCACTGGGTGATTATTTCCTGTTACCAGTGGGTGGCGCTATGATGTACTTAATCCGGTCATGCGGTTGTGTTCAGGGCTGGTCACTGATGGTGTGTGAGAAATTTGGGGCAGATAAGACAAAGAATGATGAAATTATAACAACGTCCTGTTTGATGGTGAAGCATTGGGTGCTATTTCTGTGAGTCACCATTTCCATGTCATGTTGGTGTAGAGCACACCGTGTGAATTTCATGTGAATTGAATGATTTTTTCCACCTTGTGATTACTTCCTGTTGCCAGTGGGGGACACTATGATGGAGTCAATATGGTTGTGCAGGTGTGTTCAGTGCTGGTCAGATGGTGCAGGTGTTGCTGAAGCTTCCTTGATCGAAAACGTGTCATTATGACTGTGCAGACGTGTTCATGGTGGGTCACTGATGATGATGAGAAATCAGATCGGACAAAGTATGTTAAAGTTATAGCATGTTCCTCTTTGATGGCAAGGGATTCAACACCTCACCACGGTTACGCCCTTTACAGGAGTCTCACTGTTTTAAAACTTTTCATTAGAAATATGTTGAGATGCCAGAGACACACTTTGAAGTGGTTGAGAATTCAAGTACCATGACTGTGACTTCCTGTTGCCAGCAGGCGGCGCTCTAACTTGGCATCAACATCAACCTGCACACATGTTCAGGGAGGGACTGACATCATACACCATCAATTTCAGCTAGTTTGGATGTTGTTTTGTTGAAGAAATCTCAACTTCCTTTATCATGGCGAAGCATCAGAATTCGCGGCCTCGTAATACGCCACGCCTTAAACTGTAAACCCACCATTTTGATAACTTGTCATCACCAAGGTCTTTAGATGGCATTTGATATCGCTGCTGGAAAATCTCTAGGACTAGTTTGTCAAAGTACAACACAGCGATTTCATTTTGATTCAAAATGGCTGACTTTCTGTTGGACTTGATACATGCATGTGCCGAAATTCATAAGTCTATGTGAAAACTAAAGCAGGGGGCACAGCGAAAACTCACCATTCTGAAAACATTTCATCACAAAGGTGCCACAGACACGGGTTGAAGTGGTTGTGAGGAATTCCAGAGAAATTCATTAAAGTGTGATGACTATTACTTCCTGTTGCCAGCAGGTGGTGCTGTTACTTGGTGTCATTATCAACGTGCACACATGTTCAGGACCTGGCTGATATCATGCACCATCAATTTCAGCCAGTTTGGCTGTTGTTTCGTTACTTTATCATGGTGAAATGTCAGAATTTGTGGCCTCGTCATAGGCCATGCCCTAAACTGTAAACCCACCATTTTGACAACTTATCATCACCAAGGCCTTTAGATGGCACAGCCAATATTTTAAGTCTCTGCAGACAATTCCCTTGGAATAGTTCATCAAAGTACTGAAAAAAACAGTGATTTCGCTGATGTTCAAATCAAGATGGTGGACTTCCTGTTGGAATTAAACTATGGGTACAGGGGACTTTTTTGTTCCCTTTGACCTGATAACATGTATGTGCCGAATTTCATTCTTCTATGTGAAACATATGGTGAGGCTGTTCTTTTGAAACCTGTTAGGTGGTGCTATAGAGCCATTTTACACACATTTTTCATCAGGCCCAATGCACAAACCAAATTTAGTGAGTTTTTAGCGTATGTCAATTTCATCTGCTATATAAAAATCTTCTTCCAAATTGCGACTTATGTCTTTTTTGTTCCCCAGCGATAAAATATGCATTAGAGTAGCAGGGAATGGCATACATTTACGATTGTGTTTTGTACAACAAAAAGCATATAAAAACATTGTAAAATATGTAAAATCTATATAGATAATTCTAACTGATAGTAAATTAGAGTTTGAAGTATTTGTTTGAGTATTATGAAGATTCCTGCAATGTAAGATTTTTGAAAAAAGGAAACGAGGGGACATTTGTTTTTATTGTCACTGATATTCCCACAAACAACTGTTTAACCATCAAAATCATTGTATACTCAGTTATATTCCTATGTTACATTGCAAGTTAAATTTTGATGGGAGAATAAACAATAAATATTGCATTAAAAAAGAAAAAAATGCAAAATAAAAAAAAAACACGAAAACACAATTATAGGGTGATATCAGATAAATTGGGCCACTCTTTAGTAAATTGCTTGGGACAATAACACAATACCAAATATGCCTTTTCTATGTAAACCTGTGATTAATAATGACTGTTTCTGTTGATGATGTTTCTTCATTTTGTGTGGGAATTATGTAAAAACATATAATTATTTAGTCCCTATAAATCTTGAAACATTCATTGTGCCACTTTTTTTTGCAGGAGTGATTTCAGGTAAAATGGTTCATCTCATCAAGTAAAATGGGTTTACGGGGGTCCTAACTATTGGGACTATCAGTCCTACAGATGATTGAATGAAGATACGCACGCGCATGCACACACACACACACACACACACACACACACACACACACACACACACACACACACACACACACACACACACACACACACACACACACACACACACACACACACACACACACACACACACACACACAGGGGTTGGAGTGAGGCCAGCTGGTGTCCTGGATTAGCTCAGATTAACCGTGTGCATGTATTTCAGTGATTAGCCAGATTAGGTCGTCCCGGATTAAATTAACCTCCATTAACAGTCAGTCGTTATACGATCACACAAACGCCACCAGACATTCAGTCAGAGTCATGGACACCGGAGACTTTTATCAAACTGTCCCCGCTGTGGGGAGTACAAAAAGCACTGTGAATGGTTTTAAAAATATTAAACCATGTGAAAATTATTATTGATTATGATTATTGGATGTACATAATGTTTTTTTTATAATTTAAAAGCAAAAACAAATATTTTAAATGAAGATTAAGGGAAAATATTGCTTGTCTTCTGTCACTCTCTGTGTCTCCATATTTTTATTTAAGATGACATCAGGTAAAATGGACCATTTCAGGTTTGGGGGTCCCAGCTCCTCTGGAAATTAGAGCCAATGATACAAAGGATTTAAACTGTTGATATAACTGTGGTTGACTAGTAACAGGTGATTTGATTAGTTTATGGTTTCTATGGTGATTTGATTAGTTTATAGTTTCTATGGTGATTTGATTAGATTATGGTTTCTATGGTGGTGAGACAATACTTCAAATCTAGACTGTTCATGGTAGTAGCCTGTTATGACGAATCTAACTAAACTATTATAAGGAATAAGGAATCTAACTAAACTATTATAAGGAATATAAATCTATTAAAAAAATAAATATGCACATAAAAAACTAGCTAAAATGGGCCACATGGTTTTAAGTACAGTGGGCCTAACTCTCTGTGTCACCCACAAATATATGTATGACAGACAAGGATGATAAACCTATGCATCTACAAACTATGCATGATATCTGTCTTGAGGGCATCCATCAGAAATAATGCTGTTATTTTTTATTGATTATATTACCATGTTTTTTGGAAAAGTGATGTTAATCTTGGTGGCCCAATTTACCTTAACCCCCTAAGATAAAATGGGCCACATGGTTTCATCTAAAATGGGTCTAACCCTCTGTGTCACTAACACACATGTATATGACATGTGGTTCAACTAAAACATGGACAGTTTGTTGATTGTCATGTGAAATTAGTTCAACTCAAAGTAGTCACTACTTTTACTGTGTTTGTGTAACTTAGCTTGTTACATATGACTGGGTGCTAGCTTTGTGTAGCGTTAGCTTAGCTTGTATACATAGGTGTGATAGTGTGTGTGTACAACACATAACTGATCTGTTCTTGTTTTAATAGCAGCAATATGAGTTTGTTGAATGTCATTTTTACTGTCCCAATTTACTGGAAACCACTCATGCAAAAAAATTGGCAAAGCAGATATTTCAATATTTATAGGACCTAAATAATTATATTTTGGGGAATTTATCTCATTTCCACAGACAGGGCAGAAAAGAAAGATGAGTGTGTGTGTGTGTGTGTGTGTGTGTGTGTGTGTGTGTTACCTCTGACAGACTGGCCAATGCTGTACAGGTGTGTGATATCTGTGTTGGAGGCATTGAGCTGGAGGAGGTACTCTTCAACCTCACGATTACTGTGGTAACGAAATTCCAGTGCTGAGGCAGGGGTGAGGAAGAGGAAGATGAGGAGGAAGAGTGACAGCATCATGGCAGTGTGACCTGAGAGAGGACAAAAAACAGAAAAACAACATAAAACTTTACTTTTGGTGTGTTTGCGGTCATTGTCGTGTTGAAACTCACATTTCAAAGGAATTTCCTCTTCAGCATGAGACAACATGACCTTTTCAAATATTTTCATATATGCAAACTGATCCTTGATCTCTGGTATGTGATAAATAGTCCTGACACCGTTCAGAGTGAACTGTGGCTTCAATCCAGAGTTTGGGGTCGTCTCATTAACTGTCTGAGGCTTTAGACCCAAAAAGAACTATTCTATCTCATCAGTCCACAAAATGTTCCTCCATGTCTCTTTAGACCAGTTGATGCCTTTTTTAACAGAAGGACTTTGTGGTGATTCTAGTAAATAGATCAGCTTCAGCCAGACGTCTTCTACCTGTCACAGCACTTACAGGTAACTCCAGACTGTCTCTGATCATCCTGGAGCTGATCATTGGCTGAGTCGTTACCATTCTGATTATTCTTCCATCCATTCTGATGGTTTCTTCTGTTTTCTGACACGTCTCTGTTTTTTCTCCATTTGAAGGCATTGGATCATTTTAGCTGAACAGCCATTTTTAACACACCCTTTTGAGTGTTTATATCATGAATGCTTGGTCCTGTTGGTTTTCAGAGAATCTACTGCACCTGCTGCTAAATTGTTTTCCATGTAGTAATAAAAAATATAATATAAATATATATAAAATATATATAATATAAAATATAATAAAAACCTGGATTAATCTGGTTAGTCACATTGGACTGATATTTTGAACACTACTAAACATTTAGAGAGATCTGATGCTTCTTAAAACTGTGCAAACCAGTCTCATCCTGCCAAGCATTATTTGTCACTGACCCTTAAATAATCTGCAGTTTTATTGATAATGAACATAATTAGTTGGCTGCAGCTTTACTGCAGTGTATCTGAAAGGAAATGTGAGCGGGCAAAAAGAAGTTGTTTGTTGGGTGAAGCCTGAAAGTTGTAAAAAAAAAAAAGCCATTATGTAATCATAGAGATCAGATTGTAAACAGCTCTACAGAACCAGATCATCTATAAATTCATGATGGCGACGGCCCCTTTTTAATTAAAGCTGTCAGCAGAAAGAGATCAAAACGTGTTTCCAGTCCTGTTGATGATGCAGATTTGAATCACTCTTGACGTTTAATCATACACTAACAAAACATTTTAAAGTGAGATTTACGGTCGTGTGAATTGCTGATGAATGATTGCCTGCCTGTGTCTGTTAACGTCACCTTTTCTGTTTAGGAATTTAAACTACTGAGTAGAACTGTAATTACAGTTCAGTGCAGCAGTGATGGGATGTTAGTGGATTCTTTCTGGGACACAGTGAGCTGGTGGAGGAGTTTGCAAACAAGTTCTTGTCACTGTATGAGGTGAGACAGCTGTCTTTTGTGCATATGATAGAGATCATGCATAAAATTAATATTTGTAAACTCTCAAATAAGACCAGCGGTACATAAAATGTGTTGTGTGTATTTTATCCATCAGAAAACAAATGGAAAAGTTACAATGGCAAGAATTACAGTCACAAAATGAAAGTTTAATGTGACTCTTCGCTCTAAAATACACACAATATATATATATTTACCTGAAAATACTGAAAATATATAATTTTTAAGGTGGATAACATGAAAGACACTGTAAAAAAGTTCATAGCAGTTGATTGAGAGGTCATTAAAGCTTTAAACCATTAAAGATTAAAGCTACAATTATTAGATGATTAATCTATTAGTTGCCAACTATTACATTAATTACCAATTATTTTGTTAATCAATTTATCAATTTTAATTGATTTTAGGAAGAAAATGTCCAAAGTCTCTCTTTTCAAATCTGATTATTTTCATCTTCTTCTATTAGAGTAAACTGATGATCTGTAGGTTGTGAACTATTGGTCTGACCAAAAAAAAATTTTAGATTTCCATCTTTGGCTTTTTCAATAATCGACAGATTAGTTAGTCATTTTCTGTACCTGCTTATTCCTCATTAGGGTCACATGGTCTGCTGGAGCCAATCCCAGCGTGTTACGGCGAGAGGCAGGGATACACCCCAGATGGTCGCCAGCCAATTATGGGGCACACACACCATTCACTCACACATTCACACCTACGGGCAATTTAGAGTCACCAATTAACCTCAGCATGTTTTTGGACTGTGGGAGGAAGCCGGAGTACCTGGTGAAAACCCACGCAGACACGGGGAGAACATGCAAACTCCACACAGAAAGGTCCCAGACCCAGGACCAAGGAGGTCTTGAACCTGCGACCTTCTTGCTGTGAGGCAACAGAGCTAACCCCTGCTCCACCGTGTCGCCCCTAATCGACAGATTAATCTATTAAAATAGTAGTTAGTTAGTTGCAGCCCTGATTGAGAAATCCTAGAAGGATGGTTGTTTAAAGCTGATACAAGAAAAGTTGAATCTGACATCTTGATTGAAAATTGTGATTTTTATACAGTGATTCATTATTAATTTATGCACAAACTGTAAACATGCCATAAAAACTTGAATTAAAAACATAGATGTTACCTGCTGTAGTGACATATGTCAGTATTCTGTATATAATATATCATACTGTTTATACACATATAATCAATTACTATTTTATTTTTCCTATAGTTTTTGTCTATTAAGGGACTCTACCTCTGACCTATCACACTCCTCACTGCATCTTCCTCCTCACTCATATATGGACTGTCTACATTACAGAAATGACTACATGCTGGATTTTGGAGATAATATATATAAATGAATAGTGTTTATTGTATTTAGACACTGAGTGAGTAATGTAGAAACTATTTAACACTGATCTGCTGCAGGCTGAGAACAGAGATGTCTTTATAATCCACAAGAATGTTTACTGAACTTGAGGATGGTTATTTTGTGTGATGAAGACGTCCGAAAACAGGGAAATAAGACGATCGAGAAGATCGGTGAAAGTCTGGTGAACTACTGTGTGTATGACACACACTCTCCAACTCAACTTCTGATGCTGTGATTGGTTGAGTTCATGTTCCACCCACATCACACCTAGGAATAATCTGGGAACTGAAGACAACTCTCCTGTGTCATGGCCTCTCTGTGACTGCATCTGTGTCATCTAAACAGATGACCCTTGTGTCTAGCAGGGAAACTTGGGAATGAAAAATAATAGGATTTTAAAGTCGTAATGAGATATATACACCACCAGTCAAAAGTTTTAAAACACCTTGATTTGTTGAGTTTTTCTCTAAATGGTCCTAGTTGAATGTGTCATGTGACAGATGATGATGTGACAGCCCAGAGGTCTGATGTGGATTATGTTGCTGTAGGATGAACTCCTGACTAACTAGGTCTAGATCATGGGGTTCTGCTTAGTTCTAGAGCTCTAGTCCTAGAAAAGACCCAGACATCAGGCTTCATCCATGCTGATATACAGACGGGGGTTAATTAACCAGAGAAACTTGGTTGGATCAACTTTACACACTTTATTTAAGTCCATTACTGCAGAAAAGCTGGATGTCTAAGTAGTTAACTAGTACTTGATTCCTGAACATTGATATCTGTCTTTTTTGGGTCGTTGGGTAGTTAACTGATTATTTTTGTACCATTTAAATGTCCCATATTCTACACTTTCCTGTTTTTATTGTGAATTTTAACATCACTAACAAGATTTGAAGCAGCAAAGATCATCTCAGTATAGTTTTCCACTTCTTTTCTCCAGCTTCTTTCTAAGCCTCTCCTCCTCCTCTTTAAATGGCTGTGGGGGTGTTGGTGGTGACTGTATAGTAGTGACATCACAACTTCACGGAAGTCATGACTGCTTGTTTTAAGGCTCAGTTTCTGAATACAGGCTGTGCATGTTTCTCTGTGGATTGAGTGTTTTTTAAACATGGGACAGTATTAATACACTCTCTGCTGTCATATATACAGTAAATATATATAGGGCTCTAATAAATATACAAGGTATTCATTGGAATTAAACTGATTACATTTCAATACAAATGTAAAAATGTCTGTTCTAAAACTTTTGAACCTTTGAAAATATCAGACTGACAATATCATATCAGCATGATTTTATATGTCTTAATACTTGTCTGGAGGGATCTTTAAGTAAGATTTTGATTGCGGGAATTATAGTTAATTAGTTTGAAAGTTTAAAAGATAATTAGGGAAATTATCTTTTGTTTTACCACACAGGCATAAAAACAACAACAATACAATCCAGAATAATTGACGTTAGAGCTGACAGGGACAAACAACATCATTCTAGAAACATAATTACAGTAGAAAATAGTTCAGATAAGCTACATAAATACATTAGGGTCAGCACAGTCCTGTTTTCTGGACTCCTAATATGTTAAAACATTTGAAAGTCAATCACTTTTTTGATGAGAGCAGCATATCAGTTTTAAAAAGTGTTATAAAAACAGTTCTGGTGTAGATATTATAAATGTGTTACTTCCAGTTAATAGAGATATGAATCAGATACAAATTGACATAAAACATGAAAGTGTGTAATGAATGATGTTAACTGGGTAATATCATATATTCACTGAGGTGGCTATAAATGCATCAGGGTTGGTTGTTAAATCTGGATCCAGTGAGTTGAGGGTAAAAATGGACGTATGAGATGGTCACAAAGATAGATGCTAAATACAAGTAGCTACCAAAACTGTGATTCAAGTGACTGAAGACGAACTGTAAATATACATTTTCTTCATTTCCTTTAAATAAAATTGTTTAAATTATTGATGGTTGTACTAAGTGTTCACATTTTATCTTAAAAATATGTTGTAACTGTTAATATCTATACATTGTTCTTAAGATTGTTAATTTCTTCTCGCGTAGCACATAGCATGCACACAGAAGTAAATTCAAAGTGACACAGTTAGCTCCGCCACACACACACACGAAAAACACCAACACACACACACACACACACACACACACACACACACACACACACACACACACACACACACACACACACACACACAGTTGTACTTGGAGCTGCAACCCACTTTTGAATGAAATGTTTAAACTTCTTCTACTTGTTGTTATATTCATTCATTTTAATATCATGCCAACCAAACCCATAAGGGTTGTGGACATCAAAATATATTTAGTTAAAGCTAAGACCATAACCTTTCATTTAATATTCAATATTCTCATATAAATTATGGCTGAGTGTTATAGCAGAGAGTGAAAAGTGTGCCGACCAACTCCTGTCTCCCCTAGTTAAAATACATAAATAGGTCAGTAACAGAACTGCTGTGTGCTGTAACCCTTAAAAACTTGGAGAGTTTAACTCTCTTAAAAGGTTTTAAAAAATTAAAAACACATGATATCACTTATATAACTAGAAACCAACATGACCACACAATATATGTATTGGGAGACCTGATGAATATTTCTTAATCTGTATCTTAATATTTTATTATATTTTCTCTGCTGAATAGTTTTTCATCTTGCAAACACTATTTGTCACTGATCTGTATAACTGTGATTATAAACCATATATGAGTATTTATGTCATAAACATGCATTATACCTGATGAATTCAGTATTTATTTTGCTGAACTGGTGTTTATTAGTGTGTAATCATTATAAAGTGTTACCCAAAATACAAATGAATTTACAGATTACTGCCACATAACTACAGACTTGTAATTGTAATAATTTTAAAACATAGTTAGCTGCATGTTTTTAACTAGTTTTTCATATGTTAGAATATAAAGTAGCAGTGTGACATGTAATAAAAGTCGCAAAAATCACACAAAATTGTGATTTTTTTAAAAGAAAAAAAGATAAAATTGACTTCGAAATTGAGTCGTGTTATGTGACTCGTGTAATATGTTACTATACTATACTATATGATACTAAAATGAAAAAAATAAACAAAATAAAAGTATTTAAGAGATGTGTTCCAATTTCCAATACCCTTCAGAAATAATCAGATAACACAACAACCTTATATTTATGGGTCAGTGACAACACTTACATGTGGTGTAGCAGATAGTTTAACTCTATTAAAATGTTTTAAAAATAAAAGCACATGACGTTATATATTCTAGGTGGATTATATATTTAAAATTCATCATTATTTTCAGAGACCTGATAGATACTTCCTAAAACTGTATTTTAAAAGGGTTCTGACTTTTTCATCTTGCCAAAGATTATTTATCACTGACGCCAATATAGTATTTTGTTAATGACCTTTATTATACTGCAGTTTGCGTTAGTATAATCTCCGACTGTAGTACTTGTGGCATATACAATGTTTATATAATGCGTATAAATACTTAATAAGCTGTGAGGGTTCAACAAGTATCAGCGGAACATTACACACACTGAGGAGTATTATAGGAATGCTGCTGAAACAGATAATGATCTATAATAACTAACAGAGGTCTTACCTGTCCGCCACCTGCCGGTTTCTCTGCCGCTTCTTACCCGAACAACAACCGGTGAACGGTGCCGCTGCAGAGGAGAGTGAGACAGGAGCTGCTGTCTGTCGCTGCTTTCAATGAATGTTACTTATTCACACACGGGTCTCCCTCTCCGCCCGGGAGGGGCGGAGTTAAGAGAGAGAGAGAGAGAGAGAGAGAGAGCGTGTTCGTGCGTGCACGTGTGTGTGTGTGTGTGTGTGTGTGTGTGTGTGTGTGAGAGAGAGAGAGAGTGTGTGTGTGGTAGACAAACAGTTTCAACAGGTTTATGAATGAAACAGAGGGATGATTCATTCAGTGATTCACTCAACGGACTGTTCCTGTTCTCATTCACATTTTGATCACTTCATGGTGGAAATTAACAAAATACATTTGCTCACATACGTTTTCTATAATATTAAATATTATAGGGTGGCATCAGGTAAATGGGGCCACTTTTTAGTAAATCGCTTGGGACAATAACATAATACCAAATATGCATTTTCCATGTGTATTTATGATTAATAATGACTATTTCTGATCATGCTGCGTTGGAATTATGTGGTAAAATATATTTATTTAGGCCCAATAAATCTTGAACTTACCTGTTCCAGGTAAAATGGGCCACTCAAATGACAAAGGGAAATTCTAATTCAAAATGAATTCTTCATCAGTTTTAAAGTTAAATCAGAATTGCTTAGAAACACTTAGAAAAAAGCTTTTAAAATCCATTAGTGCTGCTATTAAAACAAGAACAGATCAGTTATGTGTTGTACACACACGCTAACACATCTATGTATACAAGCTAAGCTAACGCTACACAAAGCTAGCAGCCAGTCATATGTAACAAGCTAAGTTACACAAACACAGTAAAAGTAGTGACTACTTTGAGTTGAACTAATTTCACATGACAATCAACAACCTGTCCATGTTTTAGTTGAACCACATGTCATATACATGTGTATGACAACTAACAACAACAACTAACAAGTAAATATTAAAAGATTGCAGCCGTACATTGGGTAAGACATGGACATGCACTGAGATAAGGAGAGTCATGAAAATATAGTTATTGTAAGAAAAAGGCTGCAATTCATGTTGAAAGTTTGGAAAAATCTCACTTTTGAAAATGTGTTGATAGGACAAGTAAAACCAGACATATTCCTGTATAGTATAACAACCTGGACATGTTACTGTTATATGAGTTTATAAATAAATGAGTTAAAGCCCAGATTCTGTTCTGTTAGGTGATAGTGCTGGGATTTCCTGAGGGTCTGTGAACGCAACCTGTCTTGGACTAAGACCTGTGTTAATGTGAGGAATAAAGTAGCAGCTAAAGCAGCTAATATCTTAGTGTGTGGTTTTTGAGAGATGTTATAATACTTTCCCACACAATTGTTGCAGGAAAAAACAGGACAACAAAGCTTTGAATTATATCTAAAGCGCTGGGAAGCAACATGAGGAGGAGCTGTGACATGAAGCTTTACTCTGTAACTAAAGTGCTACTGCAGGATAGAGCTGTGCAATGAAAGTCTATGGGATTTTAACATTTTTGCAGTTATTATACAGTAGCCAGAAAGGAAGTAATGGGAGAGAGAGAGAGGGGGGGGGGGATGCAGCAAAGAAATGCTAATTGAATAATTGAATATCCATCCAAAATCCAACATTTCACCAAAAATCAAAGATTAGAGGAAAAGTCCAAAAAGTGTTTTTTTTTTCTTTTTTCTTGAATTAAATTATTTGATTTACATTTTAGTGGTAATGACCAGTGGAAGTCTCCTGCCGCTGAGTATACATTCATCTGGACACGTCTCCACAGACACAAGATTTAAAAAGCTCAGTCTACTGCCAAACCACAGGCGTAAATCCTCATGGATACAGGGGACATGACTCCCCCTTTCACAAAGTTGTCTCCTCCAAAAATCTCTGTAAACATATATAAATCATTTTAAAAATTAAAGACATGTCAAATAAACACACAACACATGCAATGCTAACTGTGAAACAATGTGTTTCTTAATTGTTAAAAAATTATGACCCCCTCCATTCCTCACAGTGGTTTGATCCAGATGCTGTTTTCCGGCTAACGGCTAATTTTGACAGTATAGTAGCTAACTACGTGGAAGAAACCAACACGTAGAAGGCAGTAAGTAATTTATTACACCACTTGTTCAATATTAGTCCAAACTCAGCCTCTTTTTCCCACTCTGCTGGTTATGATCAGGCTAATGATCGTAATGAGCTCTAATGATGGAAGTTATGGGAGCAGCAGCAAGTGTTGGGGAGAGAGAGAAGATAGAGACAGATTATTATAATAATCTGCTACTGTCGTATTTTGTTTCATGTCCCTCCCAGAAATTATTCTCTGAAAATGTACTGTTTATTGGCCCATCATCAATGAAATGGGATTTTTGACCCTGTGCAAAACACATAAATTAACCAGGTTGTGACTGTCTTATTCAGCCTTGGGTGAATTTATCTCGGGAAATGACTGTTATTGACTGGATGTTTATTTATTTATAAGGTTCCACACTGCAGGTTTAAGTTCCTTAAACTCTAAATCCAAAGTTTAGAGTTTCAGTTTGACCAATCAATTAATTTTCTATACCTACTTATTCCTCACTAGTCTGCTGGAGCCAATCCCAGCGTACTTCAGGTAGATTTGATGCAGACTCTACTGAGTCCTTTAGAAGGGAGACACAAAAGTAACAGTGTGTATGGAAATTGAAAAATTCTACTTTGGCTCCCCTCAGTGGTCAAGAAACATGGTAGGAGTTTGATGATGAGTTGAAATTCAACTGTTACTGTTAAGTTTCTTATTTAGCAGGACAATAAAAATGCTTTTATGTTGATTCATATTGAAAAGTATTGATGATTTTCTTCTAAATATTTGGGGAGGGTTTTATGCTTAACAACCTATTTTTTACATCCATAAACGTAGAGGTGGTGATATAGCTAGAACATATATTGATATAAAATATTTCATAGCAGATTATTGATCATTTTTAACTTTCTATTTTTTAACAACCAAGAGAAAAAAAGATATTATATATTAGTATTATTCTATAGCCCAGACATATTCTCAATTATACAGGGGTGTCAAAACAACAGACAGTGTCCATATCAACAGGTAGGACAGAGGTTTTCCTGTGATCATTCTTCCTGTCCACACTATTCAAATTTCACCTTCCAAATTGACAGTGAATCCATGCATCACATGTCATTTACTGAAAAAACATTTACAAGTGTATGAGCTGTGGTGGAAGTCTAGTAACAAAAAGCGGCACTTTGACGATAACAGAACCTGTAACATTATATATAACTGTAATATTATATAGAGATATATACTTGATTTGACCCATTGGTCTGTGCCAAGGTTAAAGGGTTAAATTTCTGAAGTGGGAAATAATATTGATATATAATACTGTGATGGTGGTTTGGATGTGGACCTTGGACATTCCTTTGGTTTTGAGGGACTCAGCATCATCAAAATATTGTTGCTTATGATTGATATATATACATGTATATCATCTATATAAAATATTTAAAGGGTTAAAATATTGAAAATGAATGAATATATGAATATTTAGTAGTTATGATGCAGGGGAGTTGTTTTAATGGAGACACAAAGGTAATAGTGTGTATGGAAATTGAAAAATTTTACTTTGGCTCCCCTCAGTGGTAAAGCAACTTAACAGGAAATGGAAATACAGTAATTTCTAGAGAATACTAACCAAATAAAATGCAAGTTTACAATAAAAAACATCAATATTTTTTATAGATAGTGAGATACTGATATATATAGTACTTTATTGATCCTGAAGGCAACTTATAAATCACAAATACAAATATGAATTATGTAAAAAAAAAAAAAAACACAATCAAAGGCTAAATTATATACAGAAAAGACACACTTGGCTGGTTCATGATCCAATGTAGGCATCAGGTTATATGAGGTTGTTTCCATTCTTGGGGAGGTTGTGGATGTTTTTAACGAGGTCGATAGCATCGTTGAGGATGCTGCAGGATTTCTTTAGGAGACTGTTGGTGCCTGAGAAGGTTATAAACACCCAAGAAGGTTGTATGCATCATTAGGGAGGTTCTTGAGGAGGTTGTAGGCACCATTTATGAGCATGTTAACTAAATGTTAACACCTAGGGCCCAATTTTAAAGGTGCAAAAAATGTACCACCAAAACACACCTGTAGTTTACACCAGTGAAAAAGAAAAAAAGACAGTTGATGGTTCTAATGGATCCCAGTAGTGATGAACACTACCATTTTAGAGTAAACTAAACATACAAACACATTAATACACACACACTCAGTCATTTTCTAATCAGACATCGTACCTACAGACAATTTAGAGTCCCCAATTAAGGCAAGGCAAGTGCTTGAAAGTGCTTGAAATGCAATTTAAAAACAGTTGATTAAAAGGTGAAACATTTAAACTAATTCAAATTTAACAAGATTAAAAATCTTGAAATTAAAAACAAGAACTAACAGTGCAGTGGAAAATAATTAAGAAACAACATCTCTGACTAAAAAACATTGAGAGTTACAGCAGACCTGCAGATCTCTGGGAGTTTGTTCTATTTCTCTGGGAGTTTGTTCCAGATCTGTGGGACATAGAAACTGAACGCTGCTTCTCCATGTTTAGTCCTGACTCTAGGAACAGAGAGCAGACCTGATCCAGACCATCTAAGAGGTCTGGATGGTTCATAAGGGATCAGCAAACCAGAGATATACTTAGACCCTAGACCATTCAATGTTTTATAAACCAGTAACAGTATTTTAAAGTTAATTCTTTGTCAGACAGGAAGTCAGTGTAAAGACCTCAGAACTGGAGTGATATGAACTACTTTTTTAGTCTTAGTGAGGACTCTAGCAGCAGCATTTAGAATTAGTTGCAGCAGTCTGAGTGATTTTTTAAGAGGCTTATAAAGACCCTGTTACAGTAGTCAAGTCTACTAAAGCATGGACAAGCTTTTCCAAGTCTTGCTGAGCCATAAGGCCTTTAATCCTTAATATATTCTTCAGGTGGTAGTCTGCTGACTTTGTGATGGTTTTAATGTGACTGTTGAAATTCAGGTCTGAGTCCATAACTACATTCAGATTTCTAGAGATTTCTAGCTTGGTTTGTGGGCTTTAACACCTCTGATTGAAGCTGAGCGCTGACTTTTAATCATTCCTCTTTGGAACGACCTAACCTAAGCATGTCTATGCACTGTGGAGAGAACCCAGGCAGACATGGGGAGAACATGAAACTCCACACAGAAAGGTTCCAGACCAAGGTCTTGAACCTTGAACCTCGACCTCACACACACAAGCAGTACACATAGCATAAAGGAGGTACCAGGTATATTTTGTTGTGATTTGGTGCCATCAGCTGTCTACATCTCTAAACTACAACATGACGATTGATTGACAATTAGTCATGGAAATAACTGACAGATCAAAAAATTCTATAATAAAAGTGATTGTCAGTGGCAGATTCAATCAATGCAACTCATGACCAATGAAGAACTGTATCATACAATTTTGTTCATATAAACTACTGCACATGAGTTTCTGTTAAAGCTGTGTCACTGAGTCCTTGAGCAGTTTGATGATGTCCTACTGAAGATCACAGGTGTCCTTGGAGAAAATTACACTTTTTATTACTTCTTTATGGAACAATCCTTGTATTGCTCTCCAAGATTTACCAGTGGCTTACATGGTAGATGGATAGATAGAAGCATATTTATCCTTTGGACTAATTTGAATTACAAATGTGGTCTTATTAGTACTGATCTTCTCAAACATATGGAACTTGGATATCTAATCCAAACAGATTTACATTCATTCCAACAGCAGAGCAGACAGTAATTTAGAGAAATCCTGCAGAAATCATATTCTGCAGACAATCTCTACAATAATATATTACTGGAAGCAAGAGTCGATAACAACTGATATCAATTTAGGATGGAGGGAATGTTGGCAGTTAATGGGTGATATTAGTGCCAATGAAAATGTGTGTTTATTTTAGTCAGTGGCTAATTTGAAAGTATAACAGGGCTGATTGAATTGTTTGAGGCATGTTTATGGACAATTATACCCATTTCTTTTATGATGAACAGAAACGGAAAAGCTAATGAATTGCAGCTGGGAAAACTGACTAAACTACAAAATGAATACATTTCAACTCAAATCTACAGAAAATGGCTGAAAAGTTTTGTAAATTTCAAATTGGCTGCAGTATTCAAAGTCAAAAAGTCGAAGTTTGACATGTGTTGGTGCCAAAAAATGCATGTTCATCTTTAGTATAGTGGGAGCATGTTAGGATATTAAAAGGAAAGTCATAGTAAATGCAGTACATGCTGTACTGTTAAAGTTCAGTGGCTTTTACTTCTGTCTCAGTTGTATGAACGTTATATATAAATAAGTAAAGGTTCTGACATTACCTTCACTCAGTGTCAGGTGTAGTTTTCATCTTTTTCAGCTTATGCTTGCATTTAAGTGATCCGACAGCAGTGGGAGTGTTGTAATTCTCCGTCTTCTACAGTAAAGTAATAATGTTGGGAGTGATTGTGGCTAGGGGGCTGGCTGACTGATTGACAGCTCATTTAAACAGACACGGTCAAGGAGATGAGAGGCAAGGTTCAGAAACAGGAAGTTAATGAAGTTGGTGGGATGAGCGACAGGTACAACAGCACTGATACACTCATATACCTCTCTGTGTAATTGAAACCTAATTTAACAGAACATGGTGATGCTGAGTCACCTGTTTTCTCTGAAACAAAAGAGTGCGGAGAAAAAAGTTTACACTGACCTGAAAAGTCTATTTAAACATAAAATTCAATGGAACAGACAGAGACGGGTACCAGAAGGATATATGGAGATTATATCTCAGTCAGGCCAAGTTGCAAATCATTGAAAATCCATTTGAGGAGATTGTAGATGATCTTGAAGCAGTTATAGGCGGTTGTAAGTCTGCTGTCTGTTGGCTATGCAAGTGACTTTCAATGCAGTTTCTTGTTTGTCCATTATTGGTCACATTTGCATAATCACAGTTATTTCATACCTTTTGCCATTCTGCAAGCTCTTCGTCTGTTTTCATGGTCTTATCTGAGCATCTCTTTGATCTTTGCCCTCTTTCTTCTCTCTACCTGTCTATTAAAACAGATGATACAGGATCTGTAATAGTAGAAATGTGCTGAAATGGGGTGATATCAGGTGAAATGGGCCATTTAAGGTTTGGGGGACCCAGCCCCTCTGGAAACTAGAACCAATGATTACAAAGGATTTCAAACTGCTGATTTACAGTAACTGTGCTTAACAAGAAACAGGTGATTTGATTAGTTCTTTGTTTCTATGGTGTGAAACAATACTTCACATCTAGACTGAACCAGAAATGTTCATGGTAAGTAGCCTGGTGTGATAAATCTAACTAAACCCATTTTACCTGAAACCACTCATATAAAAAAAAAAGTGGCACAGCAGATATTTCATCATTTATATGGTCTAAATAATTATATTTTATCACAAATTTCCAACATAAAATGATCAGAAACAGTCATTATTAATCATAAATATACATGGAAAAGGCATGTTTGGTGTTGTGTTCTTGTCCCAAGCGATTCACCAAAAAGTGGCTCAATTTACCCAATATCAGCCGTTTACTTTAAATGTAATGTGTTTCAGATACAATAATCCTGAGGTTTGTATTATGAAAACACACTTTAGTGTGTGTTTCACAGTTTTGCCCGAATCACTATTAGTCTGTAAGGCAGACAGTAAGGTTCCATTTAGTGTCGCTGGTTCTTATATGAAACAGCAGTTAAACACAGGTGATACCAATGATACTAATTAAGGTTATGTTTCATAGCAGAGACTTTCTAGTCCTATTGTGCATGTGCACTGGAGAACCTACAATGGATGGAACAAAACCTTCAATAGACCCATTGGTAACGCCTGTGTTTAGGTACTGTTTCATGTCAATATGGCGGCTGTGACTAGGATCTATAACAGCAACATGACTGTTTGATATGGATAGAACCTTAAAGTTAGAGTCAGTGATTCTTTAGGATGAATGTTGATATACTGAACACACACACACACACACACACACACACACACACACACACACACACACACACACACACACACACACACACACACACACACACACACACACACACTCAAGAATCACTTCTACAATGCATAGTACAATAAGACTTGTAGTAATTAGATGCAGCGTGAATGTAAATCTTCAATGTAAATCATCTAAAAACAGCCAAAGGGGTTGAAAGGTCTGCAGCCCAGGTCAGAGGTCAAAGTCATATGTTGTACTTCTTTAAAGTACAACATCAGGATGGTTTTGACCAAATAGAGATATAGAAAAGTCTATAAAGAAGATGTTTCAGATGAATAGAGAGATGTTTCATATTGGCACAGAATCTCTCCAAGATTCAGCATCATGAAGAGAGATCTACAATTAGGTCCTCAGAGATCCTCTCATATTCTCCATGTTTTTGACACCGTTCTTTTTGGAATAAAACTCTTTGTGCACAAGTGAAGATGTCTCGGGTGGTGATTTCTTCTTTTTTGATCAAGAAACAGCACTACTTAACTGAAAAGTGTTTCTGAACATTTTATGTGCAGAATGAGCCATGTAGTTTATGAGTCTGTTTTTAGTTAGCAGGGTTCCTGCTCCCCTCTCCCCCTCCCTGTGCTCGTGGACAAGCTTGAATGCTATCTGCTGCTGATTGGCTGTAGTGTTGTTGTTGGCATGCATATTGTAGCTGCACGCCACTGTTTTTTTTTTTATTTTTCAGAAGTTTCACCAGAGTTTCTTTCAGTCCATACACAGAACTGACAGCTTGTGGGCAGTGAGGAGATATTATATTGGATCAAAATGGTGGCCTTTACCTTTAATTTGTATCATTGCTTACTATTTCATGTCAATATGGCTGCTGTGAAGGGCTGTCCTTTTATACTTAACTGATACGCCTAGGATGAGCTAGAATGATACCATATTTATGAAACATAAGACATAACAATGACATTGAATTTCCATTACTGCTCGCATTCACATGTTTCTCTGATAGCATGCATGTATACACACACGCTAGGGGCTGGAAATATGGCCTAACCACCATACTGTAATATACATTGCATCTTCTATTGCAATATAACACACATTATAATAGAACCATTTCAAAACAGGTGACATAGACCCCAAGGAGCCAAACAGCTAAAATGCATGTTTTTTTTTAAAAAAAGAAGATAACAAGAGATTAATGAACAATTATCACAGGAAAACAAGATTAAAACTGTGAAATATTAGTATTTAAGGAACTCAACAACTGAAATACTAAATAACTGTGTTGCTGCAACACCTGGACCAGCAGGTCACTGTGTGACAATGTGTTTAGGTGCATCACAAAATCCGTTGATCCATTAAATTTGTTACCACAGCTTCTCATTGGTGCCTCGCTCTCTCATGCATGTGCAGATCAGATGCTGGTGTTTTTCACCAGCTTACTGGGTTGAGTCATCAACATGCATTATCGCTAAGTGCAATAGAATTAAAATCTCTCTTTTTAGGCCAGTTTTGTGTTGTTTATATTGCATAATTTCGTCCCAATTACTAACGCTTGCACAAACAAACACAGAGCTATGAGTCCAACAAATACACAGAATGTAATTTACAACACAACAGATTTTCCAGCTGGTGATGCGCACCTTTCACCACAGATTAAACAGATGATCTGCCAAACCATCATACAACTCTCATAAAGAACAGAATGGAAGCCCTTCAACAAAATGTCAGTGTGAAAAAAAAATCCAAACCCCATATTACATTTGTGCAACACAACTACAATGAACAGAAACACTAGATTGAAATAAGTAATATTCCAGGAAAACACTAGTAATGTTGGAAACCAAGGCTTAGTGAAAAAGAAAAGGAGCAACCTTCACACAACTTCCATTCAGCGTCATTGCAGTGCAGTCTGGTGTCTATTGGCTAATAGCCTGGCTAACACTAGACTTCAGCTTTTTATTTAATATCTTGCCTTGTATCTTATATCTATTATACTATAATTCTTATATTTAGATATGTATATAATTCATAATAATCTATATAATAATGTATACAGAATACGTAACCATGTGTATTTTATTTCTATTTTTCCAATAAGTCCATGTGCATCTATCTACTCACCTACCTCATACTATATGACCTTTACAATAACTATGTAGCAATAACAAGGTGTGTATAGGCATTTACTTTTATTTTTGTTGTTATCTATTTATTTTCTCTGTTTATAGTTTTATAACAGTGCTGTATGTGATGTGTTGGAGCTTTAATTTCCCCGAGGAACCTCCCAAAGGCTCAATAAAGTCCTATCTAATCAAATGCAATCATACTTGATGACGTACCTGACACCCTATGAAGATTAAATAGTTTAGCGCTAAAAGTTGTAAATTTTTCCAAATAAACTTGCGGTTGCGGTTGCTTGCGGTTAATTTTTTTTTACTTACTTAAAAACCCGTTCTATGCTGCATCAAAAGGTCAATTACTGTCTGCCGCCATGTTGGATCCACAGTTACCAACAAAGTCATCAAAGCTGTTTTTGTGTTTCGTCATTGTCTCGTCTCTCCCTCCTGTTCTATACTTGGTTCTCTAGATGAAGGAAAATTAGGTCCTTGGTTGTTTAGATTAAATTTCATAGCAAAGTGAATGGGTATAGCCAGGCTAATGGGCTAACCCTGACCTCCAGTTAATAAACACATACACTATACACGCAGCTCCTCTGCCTTGCCTCAAAAATGGCTTGATCCATCCCTGGTAAGTACCTGACTTAAACCAGGATGTGCTGCATATTTCATAACTTCTACCACTCAACATCAAGGCATTATTATTATTATTATTATTATTATTATTATTATTATTATTATTATTATTATTATTATTATCAGTTCTGATTTTTTTCTCCATTTAATCGTAGATAACTGATTATGTTGTTGGAGTTAGCTGACATTTTTTCTAGCTAGGAAACATTACAGGTGTCAGACAGTATGCGGGATGCTATTAACAATTATACCTCATCATAGATATAAGATTGTTCTTTTGAAAAAAAAAAAAAAGGCCAGGTTCAGATAAGAGCTATCTACAATTATGTCGTAAATTGGATCAAAGCATGAGTTTTCTCTTTTGGCTTTTTGTTGGCAGTATATATAGAGAGGAATTTATTTATTAGTAATTTTCATAATTTAATATAATATGTTTGTGTATGATTGTCAGTAAGAACGAAAAAAACAAACAGAAAAGTGACAGCAAAACATCAGCTGTTAAGATGGCAAAGAAAAACATTCCATTTACATAATTTGACAAAATACGTCATTTAAGTTGTGTTCTCCCCATATTAAATGCTTCCTAGAAGCACACGTACGCTTAATATATCATATATAATATATATATCATGCATATTGAGGATCTGCTGTATCAAGATGAGTTGTCTTCCCCCAGAAATTAGGATTAAGATAAATTTCTTTTATGATTTCAATCCATTCTTGTTTTGCTGCGGCTCGGCATTTAACTGACATTCATCAGATTTATGATCAATGTGAAATGTGATGCTTTTCTTTCACAAATGTGGGAATGAAATTGCATTAAAATGTATAAAACAGTGAAATTCATCTTGCCTGTCTCGGCTGCTCTCTGGCTGCTGATTCTAGAATCACTCCTGGGCAAAGTGATTAAGTGATATAATAAACAGCAGATTGATCAATAATGGAAATATTCATTAGTTACAAACCTAATTGCAACCATTTAGCACTGTAGCTGTATGATTGTTGCAGCTGTATGATTAGTTTAATCTATACTGATTAGTAGAAATGATAATCATGGGAGCAGATTCCACAGGACTGATGTATGGGTAGAGTTTCTCAGCAAATGAGTGGAGGAGAGCTGCAGTATTTATGTTATAAAAAGAGAATAAACCCTCCTCAAAATCCACAAACACTCTCACCTTTCCTGACCGATGATTCACACAAAGAGGGACAGGACTCTTTTCTGTTCCTGTAGCCATTAACTTCTCCTTCTACTGAGTCTCTCCACTCCCCTGAACATTATTGTAAAATATCTCACAAGAGAATCTCTGCTTATTAATGCAACCAGGTTAATAAGCCTGAGTCAGTAACATGTAAAGTAGAATCTGAAGGTCTCAGGGTCAACATACCTAAGGTCCCCTGGTTTGAGGCAGCAATGTATTACCTGACTATAATAACTGACTATAATAATGGTCTGTATAGAAATTAATTCACAGACATTTAATTTCTTTCCTTAGAATTATTAGTTCCCAGATTTCTCTTAATTTTCACCTTCATGACAATACATTTGTTTCCAAAAGAAATAAAATAAAATAAATTCTGAAGTCGATGAAGTCAAGCCAATTTTATTTGTATGGCCCAAAATCACAAATCACAGATTCACTGTAATGGGCCTTTCAGTTTGTACAACACAATTTTCCTGAAAAAAAAGGAAGAAACCTGAGAAACAGAGGAGGATCCCTCTTCTAGGACAGTCAGGCTGTAATAGATAAAGTGTGTATAGGATGGAAACAATACATTGGAACAGGAAATATTGAGTATGGCATTGAATAGATAACAGGAATATATTGAATTGTGTTGAATGTGGAGGATGAGGTGACAGGATCCACTGCAGCCACCGGATGAACCAGAAGAAAGAAAATCTCCGGGTATTTCATGAGGTCCCGGCAGTCTAAACCTGTAGCAGCATAACAATCTTCTAGTCAGGAGCAGAAGTAACTCTAAGCTTCATCAAAAAGGGACATTTTAACGTGTTCTTAAATGTAGGAAGGGTGTAGGTGGAGTACACTAATAACACATTAGGTTCATACATGTTTGAATCATCTGTGATTTCCTTCCATGCAACACTAGAATATGCTTGTTATGCATTATCAGACAGGATGAGCGCAGGATGTGCTGTTTTGGGATCTAGAGTCACATCAGTTGCAAACAGACGGACCCATAGACTACATATAATGATAATAATAGTAATTTTGATGTCACCTGTTAGTTTTTGGACTCAGATTTTGATGCATAAATGAGGGTGGCACTATCTTTGTTTTGGTGAATCAGAAAAGTTTTGTCTCTTAGGCTGTGCTGCTTTGTAATTGTTGGACTTTTATTTTGACAAGTTGTCGTTAATCTGTCTTCAACATTCATGAACGTTTTGGTATGAATATTGAGTCGTGTCTCATGAAACAGTCATGAATGTTTCATGTACACTTTACTAATACAATTTTTTCATGATTATCAGATATAGGGGAGGAGGGAATGGAAGTAAAAAAGTGAATCACAGAATTTTCCCTTTATTTTCCTGACTTTTGATGCAGCTCCAGTCCAGTGTGATACGATCGAAGCAGACACCAGTAATCACTGATCTTTTTGTTTCCTCCCTTATAAAGGATGAGTACAAGCCTGTGAGTCCAAAAGTGTGTTCTCTTTAACCAATGTTCCAGGTTCAGCAATAGAAAGTGTTTCTATCTTCAACCAGATAAGCACAAGGTGCTACAAAACAGCCTGGCATCAGCTCTTAGCAGAACAAAATCTCACTGAACTAATGTTAAAAAATAGTGTGTAAAGCGTGTAAATATAAAACTATGTAATGTATGATTACCTGTTGAATCCAACAGCTGCAGACAGGTGCACAGGTGAAGTATCTCTTCTATACGTGCTTATTCCTCATTAGGGTCACATGGTCTGCTGGAGCCTATCCCAACACGTTACGGCGAGAGGCAGGGATACACCCCAGATGGTCACCAGCCAATCGTGGGGCACACACACCATTCACTCACACACTCACACCTACGGGCAATTTAGAGTCTCCAATTAACCTCAGCATGTTTTTGGACTGTGGGAGGAAGCCGGAGTACCTGGTGAAAACCCACACAGACACGGGGAGAACATGCAAACTCCACACAGAAAGGTCCCAAACGCCACCGTGTCGCCCCCAAGTGAAGTATAAAAGTGACATTTCCTGCATAAGGGAGGGTTCATCTCAGTGAAATAAATAATGTTATACCAATGAATCTGATGACAGACTGTGTCAGACAGGGATGAAAATAACATGGTTTGGACAGTCACATGTCAACACTAACACAGATGAAAAGTGAAGCCTTTTAAAGTGTCTCCTCTCCTGCCAACTGAAAACAACTGCTCTGTTCTCTGTTTCCATCAGTATTTTTGGTAAAATGGTATGATATAAAAACATGATATAATGTCAGTCAGTCAGTCAGTCATTTTCTATACCTGCTTATTCCTCATTAGGGTTGCAGGGGTCTGCTGGAGCCTATCCCAGCGCGTTACGGCGAGAGGCAGGGATACACCCCAGACGGTCGCCAGCCAATCGTGGGGCACACACACCATTCACTCACACACTCACACCTATGGGCAATTTAGAGTTGCCAATTAACCTCAGCATGTTTTTGGACTGTGGGAGGAAGCCGGAGTACCTGGTGAAAACCCACGCAGACACGGGGAGAACATGCAAACTCCACACAGAAAGGTCCCAGACCCAGGACCAAGGAGGTCTTGAACCTGCGACCTTCTTGCTGTGAGGCAACAGCGCTAACCCCTGCGCCACAGTGTCGCCCTCATGATATAATGTAAAATGTAAAAAAACAACAACAAATATTCATATAAATACCTATACATGATATCTGTTTTGATGGCATCAGAAACAATGCTGTTAATCTGATAAATTAGCATATTTTTGGAAAAGTGATGTTTATGAGATAAGATAAAATGGGCCACATGGTTTCATTTAAAATGGGCCTAACCCTCTGTGTCACTCACTAACACACATGTATATGACATGTGGTTCAACTAAAACATGGACAGTTTGTTGATTGTCACGTGAAATTAGTTCAACTCAAAGTAGTCACTACTTTTACTGTGTTTGTGTAACTTAGCTTGTTACATATGACTGGGTGCTAGCTTTGTGTAGCGTTAGCTTAGCTTGTATACATAGGTGTGTTAGTGTGTGTGTACAACACATAACTGATATGTTTTAATAGCAGCAATATGAGTTTGTTTAATGCATTTTAGAAGTTATGAAAGTTTAAACATTAAATTTGGTGACTAATTCATTTTGTCATTTGACTTGCCCATTTTACCTGAAACCAGTCATGCACATTGAATGTTTCAAGATTTATAGGACCTAAATAATTATATTTTATCACATAATTGCAACACATTATCAGAAACAATCATTATTAATCATAAATATACATGGAAAATGCATATTTGGTGTTGTGTACGATTATAAATGATTTAATAAAAAGTGTCCCCATTTATCTGATATCACCCTATTTGTATTGTACCTTTACTTGACTCTTTAATACTAAAAATAAACATTTCAAAACATAGATAATGCTGTGATAATCTTCATTAATTGTGTATGTTTCTCACCGCCACTGCAGCCTATTAATGCAGACACTACAGCTAATCCTTCAGTAAGTTTACTACATGAGTGATTCCACCACACATGAAGCTGTCATTCATCTCCGTACATCAGCAGCTCTGCAGCTTTTTCACCTTAATGATGCATGAAGCCAAAGTCTGTTTAAGCAGATTTAAACAACGTTCCTCTCTGATGATAAGTGGCATTCTGCAGCTGCCAGCAGCATCACCCTGATCTTTTTCTGAGATAATCTCTTTTTAGTTTGCACTTAACATATTCCACATTAAACGATGTCCACACAAATGTCTCTTCTTCACTCATGTTTTTTCCTAATGAGTTTAACTTTTAACTTTCCTTGCTTGATGGGTTTTCAGCACCCTCCTAAGTATACTGGTGTGAACCAGACTGTCATGTTTACAGGAAATTGTCTTCATTAACACTGGACTAATAAGGCTGGTGATGACCATCTGTTTGTCTGTTGAGGTTTTAGTTCAGAGAAACATAGAGAGCTGAAGTCATGATGTCACTTCCTGTCTCGCTTCTGTAATTCAACACAATCTCTCACACTGCAAAATATGAAAACTTAAATGAAAATTCATCCAATTTAATTCATTTATTCAACTAGCTTATTTATTTTGGTACAATTAGTCCAAAACTGAGTAGAATTATGAAAAAAATGTCAGATAAAAAGACATTATGATTAAAAATTCAAAAGATTTCATCTCATCTTCTTAAAACAAAATTAAATTGAACAAAAGCAAGAAATAGTTACAAAATCATCTACTAATGGAATAAGATAATTCTACTTTTTCTTGATTTTGTAATAATAATGTAATCATTTAATATTTTTTGTGTTCTAAAATTTTTGAGGTTGAATCTCATATTTTGTCTTTTTACCTAACAATTTGACTTTTCTCTCAATTTTGAATAATAACAATAAGGAGAAATAAAACAAGATTGAATTGGGCAAAATAAAAAATAGTTATTAGTAATATTAGTAGATAGTTAAATTATCTACTAATGGAATAAGATAATTCTACTGTTTCTTGATTTTCTTTAATTTAATATTGTTTTGCGAAAACAAGACACATATTTGACTTTATATCATAAGTGTTGTCTTTTTATTTAATAGTTTTGACTTTTCTCTTAGTTACAATGATAACAATAAGGAGAAATAAAACAAAATTAAATTGACTAAATTCAAGAAATAAAACAAAAGCAAAATAAAAACACATAATTTTATTACAAAATAAAATATAATAGCATTCATTTTATTTCATAAAATCTGTTTGTTTTATTGAAATGTTTAAAATATTAATTATATTATATTATAGGTTTGATGTGGTGACATATTTCAGCCAGTAGGGGGAACAGTGCCTCCCCACAAACTCTGCCTGTGATTTCTGCTCAATATTGGGCTCATTGTACTAAAAACAAGATCTTTTCACCTGATCAGATTTCATTTTGATTATTCCCAGAGTTTCGCTATGGGGGTGATATTTGTTGTATTGATTAAAATGTATCAATAACTATTGTATGGATTTTCAGGAATTCTAGTACAAACATTCATGACCTGCTCAATAATTTATAATTTTGATCATCGCTTGACTTTTCATTTTGTGCCTTCATCAGGTCAAAATTTCACTTGTACAAAACATTGTTTTATGACCAAACAACACTCCTATATTATTATGGCCCTGGATAGAAACAACACTGTGCTTCTTTTTGTATTGATTTTTCCAAGGCATTTCATACAGTAGGTCATGATGTATTAATGCACAGACAGGCTACTATAGGACTGTCTAATTCTGTTATTGGCTGGTTTTCTAACTATCTTTCAGGACTCTGTGTTTAGTTTGATGGTTGCTGTTCTGATACCTTGGCTGTCCACAAGGGGGTGCCACAAGGCTCTATCTTCGGTCCCTTGTTATTTACTATTTGTATAAATGATTTTAGGAAAAATGTTCAAAATGCAAATTTACATTTTTATGCGGTACTGTTGCTGTAGATCACTCACAAGCTGCTTTGACAGAGATTGAAACCCAACTGTTGTTTTTGAGACTGGTGCTTTATACAGATAAAACAAAATGATTTTTTTTTTCCAAATCCAGAGAAAAATCTATTTTTTTTAATGTATATAGATCTCAAGGTACCACTATCAAGATTGATTCCACTTTCAAATACCTAGGTATCATCCTTGGTGACAAATTTTCTTTAAAATCTCATATTGAGAAGCTGGCAAAGAAGCTGAGGGTGAGATGTGGCTTCTATTTCACACCTAAATCTTGTTTTACATTTTTATCTAAATAGAGGCTTATTGAAGCTACGTTTATGCCCTTATTATATTATGGTGCCGTATTGTACATGAATGCCTGTTCCACCTCACTGCATACACTGGATGCCACCTATCATTGTGCTTTAAGATATATTACTGGTGTAAATCACTGTACTCCGTATGCTACAGTAGGCTGGCATTCATGTACTCTGCTTCCTCTTCCTGGAACACCCTCAAAAATCTCTGAAACTACAGGAACTTGTGTCCATTACTGATTTATTACTGATTTTAAACACAATCCATAGGCTTTTTGTTGTCTAATTTTGGAACGTGTAAATGTTTTACTTCCATATTTTTATCATCACTGTTTTTTGTGCTACTGTTTTTGCTATAATATGATTATTCCTCCTCAGGATGGACCTCCACTTATCACCTTCTCTGTCGCCATCCAGCCCTCTTTTCTTTTCATAGGGCTCTGAATCTGACTCTGGAACCACTGTTTTCATTTTTGTCCCCATCTTTCTGTGCTTTCTGTATGTTTTTGTTTTTTATCACTGACATATTGCTCAAAAAATACATCATTTCGTTTCTTCTATCAAACATTTCCATTTTCTGGGGTGTATTAATAATTGCAGCCTCTGGGGGGCACTAGCATGATTCCAGACGATCTTGTTTTCTCTTCATTTACTTTTATCTCACACTGTATATCTTATACTGCTGCAATAAAGTGTATTTGTTTTAAAAACACAATGCAGTCTCTATAGATTCCAAATCAACACAATCATAATCAGTTAAGGAGAGGAGAACTGTTTGATTAGAATGAAGGAGCAGGAGGACAGGATAGTTTCAACTAGTGTAGAAATGATGTTATCATCAACCTTCCTCTTGTTGTTAGGGAGGCACTGACCCATTTTTTTTTAGATTTTAAATACATAAAGAACCACTTTTTTATTTGCTTCAAGGTTTTTTTTTATTTTGGTACCCCAAGTCAACAAAATAAAACAGAAAAAGTGTTTTCACTAAACTATAAAATGCTCCGGTCGACATTATGACCATTGTGTTGTTAGGGTCAGTTTTGAACCAGTTAATTGCCCCAAACTGAAATTGACCCATAACACCAAAAATGTTATTATATATAATATTAAAATGAAAATATAAATAAAACTAATTTATTTAAGAGATATGTTCCTATTCCTTAGGAATAGTCAGATAACACAACAACCTTTTATTTATGGGTCAGTGACAAAACTGACATGTGGTGTAGAAGATAGTTTAACTCTCTTAAAAAGGTTTTAAAAAAATAAAAAAAACATGGTATCAACATGTTTTACATTCTAGGTGGGTGCTAGGTATATTTAAAATTCATCATTCTTTTTCAGTTACACCATTTCATGATACAAATGGACTTTTAAATAAAATGAAACCAACATGACAACGTACATTCTGAGAGACCTGATTAATGCTTCTTACAACTGTATTTTAAAAGGTTTCTGACATTCTCATCTTGCCAAACATTATTTGTCACTGACCCTCATATATATGATTCTCTTGAGGTTCATTTACCATTCTTTTAAAAATTGAAATCGAGGGGTATCCTGTCAAAAAAAAAGGCCAAAGAACCACACTAAACATATAATAAACCACGATATTTTCATGGTTAAGGAAACCTAGCAAGGACACAAAGAGATGAGAAACTAGTTAGTTGATAGATAATAGTTTTAAATGTATTTTACAGCTGATGGGTCAAAACTGACCTGTTGACATGGGATGGAAACAGCAAACTAACACAAGTGGAAGGTTAATGATCCTCTGCTTTTCAGGATGTCAATGTATTTTAAAATGAAATATTATGAAGTGAACTATACAGATCATTTTTAGTTTAAATGTGTTTAGTACTTTGTTATGGTGGTGCTCCGTAGTACTGCTTGTTTAGACATGCAGTGCAGTATTTCACAACCAATCAGCTGACAAAAGAGAAAGCGAGAGATGGAGACTGAGAGGTAAATTGAAATGTTCAGAGCAAATTGGATGTTTCCTCAAGAAAACTAAAAAAAACACACACACACGGAAATGACAGACACTGTGTGTGTTTGTGTTCATAATTATATCAGCAGTCAGAGTTGATGGATGATTAAAGTTCCATCTGCAGCCTGAGGCAGCCATTAATCTGACATACTGTGTGTATCACTTTCAGTCTGTATGTAGCAATTATTGCAGCATCATAACTGTCTCCCTGTGTGTAAGTAATTCCATCTATATGGTGTAAAGATGTACACCTCAGTATCAGTCTAACTTCAGTGTAGCGGTGCTGAACAGCGGTGTTGTTATGCTCTAAACAGACGCTTCAACACAGTATTGACCTTTCAAGTCAAAAATGTCAAGACTCGTGTAAGTAATTAAATTCTATTTCGGTGGTGTCTTTCAAAAGCAGAGATACAAGGTGCTTCACAGAATACGACACCATCCCCCATCATTAGTGAACAGTGTTATGGATAGAGAGGAGCCTCTTATTGCAGGCTGGGATCAGCATCATGCAGCGGGAGGCTTTGGGCATACTTCACAGAGCTGAACTGAGCTTGATGACAATGCTTGGATATTGGTTTTTGGAAATTTAAGATTCCATATTATGAAAACTGCCATTTTCATTGCTTTTTTGAATAAAGAGTGTCAAAGTGTTAGATAAATACTAGCCAGGTATAAATACACACAGACTTGTATCTGAAAGATGCCTTAATACGGCTCATTTGTACTTGAAGTTGATGATGTCACATTTGTACAGTTACCGCCCTCCAACCATTCATTGCCAAACTTCAAATCAGTCAATAAGAAAAGAGAGGGTCATGAATATTAATGACTGGACTTTCTAGAGCTATTTGATCTAGTCGGTGGTTCTGGAGAGGAGGTTCTGGAAGATAGTTGAACCTCAGATTTAGGAGGAGCAGTATGGCTTTCATCCTGGTCGTATAACTGTGGACCAGGTCTATACCCTTAGTCCTGGATGGTGCATGGGAGTTCGCCCAACCAGTCTACATGTACTTTGTGGACGTGGAGAAGACGTTTGACCTTTAACTTTGGGCAGTCCTGTCGGGGGTTGCTCCAGGAGTATGGGGGTCCTGAATGCTGACAATTGGCTATCTGGTCCCTGTATGCCTGGTGCCAGAGCTTGGTCCACATTGCAGGTAATAAGTCGGACTTGTTTCCAGTAGGAGTTGGACTCTGGCAGGGCTGCCCTTTGTCACTGACTCTGTTCATAACTTTTATGGACAGGCTTTCTAGGCACAGCCAGGGCGTTGAGGGGTGGTGATTCAATGATGTCTGGATTGTGTCGCTGCTTTTTGTAGACGATCTGGTCCTGGTTTCATTGGACCACGACCTTCAGCTCTGGCTGGAGCAGTTCACAGCCGAGTGTGAAGCGGCTGGGATGAAGATCAGCACCTCCAAATCTGATGCCATGGTTCAGGGATGAAATCCTGCCTCAAGTGGAGGAGTTCAAGCATCTCAAGGTCTTGTTCATATGTGAGGGAAGGATAGAGCAGAAGATTGTCAGGTGGATCGGTGCAGCATCTACAGTGATGTGAGCCCTGCATCGGTCCATCATGGTGAAGAAGGATTGCCTGGCCTGGGAGGAAGAGCTGGGCAAAGCTGGATGAATCTGCTGCCCCAACGACCAGATGTCAGATAAGCAGGAGAAGAAGAAGAAGACGAAGGCTTTCAGGAGCTCCAAAGAGAAGCTTGAAAAAGCAACAATGAAACTACAATAAGATGATTTTTGGTAGAGAGAAAGAAAATATTTAATTACTGATGAGGTCTGTCTGACCCAAATGTTGCATTTATAATCACAAAATAACAGTACAGAGTATTTTTACTTCTAATTATCATCAGATAGTTGTCTTAGGTTATTATTAGCTGCAGTCAGTGAATAATTCACAATCAGCTGTCATTCTGGGAATAAATAAACTGTACAATTAAATGCGGATAATATCATTATTATTTAGTTGACTTAATAACACTTACTACCAACATCATGGACAGTATGTTGATTGTCATGTGAAATTAGTTCAACTCAAAGTAGTCACTACTTTTACTGTGTTTGTGTAACTTAGCTTGTTACATATGACTGGGTGCTAGCTTTGTGTAGTGTTAGCTTAACTTGTATAGATAGGTGTGTTAGTGTGTGTACAACACATAACTGATCTGTTCTTGTTTTAATAGCAGCAATATGAGTTTGTTTTGAAAAGTATGTGGTTCTAAGCAATTGTTTTTCAAGAATAAAACTGATGATGAATTAATTTTGAATGTGAATTTCCCATTTCCCCAGTCATTTGACTTGCCCATTTTAGCGGATGAGATGGTCCATTTTACCTGAAACTGCTCATGCAGAGCAGCAAAATGGTACAAAAATCACAAATATACATAGAAAAGGCCTATTTGGTATTGTGTTATTGTCCCAAGTGACATCACCCTATTTGCTTTGCGTCAGTGAATTCATGATAAAAGTACTGCTGCATCCATAATATTATCAAAGCAAGTCAAAGTTTATGGTCAATAAACTTTGACTTGCTTTGGCAGAACACCTGCACAGACGACGGACTGGTTTCTGTTTTGCTGATTGGCTTCTCTGGTCTCTGAGGTCTTTCCCCTCGACAGAGTGACTGCTGTGCTGCATTGATGAAGAGTTTGACTTGTGGTTTACTGTCAACGGTTTATAGACACACATTAAAACTCTTCAGACTGCTTTAGAATCAGACAGTGTCAAGGACTTGGAAGAGAAGGAGAACATTTTTTTTTACCTGGATAGTTAATCAAAAATGTAACCCTCCTTTTAAACAAGTTGCATGAATAAGAGCTACTTTGTTTATTCACTTTTGAATTTCTTTTCCTATCTGCTAGAAAGACAGAAAAAAACATTTTCTGTCTTAATAGTTTTAATTTTTAATATTATCATAAAAAAATGCAAAAAACTCACCTATTTCAGTAGTCAGTGATCGGCACCAAAAATGCTAATCTGAGAATTCCTATTTACACTTTATTGACACTTTACTGTGAGATTAAAACACCATCAGGACACTGTTTGAAGTTTAAGTTGGAGAGGACATGTTAGTGAGCAGAGAAAGAGAATTTTCTTTTAAACAGACAGCTCTGATAGGCCGGTAGGAAGCAGGCCTTGGCATGCCATTGGTTAGTTGAGACCTGCAGATGTGATTAGCTGTTTTGACACTTGAAAATGAAATACCATTACACTGCATGCCATGCTCGGGTTCGGTCTTCCTGATTGAACTTTTGCTGAGCCCTCATAACTACAGACAGAAAAAGTTTGTGATTTCCGAGGCAGCTTTTTTTATGAGGCTGGTGTAAAAAAATCACAGAAAGCAACTGACACGTCCTGTAGACTTGCACACCTTTTGAAAAAGAAGAAGAATGCCTTTTGGGACAGGGAAGTCTTGAAAGAAGCAATGATGATGGTTTAAAGATGATAAGAATGGTCCTGATGCCATCTCCACTCTCTGACATTGAAACAGGTCTTCAATATATTGGATTACTTGACAGAGCAACTGAGCTGGGACCTGGAACCAGTGCAACGAGTCCATGGCTAATAATGTACACTGCCTGTCTAAAAGAAATGTCACCACCTGGATTAACTAATTAAACAGTCTTCTATCAGATAATCTCTACAAGGGTGATTATCTTTCAGGTGGCAATAAGTATATAACACCAACTGATGCAATGAGTAGCTTCTCATTTCTTAAACAACCCTGTGGAAAGACATGTCCTGTGGTTGTGATGTTGAAGATGTTATTCTGTTTGAGAAGAGTCAAATCATTGGCATTAAACAGAGACAAAATCTAAGGAGATTTCATAAACTATTCAACTGCCATGCAGGTTCTCAGTCATCCAGGTCATCTTTTACTTTTGGAGCAAAGCAACTGGACTTCTACATTGGTTTGAACGCATTATTGGTCCATTTCTGGTCCTACGCATTATTGAAAAACTGGAAGGACAATGGAGAGTGATGGAGCATCAAGGTAAGACAAAAAGCAAATGAAGTGAATGACCAGGTTGTTAAATCAATGGATTGTCATCCAGTCCATTCTACTGTACTGCTCACCCTGATTCTACAACACACTCTCCACCAGCAACAGAAACAAATAAATATGTTGTGCTTGGATCGCCTGACAATGTCTGAGTGTGTGTAGATGTATTTGTTCTGTATCTAAATGTTCAATGGGGTCAATGTCTTCATGTCTGTCCTGTATATTAAATGTCTACATGTTGGCTGTGACAAGTTGTGATGGAGATGAAAATGAATTTCCACTTTGGGACAATAAAGGCTATCTATCTTTCTTCCCTGATGGCACAAGTGTATTCCAAGACAATGATGCCAGGATTTATCAAGTCTAAATTGTGATGTAGTGATTCAGCAGCATGAGGCATCATTTTCACACATGGATTGGCCACCACGGAGTCCAGACCTTCATCCCATCCAGTATTTTGGGTGTGAGTTGGAGAAGACTTAAGATCTTGGTGAAAAATTATTGCAACAATGGATGGAAATAAATCTTGTGATATTACAGAAGCTTATCCAAACAATGGTCCAGCAAGCACATACCATAATTAAAGCTAAAGGCGGTCCAATGTGTGTGTGACCTACTTTTTTGGCCAGGCAGTGCATATCTAAATGGTGTTTTAAGATTTCTCCACAAAGAGGAAGTGCTGACATTTCTGCTCCTGAAGACAACAATGATGGAAACTGATGTCTACAATGTGGTGAAGAGGTTCTTTATGGAAAAAAGGTACTGAATAGTGACAAAACCTATGAACATGTCTACATTACCACTGGTGTTGTTCACCAGCAGGTGCTATGTGCAAATGTAACTGGCTTTGATCATGTGATGGCTCCCGTCTTGAAGATTAGAAATTCCATTGGTGCCAAAGCCAAACAACAAAGGATATTCAAGGTGCTATTGGAGGAGCTGTCAACTGAATATACCTGTTACTACAGACAGAAATCCAATGGCTCAGCAGGGGATGAGTTTTCCAGCTTTTTTTCCATTTTGGGTGAAATCAAAGAGTTCATGCAATCCAAAGGGGAAGATGGCTCCCTGCTGGAGGACACCGAGTGAGTAATTGACCTTGCATTCTTAAAGGGCATCACTGGAAAAATGAACCATTTAAACTGTGGGCTGCAAGGTAAAGGTAAGACCATTTCTGATATGATGAGCACTGTATTAAAGTTTAGCATTTAAAGCCAAGATGAACATTTTCATTGTGCATTTACAGAGAAGAAGCTGCTACATTTTCCCACTGTACAGTCAGTCTTGAATGACAATATTTCTTTAGCTGAAACTGTGTAAAAGTAAAAGTGTAGAAGTACTAAAGTCATAAACACATTCGGGAAAGAGTTTAAGAACATTTTTTGACTATGACCAACTATGTGTTGTAAGTTACAAACCCTTCAACAAGTATACCCAACATGCATTACTAAGCATCTACCATAATTTATGAACAATAAGCTGCAACTATTCCCCCATGCTTTGAACCCTGTGGCCTGTACAACAGTGTGACTAATATATGGATTTTTACAGCTAATGGCCACTAGGGGACCTTCTAAATCTATCCCTATACCCGTTCCCAGTCCTCCACCTTTAAGGGCGGCCCCACCATTTTTGGTCATTCGCCATGTAAATACATTTGGATTTTTTAGGGCGTTAAGGACCTCATATTATCATGGCAAATGATACACAGGTCAACACTCATAGGTGGGGCTAAATGTCTCTATAGCACCCCCTTTAAATATTCAAAAGCCCCTCTCCATATATATTTTTTAATAGTAGGAATCACTAGAACTCCTATTTAGCACATCACTCCCATCCTTCAGCAGCTTCACTGGATTCAGATCAAGTATCACATTGATTTCAATATTCTACTCTACATCTTCAAGGCCATTCATAACCTAGCTCCTTCAAAAATTTCTGAATTTCTACAAATTTTAGCGATCTGTTTTTTTTGATTGACTGTTTTATTATTGATCTGGCCTTACTGTTTTAGGCCAATGTGTTATTGTTATTCATTGTGCTTAAAGTCAGGGTGAATTTGAGAGCCTCCAGAGGTCTCTATAAAGAAAATGCATTATTATTATACACTAAACCAGGGGTAGGCAGCCCTGGTCCTAGACAGCCTCTGTGTGTGCAGGTTTTTGTTCCAACCAAGCCGTTATACACATGATTCTATGGATGCAAGGCTCTAATTGTTGATTAGTAGAATCAGGTCTGTAACTGTTTGGTTCGAACCAAAACCTGCACCCACAGCATCTCTCTAGGACCAGGGTTACCTACCCTGAGCTAGACAATAAGACACAAAAAACTGTGGTGACAATGTTCCTGAGAATGCCTGTATCATTTTAAGAGATTGTTATTACAGTCGTTTTTTCCAGGAGATCCTGTAGAATCAAAACAGCCAATAAAATATTGGTTTTAATCACCAAAATGTAAATATTGGAAAGTAAAAGAAACAACTCACTGCTTCATGTCACAGTCATTTATTAGCTAGTAATATAATGGTTCACTGGTTGTCTAGGTTTCCCCTCCGAGGCCTCTAATCCACCATAAACACAGTCCTAAACTAAAGTTAGTCTGTTAGGCTCATTGTTACTGAAGGTAGTTATTGAACTGAAACTCTGTTAGAACCAAACCCCACCTGTCAGGTACTGAGTACCCATAAAGAAGAGCAAAGTTTTTGTTCTCCTTATGAAATCCTAAAAGTGATATAAATCAAACAAACCCTTATCTCGGCAAGGACATGACTACCTGCCTGGACAGGTTTTATTCATCTGCTCTACATCATGCATCAGCGTTACAGTGTGTGTCAGTGTTGTGAAACAACAATAGAAGAAGAAAAAAATGTCAAATTTTCTTTACACCTGAGGCTGCAACTAAAGACTGGATCAGTCAGTTAATCTATCAATCATTGAAATGATTAATCAATTAGTTGTTTGGATCATAAAATGGTAAAATGTCCATCAGCTGAAGGATCAACTTGAAATGTCCAGCCCAACATTCCACAACCCAAAGGTATTTTAGTTTACTACTATAGAAGAGTAAAAAACAGAAAATAATCAGATTAGTGAAGCTGGAGCCAGAGAATTTATACATCTTCTCCTTAAAAATGCCTCAAATCAACAAATCGATCAAAATAGTTGGCAATTAATGTAATAGTGTCATACCCAGAATAAACAGGAGACTCAAGTGGGACCACAGAGCTGCAGTGAACAGGCAACTATGAAAATTACAACAAAACACTACACTCAATCTTTACCGTATGTCTAACTAAGGTCCCTTACTGCTCTCACTTAATCATTAAAAAATAAACTAGAACAAAAAGTGCTTCACCAAAGTGGGAAGGAATAACTAATAAAATTTAACCAACCAAAAACTCACTCACCAAGGAGGAGAAAACACTCTCCCTAACCTGGCCTAACTTCATCTTATCTAGAAACAAAAGACAATCCCGAAGGATGAAAAACTACCAGAAATAATTAACATGGACAGAAAACGATCCCACAGGATGAAGAAGGCTATAAAACATTTAACTAAATCTAGAAACTATGAAACTTGCAAATCAAAGACGTCATAAAGACGAGGCTCGGGCAGGAGCTGTGGTTTCAAAGCTGGCTGTGGTGGATGATGGACAAAGACGAACGAAGACACTCCAGCACAAGACAAGAGGAGAAACAGACTATAAAAGCATGGAGGGTGATTAGAATAAACAGACACAGGTGCAGGGAGAATGAGAGGAAACTAGAGGAGAGTTAGGCTTTCAAAATAAAACAGGAAATGCACTTGAGTCAAAAAAACAGACAAGACAAACTCACTGCTGTGACAAATAGTTGGAAACTAATTGATTAATTAAATTAAAAATAAATCATTGCAGCTGCAGACTGCAATCATTCTTAATAATTTCACTTTGTTGCTGTATCCCATGTTGAGAAATTTGTTGAACCGGTTGGAGTCAGATGATGAAGAAGGTTCACACCTTCAAAGGTGTCAAAGAAAGGAGCCGTTAGGTTGTCAGCCTTTTTTTTTTTTTTTAACTTAACCAGGTTGTAAATGCTTATGATATATAATCATCTACTTGATCAATATGCTAATGTCCCTATTTTAAAGTGGTGTATATTACTTGCAGATGAGAGGGTTTGAAGCATCAGCTCTGCGGAGTGAAGAGCTGACACCAAAGAAAAGTGCTGAGCAGGAAACATGAGGAGGTCACATGCTGCTTTACCCTTCCACCTCACATGGAGGCGAACAGCTGCATCCAAGGTCATGGATATGTTTGAATTTAACAAAGGATTCAGTGAATATGTTGTTATGAGCAAATAGGGCAGAAACATCCAGGAAAACAAAGTAAAGCGTGAAGTATAACATCTAAACCATTGGTCCTCTCCATCATTTAAACAAACAATCATATTGCACATTTCAACCATACCAAGACTGTGTAACTTTTTTCTGGGCTACAGAGTAACAGCGCTCCACTGACTGAGGCTTTTCTAAGATCTGAGCTTTTTAATGATCCAACTTCTGTACAGAACACTGTTGTTTGTCCTCTCTCACGTCTGAACAATCATTTAAAAGAACTAGAATTTTAGCTGTTGAATACACACTCATTAAACGATGGCTAAGAACCAATCAGATCGCTTGGTTTGAAGAGTTTTATAATGTAAGGCAGTACAACAGTACTATGAAACAGTCATTTTATTCAATAAGTGCAGATTGACCTTCACAAATGTTTTTCTTGCTGAGTGAATTTATTTCTGATCACAATTTAAGGAAGAACATGCAAACTCCACCTCCTAAATAACACAACATGTGAGAGACAGAAATTACACAACTGCTACAGCACCAGTAGAAGTAGTGGCAGCAGCTAATCTTCAAATATTGATTACTATTTTAAAGTATTGATTAGCTTGCAATGTTTCCTATGGACAGAGGTGTCACCATGACCAACAGGCACAGGACCAGAGCACAATTATTTATGTTAATCAACAGTGTCTGGTTGACATCTACACAGAGACAGAGACACACATGTAAATGGGGCAGGTTAACACACAAGATACACACAGGTCTTTATTAATACAATCAACAAAAAGCTAATTTTCAATTCTGATTTCAAATTCTCAACAAAAGG
Organism: Lepturacanthus savala; assembly: GCA_030544235.1. Classification (NCBI taxonomy): domain Eukaryota; kingdom Metazoa; phylum Chordata; class Actinopteri; order Scombriformes; family Trichiuridae; genus Lepturacanthus; species Lepturacanthus savala. Next base: position 5,713,937 of record CM060474.1, read on the forward strand.
AAGGTAGAATGGGCCATTTCAGGTTTGGGGGTCTCAGTTCCTCTGGAAATTAAAGCCAATGATACAAAGGATTTAAACTGTTGATATAACTGTGATTGACAAGTAACAGGTGATTTGATTAGTTTATGGTTTCTATGGTGATGAGACCAGAAATGGAAATCTAACTAAACCCATTTGACCTGAAACCACTCATGCAAAAAAAGTAGCACAGTGGATATTTTAAGATTTATAGAGCCTAAATAATTAATATGAAAAAATAAAATAAAATAAATATAAATAATAATGTATTCTGTCACATAATTTCAAAACAAAATGATCAGAAACAGTCATTTTTAATCATAAATATACTCAGAAAATGCTTATTTAGTACTGTGTTATTGTCCCAAACAATTTACTAAAAAGTGGCCCAGTTAACCCTATATCACCCTATTTTACCGAAGCTCAGCAGAATGTAGAAAATTCTCCGTCTCCTGCTCTGGCACGATGACTTTGGACACATATACTGATTTACAAATAATGAAAAATAACAAACTTCTGACTGCCTCACATTCTGACTAGCATCAGAAGTAGCATACTGTGCTAATCCTGAATCATTAAACATAAGGCAAAAGCAAACAAATAATGAGTAAACCTCCACTGCATTTTATAGGGGTTAAATACACACAGCATGAAGTCATACAGACTGGGATGGAAATTGGAAAAGTATCAGGGACAGAGAAACAAATTTAACCAGAAGCCCTTCTGGAGAACACAATCCCATAAGAAGTGACAACCGGATTTGCAGGAATTTGCAGAAGATTTCCTGTGTGGAAGTTTGTGTTGGACTTGACTGGAAGAAAAACAAATCAGGACATTGACCTGATATTCTCCTTCACCTTCCACAAACTGAATTTACTGAGGGGAGAAATCTTTCATTTGGCTAATAGGACAAACTGCAAAAGTACAGTTATCCAGAAACACGCAGTAAAAATCAGCCACTTGACTTTAATGTAACACAGTCATTGTCAGTGCATGTGCTGCTGACAGAATTAATCAAGGGGATGCTGCTTCTCTGACTTTATGTCTGGAAAACCATGTGACCTGCAATCAAATCCCTAGAGACTTTGTCCACAGCATAAAACAGGTGAGAGAATTCACTGATCCACAGAAGGTACGGCACATCAGGAAGAGATTCCCAAATGGGGTAAGACAGCAGAATCATTGCACATCAAGGCATCACAAAGCCTCTCAATTATGTGCCACATTCCAGTCTTATTATACTGGAACTGGAAAATGCTCCCAAAAACCTGACTGAGATGTACACTGAAATCCTCGTATTTCAGATCCACCAGACAGAAAGGAGAGGCATAAAAAAGTATCCAGTACATCCAGACATTAGCAAAATCTGCTTTTCACTGAACAAAAAGCAAGACCTGATCTATGAGAAAGACCTGAAGAACAAAAAAGCATTAGATGGTCAGCTTTGAGTTTTTATGAGTATCTGGCTGCTCTTCATGTGATGATCACTCATTAATTACAACAAGAATGTAACCGGAGCCAGAAACAACACTGGAAAGTCTGTTGAGGCCATGCAAGAGAAAATCCATGACTGAGGTCTACAAGACTGCAGTTAATGACGCCTTATAGTAATAATAATAAAAAAATAGATTGAATGTAAAATAGATTAAAATTTCACAGACCCGTTGAGATCACAGAGCGGAAGTAATCCTAAAAAGATGAGGTTTTGAGGGTGGATTTGTAAAGAGGAAGTGAGTCGATGTTTTTGAAAGTGAAATGGAATTGAGTTCCAGAACTTTAAGAGGCTAAACGGGCACCGATTGTTCCTCTTGGGCCTTTTCCCTTTTGACCAACCAGGAGCTCCTTAAGGGCCTTGAAAATAAGAAATGGTTTCTCTGAGACCAACACAACACAATCCAGTTCATCAACAACAATCGAAGAGGAACACATCTCTGCAGAGAAGCATCATTCTGTTCAGGAAGTCTCTCATCAAACATCCTCCTTCATGTCCTGTGGTCAGCACTGGTCTTCTTATTATAATTAGAAGAAATGCTGGAGGTGTGTGAAGAATCTGAAGAAATACTCTCAGTGATCAAGGCCTCTGGAAAATTGCTGTATATGCACAGAAAACTACATACAATAACTATATCAAACAATATATCTGTTCCTTTATGCATTGTCTTCAATGTGTGATTAGTTCTTTATCAGGTTAATTGACTGTAAGCTGTCAAACAGAAATTAGCCTCATTTCACAGCTCTCAGTCTGAGAGAGCTGGATCTGAGTGACAACCACCTGTATGACTTGAGAGTGAAGCTTATCTCTCAAAGTCTGATGAGTCCACATTGTGCCTTGCATACTTTTAGGTAATGATTTCTTCATATTTCACCAGTACCTCGCTGCAGCCAGATGACGCTGTGCATCATCTCCACATCATCTCCCACTGGAACTCACATGATCTCATCATCACCAGTTTGTCTTTTAAATAAATAAATAGTTTAGTGTAATACAGATAGATGTCAATAGTTTTTAGAGCTTATTGATTGTTGGATGATTGAGGGTCTTCTTTTTGTATTTTTTTCATAGGATGAGTTGAAAAAGAAGTTATGTGATCTCTGTATTTCTTTGTGTTTTTTTTATTGAACGAGTTAAAACAACAGTTTTTCAAACACTTTATTGAATGTATCATCAATACATCAGTACACAAAAATATTTTACATATCCAATGTGAACATATTGATGATTTAGAAAGGTATCCAAGGTTCACTCTGGTGGTACTGTACTGCTGCAGGTCACCTGATCTGACAGCTGGGTTGCATGTTTTTTAGAAGTAGTTTGTCCTCCCTGGTCATCCATGACTTGTTTTTAAAGAACATTGGATTTGTTTTGTGGTCGGTGACATTGTCCATGTAGCATAAAAAAGCAAAGAGGAGGTACAGGTGTCAATAGGAATTAGGAATAATCCTAAGAATCATTAGGATACATCATCTGGGAGCCATGAATATCTGTATAAGACATTGTGCCAATCCATCCAGTAGATGTTGATATACTTAACTGGTTAAATATAAAACTTGACCGACCAATGGCTCCAGATGAAAAATTACAATCACTGAATTCATTATTATTCATCCTCTTAGGTCGTGAATATTTGTCAACAATTCTGATGGCAATCTGTTCAATAGTTGTTGAGCTATTTCAATAAAATCTAAAAATATCTAACTCATGGTGGCACTAGAGGAAAAGTTAGGGGATCACTTAAGATCAACATGTCTTAGAATTTGTGCCAATCATTAGATGGATTAAGATATTTTACTGATGAGTGAATACTTAGATCATCTAATTAATAGTCAGTGGGCCATCAGAGAATTTTGGACTCATCCTCTGTGCACCGTGATCTACTGAATCAGATTACATAGCAATCCATTCAGTAGTTATTGAGACATTTCAAATAAAATTGAAATAGCTAGAGGAAAATGCCAGGAGTCATTGGATACTTGTACAAAATGTCATCAAAATCACTTCAATAGTTATTGAGATATTTCACTTTGATTGAACTGTCACTCAAGTGTTCCAGGGGTCATAGCGAGGTCCAGGCTCTGTATAAATGTGTATATGTCTGCAAAAAGCCAATAAAAATAACAACGGTTTGTATTTTTAGTGGTTTGTTTAATGATTACTGAAGCATGATAACCTAATAGCACAGAAAGGTCAAACATCTCCCAGTACCTGCTCACAGCACAAAGTAATTTAGCAGCACATGTCAAACACTGACGAACCACATTAACACAATGCGAAAATAACCAACAGGACCAGAGGGGTGAAAGTCATATATAAACCAACAAAGATTTCACTTAACTTAAATGTTAAATGTAAATGTATTTTGAAACCTGATATTGCAGGTTACTGACATTTTGTCTCTTTTTCTCTTCGTTAGATGCCCATGAACACACAGAAAACTCCACCTTCATGTTGTTCTACAACATCACAACTGAACCTATTTCCTCCATCATTGAATAGATTCGGATGCTTTGGTTCCTCCTCAGTGTATTTATGTAAGGGGGAAGACTGCTTTTCCACCAGTTGCTGACAGAAGACAGCTGCTAAAATGCTGGTTCACTATATAAAGGATCTTAAACCCTCAGGAATTATACTCATCCATCCGGACAATATTTTAACAATGGAAAAATGTCTGCAATAGACAGGGAAGCCAAAATCCTCCACAGGGAGGTGCTGGGTAGTTGAAGCTGGATATTGGATCAAATATACTGCCTGAGGGAGAGAAAAGCCAAAACTCAGTCAATTTGAAGTCAAATCTAGTTTTCTTTAGTATCTCAGTCATCTATTGATATTTGTCTGTCGTCCATAGCAACACTGCAAACACGAACTACATAGCTAATTTGGCAAACTTTTAATGATGTTAGCTTGTCAAAATGTAAACAAATACTGGGTAAATTGGGAATCAAGTGAGAATATGCAACTGATTTGACAAGCAAGTCAGATATCTAATTTAAAATAAAAAGGAAGTTGCTCCAGACAGGATTTAAATTACATCAAGAGCAGCGAGTCGGTCATCGTAGTTGAAAATACTACTGGGGTGAGGGTGAGAATTATCCACACGTTTGATGTTAAAATCACCCACCTCCCCATGACAAGTAAACCCTGCCTGATTGTTGATTTTCCCTTTAGGAAACTGAATAAACAAGAACAAAACTTACTTTCTCCTCCAAATTATGTTCTGGTAAACAGTTTTGCTTCTTTAATTTTACATGAGGATTTTCTGTATTTGTTTAGTATCTTTTTTTGTATTTTTCTAACTCAGTATGAAGTGGGTGATGATGTCAAATACGTCAGTACCAATTTAGGATTTAGCAGTTTTGGATGATTCACGACTGCTAAGAATTGTGTGATGTGTTTGCATATTCACTTTCAGCCATGGGGCGACATGGTGGGGCAGTGGGTAGCACTGTTACCTCACAGAAGGAAGGTCGCAGGTTCAAGACCTCGAGCTCAGAAGTCGAGGATGTGGTTAAATTGATGGGTGGGTACATCTACTCTCTGAGGGAAGCTGACCGAGAAACGCAGAGTCAAGGCATCAACGTCAATGCGAACATTAAAGTCACCTGCAACGATTATTTTATCAGTCCTAAGAACTATCAAGGAGACTTGAAAGGAACTATGAGAATTCAGATAAAAATTCAGAAATAGAGCCAGGAGGGCAGTAAACTGTCACATATATTAATGGTTGTAGTGTTTCCCAAGTTGGGTGAGAAAAACGAAGAACAAGGCTTTCAAAGGATGTGTAGTTACACCTCGGCTCAGGGCTGATCAATAAACTTGAGTTGAAAATGGCTGCAACTCCACCACCTTGGCCGTTGTCTGGAGGAATATGAGTATTAATATGACCAGGAGGAGTGGATTCATTCAGGCTAACATATTCCTCATGTTGCAGTCAGGTCAGAATAAATCAGTATTATAATCTGATATCAGATCATTTATTAATACAGCTTTGGATGACAGAGATATACTGTTTAAAAGTCCACATTTCAGTCTGCAATCCTGCTGCAGTTCAGCTGTATTGGTGCTGGTTTTATTTAAGTTACTATGTGTTACAGCTACAGGACTCTTAAAATAGCACTACAATTAGTCTGTAACAGTGGTTGCAACTATTAGTTTATATTTCATTTCTTTTTGAAAACACAATGCCTTACAGTTGATCTCCACATGAGGCCTTGAGATTGAGACCATTATAATCAGCTACAACACCGTCCTGCAGGGTCTTTATAGTTTTTCATGGCTGTTTTTTTTCTCTCACTAGTCACACTGCCACATGGCTCCAAAGAGTACAAACTAAATTAAAACTGTGTGTAATAATAATAATAATAATAATAATAAAGTTATTTTTAGAGCACACATACATAAGACGTAGGACTTCACTTATTTTAAATAACAACTACCATGCCACAGCCGAACGCAGCCATCAAAGTAGACAGCACTGAGGAACACTGGAGGTATTGGATACGAGTATAAAAGAACTAGAGACAATAAAAGCATTACACTACCTTAACAGTACATATAACTACATGGACTAAGAAATTAAATAAATAAAACACAAAAATAAGCTGACCAACTCAACTAAGAATAAATAAGTGAATAAACAGTAAAAAGTACATGTGGCTGTTCCACATAGGCCGGTGCCAGAGGATCTCAAGGTCCGTAAGGGTTCATACAATAAAAGCAATTCTGAAAGATGAGATAAGATGAGATTTTCTCGCCATAGGTTCGATAAATAAAACCTCAGTCTTATCTGGTTGAACTGTAGGACGTTTACTGCTGTCCAGGATTTGAGGTCTAAGATAATAAAAAGTGCATCAATTGGCCCTGTGTCATCAGGAGACATAGATATGTACAGTTTTGTGTCATCTGCATAGCTATGGAAATTGACACCATGCATCCTGATCACATTTCCCTGTGGTGAGCATGTATAAGTTAAAAAATACGGGGCACAAAAATGAGCCTTGGGGCACACCACATATGATTTCATGGATCCTTGAGGAGCATATGTCCAAACTTACCAGAAAATTTCTGTCCCTGAGATAAATACTAAACCAGTGAGACACCAACAAGAGACAACAAGATGCATTAGTCCGTTTAAAATAATTTGGTGATCTACCAAATCTATCTATCAGCTTGTTTAAGTCCAGGTTGCACCGAAGATCATTGACAATACAGTCTTATAGAAAGTCTTGCACTTTCTCAAACATAGAACAACTATTTAAAAAATAATTCAACTGAATAAAAACTCTCTAGGTATTAAGAATGTCAGGGTCCAATTTGTTCCTTTCGAAAGGGTCTAACTGTGGCCATTTTAAGGACAGCAAGGAAAGTACTGTCCCAAAGGATCCATAAGTTTTTAAAAAGTGTTGTAGAAATTAGGTCTAAAAGGAAGTTGCTGGTTTTACTTTGGAGAAAAGTCTACCAAGTATCTCACCATCAACCAAAGCAAAACTGTCCAGTGTCTCCTTGGGTAAAAGCAAGCTTATATAGCTTATATATAGTTCATAGGATCAGTTTTAACCCTGAAGTGGTCTGTAAAGTCCTCACAAAGGGAGTCTGTAGGAGTGTGTTGAAATCTGTTAAAAACATGGTTGATTCAACATTCGAGAGTACTGAAGAATATTTTTTGATTGTATTTATGAATAGGGAAATTAATTTCCTGAATGCCTGCCTTTTTTATTGCTCATATAGTTTTTACAGAAAACCAGTGGAATCTGTTTTAAAATCAACCCACAGATGTTGCAGCACATCCTGTGGAACTTACATTTAGTCAGTCAGTCATCTTCTATACCTGCTTATTCCTCATTAGGGTCACATGGTCTGCTGGAGCCAATCCCAGCGCATTACGGCGAGAGGCAGGGATACACCCCAGATGGTCGCCAGCCAATCGTGGGGCACACACACCATTCACTCACACACTCACACCTACGGGCAATTTAGAGTCTCCAATTAACCTCAGCATGTTTTTGGACTGTGGGAGGAAGCCGGAGTACCTGGTGAAAACCCACACAGACACGGGGAGAACATGCAAACTCCACACAGAAAGGTCCCAGACCCAGGACCAAGGAGGTCTTGAACCTGTGACCTTGTTGCTGTGAGGCAACAGCACTAACCCCTGCGCCACCATGTTGCCCCTTACATTTAGTATTTGTGATTTTAAAAGAAATAAAATGATATAAGAAACCCATCTAATATTGTGACTCCTGTGATTGAATGAGTGGAATTCTTAGATGAAACATTGCAAAACCTTCTCTTTTTCAGAATTGACTGTATAATTGGATGATTTCATAAGCTCTGCCCCTTTCTTGCTTGGATAAATCCAAAAAGCAGGGATGCTGCTGCTGAAAACCTGGTTAATACAGCTCGATTTCAAACAGGGAAACCTGATTATTCATCCGTGTAAACCTTTAACCGTGTTTATAAAAGGTTTATTAAGTATGTGAAAGCCTCATGTACATTTACTTTTCTGCTGAATCCTCAGTCTCTCACACTTTAAGCCTGTGCTTGTAATCCAAAACACAGTGTTTGAGCATGTATGTGTGTGCGCATGCTCCAGGGTATATAGCAACGGATTTGTACTGTGACTCTGAAGCCTTCAATTCTATTTTCTCTCAATGTCACAGACTGTGTGTGTTTGCGTGTGTGTTTGCGTGTATGTCAGGTTATAATCCTGTCAGGCTCAGAAACCTGAACTGACATGAACAAGAGAAAGGGGAATGAATGACAGACTCTCACGCTCTCTTTTTGGGGGGTTACCATGGTAACAAGGCAGACCTATGTGTCTATATTACGATGGCTGCAGGTTGCTGATGTGTCCTTGAGCAAAGCAGTCTGAAGACATTTTAAGAAAAAATAAGAGAAGAAGAAATGAGCTAAATCCCACCATAGCTCACCCAAAAATTGACACAAGTTTGTAGCTGGTGCTGAGATTGCCTTAGCACCCACACGCAATTGTACTTGCTAATTTCCACCTGCGCAAGTGCCAAGTTCATGCCAGTGGCCACGATGTGTAAATAGCAAATGCAGTGTTTGCAATTCTTGCAGGCGTGACCTGGTGCATTAACAGCAAAATGCTAATTTGGGGACAGTTTAAGGCGCTAAGTTTGACCAAAAGTAGGTTTTATCTGCCAATGCTTTACCTTCTGCTATTTAACCTGCTACTGCATGAGAAATGTTACTTAGGCATGGTAATAACTGTTTTAAATGTTTTAATACTTAAAGTGCCCAAAGTAACGTACATATTAAAATATATAAGAAAAAGTAGTAAACATAGTCTCAGGATCGTTTCATGCTATGTAAGTCAATGGGACTCCTGACAAATGGAACTCTCAAACAGAGGACTCTAATGCAGAGAGCGGGATGATGCAGACTTTATTTTTTCAACGCTGGGGAAACAAAAAGCGCCTCCAAAAGAGAGGGAAGAACAAAATTGGTCTCAAATTAAACTAAAACTATGAAAAGGCAAAGGTAAAAAAAAATCACTCTTACCAGGAACTACAAGAAAACAAAAAAACAAGCAAACTAGACTATGAGATTTAAGTCGAACTAGACTATGATGAGAGGGCTGGTGATCAGGACGACAGACTTGACTCACTGGCACAGGACAAAGGGAAACGTAGATAATAAATACACATGGAGCGAAATAGGGAACAGGCGAACACAATTAGGAAGATAATCAGACTGGTGACACATGAGGAATGGCAAGTGAACTGAAACAAAAGGAGAGTTAATTTCCAAAACAGGAAATTAACTCACAGGAAGTCACAAAAAAACACGGAGACAGACTAAAAAAAAAAAAAAACTCAACTTGACATACAGGTGTGACAATGTCTTTCTTAAATTTTGGTTAAATCTGGTTTAAATCCAAATTTACTGAAAAACCTCAAATAGAATGAGGTCGTACATTTTAGTTTAAATGCTGCAATTACAGAAACAAAGCAGAAGCAAAGACTTACCACCCACAAAACAAATGCAAAAGAAAAATGCTGCAAATATATAAAAAAAAAAAAAAAAAAAAAACACACAAATCCCCCACAACTGCAAGAGAACTACAAAGTCGTGGTCCGTTTCCATTGCAGAGGAAACGTGATACTCTGATTGTGGTGTGCCTGTTCGGTCACCTGAGTGAAAAAAAGATGTCGGAATGAGAACTGTAGATCTTAAAAATTAAACTTGTCGATTCACAATATCATGTCGTGCAGATCGGATGTGAAAATGTTTGCTTGTTTCCTTTCACCATTCGACCCGAGAGGTCGAATAGTGCACCACAAGCAGAACGTCATGTTTCCTTGGCGACAGAAACAGATCATCATTTCTGCTTCATTTCTGTGATTGCAGCAATTTATTTTCCTGCAGCGTTTTTTTATTGTTGAATGAAACATATCATAGTAAAGGTAAAGATGAGCATAAGTGGATAAAAGAATATACAGTAGGAATTTCTGACAGTGATTAACACAGTTAGCATAAAATGTGCCCTTAGGTGGTCAGCGAGGCTGTTCCATAAGCGTTTTATCCAACTAAAGGACAAAAGAATAAAATGTAATCTTATCATGAAAACCCATCCCCCTGTGTTTGTTAGAAAAAAAATGTATTTGTCTTTTCTGTTGCTGTTGCACTGTTATTACCATATCAATGGTTTTCTCCTGATAGCGTCCACCCACTTCTTCTCTCCTTTCCTGTTGGGACGTAATTGTGGCTGATTATCAGAGAGGCACTGTTATCAACACACACACACACACACACACACACACACACACACACACACACACAGAGCAGGTACGTGTTGAAGCAGAGAGAAAGAGAAAAGAAAATGTCTCACATACAAATTGATGCAGAGGCAGACCGTTTCTTATAATCTCTTTATTGACATTTGTGACTAACCTTAAGATTTTCCTTAAACCTTCATTTATACACAGGCAAGTGTATAAACGAACAGTGTTTTTAGGACCACATACAGCAACAAAAACATCTTAAAACCCAATCTGATCTAAGATCTTTCTTAATATAAACTGATTAATTTCTGAATTATGTATTATTTGACACAAAGTCAAACAAACAAAGACTTTACAATTACAAGCAATTTCCCAGCTTTTTTTAGTGGTATGTAGCTAGAACTTGTCCTGAAATGTTAATTTGCTCTCTAATTTTCATATATATGATAGCATAATGCAATTCTCTGATCAGGATTGTAAAGAATCTAAAGAAAAAGAATGAAAAATTACTCTCATTAGCTATATCATTTGCTATTTAAGCATTGTATTCAAGCAGATATTATCAATATGCATATAGATATATAAAAAATGTTTTAATTACTTTGTTTACATAGACTTTGTAACTGACGTAGCATGAAATCATCCAAACAATGAAATTAACATTTGTTAACTAGGTTTTCACTGACTTTTCAGTCTCTTGTTCATGGAATTCTGTTCTTTTAGATAACATGGACATGTGTATTATGTCTCTTTTACATTTAGGGCAGAGAAAGTCATGCACCCTATACAATATGTGTGTCTTGGAATTCTCACCTGTTCTGGGGTACAGCTTACACTAACCACTGTGCCACCATGACCAATTTTGTTTTTAAAGTGCCATTCTCCTTTTCCACTGCTCCTCCACTCTGTGGGTGATATGAGCACTAGTATTTGAGATCAATGCCAAAATATGCTCTTATTTCCTTAATACACTTATTAACAAAATGAGAACCATTGTACCTTGATTTTGTGTGGAAATTCCCCATCTTGGTATAATTTCAGTGATTAGGGTTTTTGCTAGGGCTTTTGAGGCTGGAAACACTTTGACCACATATCTACCATCACCAAACAATATTTATTTACTTCAGATGGTGTTGGTTCAATGAAATCCAGCATTACATGTTCAAAGGGGTGTGTTACTACAGGAGGTGCTGCTGGAAGGGTTTTAACAACTCTTCTCAATTTAACACTTGCATGCGTGGCTGGGCTTTTGAGAAAAAAACTGAAAACCCCTTTCTGTACCAGTGTGTATCATTACTTCTATCTTTTGACACCTTTTGACACATGGTGCAAACCATGCATCAATTTAGCATAAGCAGAAAACAGAGCTGAAGAAGGCATGGGTTGTCATTCAGGCCTATCCAAATAACATCACTAAGCACTGCACCAACCACCTGCCATGCTGCACGATCCTCAGAGGAAGGCAAATCCTGAACCTCTGAGCATGCTGCATGTGTGAGCTGCACATTAACAAACTGCAATTGCTGTGGGAAGCAAAACAGCTTCTAAAAGCAATCTGATGTTGTTGTGATCTATAATGAGTTTACAAGAAAATCTAAAAAACTTCCTGTGTTTCCAGAGAGCCCAAAAGTCATAGACAACCCCAAAGGCATACCACGAATCAGTCCAAATAGTGACTGTTTTACCTTCGGCCAACTTTTATGCATCGGTCAATGCTATCAATTCTGCTAGTTATGCTGAGTAGTGATGGGGAAGAGGGCCAGATACCAAGGTGGCATAATCAGATGTAAGTTTCAGTGCTTATTGTTAATGGTAGGAGACTCGCAATATGCTTGACACAACCTGGTGAAACTGTAGCCCTTACCAAACTTAAAGGAAAGCCAATAATGGCTATCAGATTCTACAGTAAAGAATGCATTTGACAGATAAACTACTCATTTTTGACCCAGCTGGGTTTGTGACAAAATAGTATATGGATTAGGGTCAGTTGGTGCCTGGGCATACACTGCCTGATTTACAGCCTGAAGATCCTGAACAAAAAAGTCAGCTGTAGGCTGACCTACAGCTGTGTTCATTTTTACTGAAAAGATTGGTATGCACACTGGTGAGTTATTACAAGGAACAAGTGGATGCTGCTTTCTTTCATATTCCCCCTTTGCCAACAAATACATCTGCAATTTCAGGTGAAACAGGCATCACTTGTCAAATAACTATGTGGAGCTATGATGAGTTATCATCAATAATGTGAACATTCTTGATGCAGAAACAGTCAGACCTGCAAGGTCATTTCTATATATACCATAAGCAGGAAAATACAACACCTCAAGTATCTTAATCGGCTGCCAATCAGTAATGTAATCACACATTACCATGAATGAGCCCAACCACTGGTCAGTATCATATTTAGCCAAGGAGATGTGAGGAAATTAACCTGGAATGGTGAATGATTTTCTCTGCTTATTGTGAGGTTCACTGAGATGACACATCTGCTCATAGTCCAAAATAAAGTAGAACAGTCATCATAATTGTTTAATTGTTAAATTGAATTTTATTTCTAAAAGGTTTCTTCAAAGTCAGTGTCAGGACCATTCCATAAAAGTCCTGTGACATGAAGATGTTCAGCAGACATATAGTCAGAGTCATCAGTGTCAGTCCATGAAGTAAAGATGTTGAACCTTTCTGCATCCAAATGGTTAATCCACCATTCATACCCAAACAGCAAAGGTAAGGCTGTGTATTAATTTATAAGCTGTATGTTCCCAGAAGGAAACCTTAACACCATCTGATGTAGACATCAATAAATATCCAGTGCTATCATCACATCTCTCCACAAAAGATTGAATGGGCAATTCCTAGATATTAGGAAAAAAGTGTTGAAACTGCTTTCTTGTCTGATGATGCCCTTCTTCTTCTATGTCTACATGTGTGCATGCTAAAGGCACTGTAACATTATCCTTTGTAGTTACCCTTGAAGCCCCCTGTGAATACACCCACCTACATTTTGCATCAGGAAAAGGTGTAGGTTCCACTGCTATAACTGGCACAAGTACCTACTTACGATGTCTTTCCCTCTATTCTGTCAATTGTAGCATCTATTAAATATATATTAGTATGGATTAGTTTTTTTTTTTATCACTGCCATATTGTTTAGGCTTTGCTTGCTTGATCAACCTGCCTTTAAATAAAGGTAGAATATTGCTGTGTGTTTGCCTTACATGTCCTTCTGTCCATTAGAGGGTGTTCTCTTTCCTCCACGCACACTTTCTTCCCTTTGTCCTCTTGTTAATCTGATGGCTCACCAGCACCTTCTGTATGTATACCATACATTTCATCTGCATTTCATCTGGCTTTCTGCAGGGGGATAAACAGTGGGGGACTGAGGGGAATGTCCACATCCTGGCCACTGGGGTGGGGTTGCTCAATAAGCAGTGGTGATTGTTTTTGAGGAAACAAGCCAACTGCAAGATCCCTTAGCTGCTGCTGGACAGGCAAAAGTTGATCATCTGGGAGTAGCCTGACAACAAACAAAGAAAGGTTCCAGTGGAGAACCAATTTTTCACTTTTGTTCCATTTTTACATATGGCATTTCTGCCTTAGCTGTCTGATTTCACTTCACTTTTCATGACTGACACGTAATTCTTCAACTTTTCTCCAGTTGTGTCTGCTTCATGGAAAATAAACCACTTTGAGGAAACCCATCATCTTCACAAAGTGTTTAACAGGAATTGAGCCATGCATCAGACAGATCTGACCATTTAGGAGTTGGGAGTGTAGTGAGGCTCTGGGCTCACAGATGTCCTCCTCTTTCTGCACATTCCTTTCCGGAATGGATGGCTTGGGTTGGATGTGATGTGGTCAAAGTTAAAGTCCCGACTGTATCTTTTTACTGTTTCACATGTAAATTGTAGCCTGTTGTCTGAGCTGACTGCGTCAGGGATCCTGTACCTGGCAAAGGACACTTTGGCGCCTAATGACGATGACTTTGAGGTGCAATAAATATTCCTTGGAAGACCAGGTGAAATACTGATGTGCATCCATGACATACTTATGGACATAAGTCATCAAAGTCATCGTCATTAGGCGCCAAAGTGTTCCACTAAGTCTTGAGTAGAACAGGCAAGCACAGACAGGTGTAGACATATGGTTAGAGCATGAGCCTATGTGATATCCTTCCATAGTCAGAGGTCTGAGCAAATATATGTCTCATAGGGAGAGGGATGATCAGGGACCTGCTGACACAGATTATTGTTACAGATTAATGTGCAATATACCAATAATTTTCAAGGTAGCTCAACTAATTCAGAGGAATGGTTGCAATTGCATTTCGTCATTCATGGACTGCCATGGATGACGAATTGCAGTCACTGAGAGAAAATGACACATTTACCCTCACCATTTTGCCTAAGGGTAAGAAAGCAGTGGGTTGGGGGTTAAGAATAAATTTGATGGATCTGACAAATATAAGGCAGGATATGAAGCCAAATGATACAGTCCAAAGATGGGTGTAGACAAAAGGAGACATTTCCTCTACTGCTGACTTGAGTGTTGATGCCAAAAGCAGCACAGAAAAACATTATTTTACATCAGATTGGTGTCAAACCTGCCTACCTTCATGCACTAGTAGATTGACAGACATTGATATGGAACATCCAAAGAGCTATAAGGCGATGTCTAGGAAACATTGGTGTATAAGATAGAAAAGTCTGGCATGAAGTGAAACAGAATGTTACACAACTGTCTGAGTGAAAATGAGTTTCGTGCAAAAAGTAAACAGAAAAAAAACAGGTGATCATGATATTATGAGATGTTGACTTTGACCAGACTGAAGGTTGCAAAAATTCAAATTGGAAAACTTGGACAATGTTAAAAATGTTCTCAGTATTGATTTTGCCCATAATGATGTCACAGAAAGACACTATACGAATGCAGTCCACTTACCACACACACACACACACACACATACACACATATAATTGGCTCCTGCTGGAATCCATCACTTTATTGTCTGCAAAATTCACAACTTTGCAGAAACATTTGAGCAACAACAGGCAGCTATCAATCAGGGTTATGTTCCACTAACGAGGCTCGTTATAGAGATAGACAGGTGTCACGGAGACAGATAGGATCCTAATTAAAATAGAATAAACCACATGTGAGCTGAAAGATTACATTTTCTGCCTCATTAGCTGGTCATTCTGGTTGTCCGGTGATTAAATAATGATTAGCCCCGCCCCTCCTGTGATCTGGGTCATGTGATCCAGCAGGAAGTTGTTAGTGGTGTTGGCATCTGTCTAATTATGGAGGTCGAACTGTAACGAGGAAACAGCGCAGGGGAAAAACAGGATCCTCTTCCATCCGTTGTTTTTCTTTTTTTTCATTCCTCTGTTGCTCTCAGCCAATCAGATCCTCTGGCTGCCTCGGCCTCTCCTCACATTAGGACGTCGCCACCAATCACGGAGCAGATCTGTCATCGTAATGAACTCTGCTGGGTGTGTGCGAGTGGGTGGGTGTCATTTCGTGGATGTGAGTGGACGCGTAACTCTAATACTTCCACCGCCGCTCCAGTTCATATGTCACACTTAAACCACAGGGACAGCACACACGCACGCATGCACGCGCACGCACGCACGCACGCACACACACACACACACACACACACATACAGGGTTATATATTGCCAGCAAACTGAGGTCTCTTCACTCAAACTTGTTATTTTTTGTCCTCTCTGCTTGACATTTGTGTGCCCAGACTCCAGGATTAATCCTTTGCCTTCTGCTGCTCTAGACTATGAAATAATAATCAAAAGGTCACAATCACCCTTTCTGGTTTCACACACTTTAATCTGCACACCTTTGTGTACCATGAACACAGGAGAAATATTAGCATGTGTAGCAAACCATCTGGCTGTAGAGACCCGGCAGAGACCATTAAGCAGCATTATATATTCATCAATGATGTCCTTTTTCATGATGAAAACGAGATGAAAAAGAGACAAAATCAATGTCTTTAATCACAAACTGTGACAAAATTAACATACATTTTTTGTTGATGAAAAAAGATGAGATGAATTCTACTTCTTAATTCTACTTATTTAAGTGAAAACCTATTAAAAATGTCTCTTTTTTCGTCACAGACTTTTTAAAATAAAATCACCAAAGCTCTTTCACTGGAAGTGCATCACTTATATTTCTCTTTGTGTCCACTGTTCCTGCTCATTGTAAATTGTAGTAGGACACTGAATGTCAAACCCACTGAGTTACAGCTGACTCTTGTAGCTTTGAAGGACTTCCTTGTATTTGCTTTACAAAACAAAAACAACCCGGTCCACTCCAACATGCTTGAAAGCAGCAGACGTTCTCCTGCTTTGATTAAACAGCAGAAGACGTTTTTTCTTTTTATACCAGAACAGGGCTTGATCCAGATTCTGGACTGCAATTTAGATGACAAAGAATTAGTATTACCAACAATAAAAAAGGTATTTGCATGCTTTAAAACAAGCACACACACTCACACATGCACACACGTACAGTACAGGCCAAAAGTTTGTGTTTTCTTTGTTTTCATGATTACTTTGTAGATTCTCACTGAAGGCATCAAAACTATGAATGTGTCAGAACCCGACGTAAATATGGACTCAGGAGCAGAGGTGTTGGGTGAGTCTCTTTATTTCCCCCTCAAGCCAGTGTCTCCATTCCTCTAACGCCAGCTTGACCGCCAACAGCTCCCGGTTGCCAACATCGTAATTCCGTTCAGCCTGGGACAGACGGCGCGAGAAGAAAGCGCATGGGTGCATCTTCCCATCCTTTTCCGACCGCTGGGACAGGACCGCGCCGGTTCCCTCATTGGAGGCGTCCACCTCGACCACGAACTGTCGCCGGGGATCAGGCATCGTAAGGATGGGAGCTGTGGTGAAGCGGGTCTTGAGGTGCCGGAAGGCCGCTTCCACTTCTGGTGACCAGCGGAAGCGCTCCTATGTGGATGTGAGTGCATGAAGCGGGGCTGCTATTGCGCTGAAGTTATAAAAGTTAGCAAATCCAAGGAATTGCTGGACCTTTTTGCGACTATCGGGTGTGGGCCATTCAGCCACAGCGCTCACTTTAGCCGGATCCATCTGCACCCTTCCAGGGGCTACAATGAAGCCCAGGAAGGAGATGGTATTGGCATGAAACTCACTCTTTGATGCTTTCACATAAAGCTTATTCTCCAACAACCGTTGGAGTAATCGATACAGGGCCTAAGAGATCCATCCTTTTTTCCTACAAAGAAAAATCCGGAACCCGCAGCTGATGAGGAAGGGCGAATAAGCCCTGCTCTCAGCGAGGACTCAATGTATTCTTTCATGGCCGCCCTCTCCGGGCCGGAGATGGAGTACAGCCGACCCTTGTGGATGGGGGCACCCGGAATTAAGTCTATGGCGCAGTCATACGGTCGGTGTGGAGGAAGGGACATGGCTTTGGCTTTGCTGAAAACCTTGCTAAGGTGGTGGTAGCAGGAAGGACAGGCGGCGACGAGGTGGTCTGGCTTACCGCAGTAAAAGCAGCAACCCTCCTGCTGGCGTCGTCGTCGATCCTCCCATGTCAGCCGCGTCCTGCCCAGCTCCATGGGTTCCTCTGCCCTGGTGATGGGGAAGGAACGATCGTGCTCTGGCGGCCGAAAATGGGAAACCTGCCCTCCTGGGGTTGTGATGCGTGGAAATCTCTCTGACATCAAACCGCTGCTCCGTGGCGACTGGAGCTCGCGAGCCCGGTTGTCCGTCCGGATGGCAAGTGAGATGAGGGAATCCAAGTCTGCGGGCAGGTCCAGTGGCAGCAGCAGTTCCTGGATGCGAACCGTCAGTCCTTTCAGGAAAACATCGTACAGGGCCGTGTTATTCCACCCGCTCTCCGCCGCCAGGGTGCGAAAGCGAATGGCATAATCGCACACAGAGTCCTGCCCCTGGGTCAGGTTGCTCAGCTCCCTGGCTTTTTCTCTGTCTGTAGACACTGGATCAAAATTCTTGGTGAGAGAAGTTTTAAAATCTGTGAGGGAATGGCAAAGCGGGGAGTCACGAGCCCATTCCGCAGTAGCCCAAGCTCTGGCTCTCCCGGTCAGGTGGGAAACCATGAACGCTATCTTGGACCTGTCCGTTATAAAAACCTGTGGGAGCTGCTCGAAGTGAATAGAACAGTCAATGAGAAATGCCTTACATTGTCCTGGTTCTCCCGAGAAACGCTCCGGGGGGCCAACCTGATCCCGGTCATGGAGGCGCCCTGGATCGGAGCCGCTGCCACGGCCCTCGGTTCCACGGGGGGCTGGGCGGCCTGCCGCAGTTAGTCTACCAGCTTCCCCACCTGAGATGAAAGCTGTGCCGCCATTGCCGACTGGAACTCCTCTTGATGGGAGAGGCGGTCCTCCTGATCCCGCAGCATAGCTGTCCACTGGCCAGCCTCTGCTGAGTCCATTCTGGCCGAAGTGTACTGTCAGAACCTGACGTAAATATGGACTCAGGAGCAGAGGTGTTGGGTGAGTCTCTTTATTTCCAACAACAGGATCCCTTGACAGAGTGAGGCTATGAAACGACAGTCCTAGGCTAGAAAACTGAAAATCGCTCCGAAGAGGAAAAAAGGGCTTATCTGGTCTATAAAACTTATCAAACTCAAAATCTCTCTTAGCGAGGAAAAAACAAAAAGGCTATACAACATTAGCGGAATAAATCCTGACTAGTAATCTACTTTATGAAAGTTATCAAAATCAAAATCACTCCAAAGGAGGAAAACAAAAGGGCTGAAAAATATTAACTTAACTCGCTGAGACTTAATCTACACTATAAAACTTATCAAAATCAAAATCACTCATTAAGAGGAAAACAACCGGCTGAAAAACATTAACTATACTAAGGCGGTGAAATCAAAAGTCTACGCTATAAAACTACAACAGAAAATCACTCTTTCGAGGACAAAAACAAAGAAGCACACGCAACAAGGCTATGGCTTGGAAGACAGGGACAAGGGCTTTGGTGAACGCGAGGACGAAACACTCCGGCACAAGACAAGGGAAGATGGGGGTAATGGGGAACAGGTGGAAACAATCTGGGCGGGGCTGACAATCAGACCGATGACACATGAGGAAGGACAAGTGACCTGAAACGAGAGGAGAGTTATCTTTCAAAATAAAACAGGAAATGACAAGACAAAATGACAAGACAAAACCCGACATGACCTCACCGGGTGACAGAATGAACACATGTTTATGGTGTTATGTACTTAACAAAAAAAGGTGAAATAACTGAAAACATGTTTTATATTCTAGTTTCTTCTAAATTGTCACCTTTTGATCTGATTACTGCTTTGCACACTCCTGGTATTCTCTTGATGAACTTCAAGAAGTAGTGACCTGAAATGGTTTTCAATTCATAGGTGTCACTTATCAGGGTTAATTTGTGGAATGTCTTGCTTTATCAATCAGAGCAAAGGGTGGCTATTTAGAAGAAACTAGAATATAAAACATGTTTTCAGTTATTTCACCTTTTTTGTACATAAATATTTTATACATACACAAATACATAACACCATAAACGTGTTCATTCATAGTTTTGATGCCTTCAGTGAGAATCTACAATGTAATCTAATTGATGAAAAGGTGTGTCCAAATTTTGGCCTGCACTGTATGCACACACTCAAAGGCCACATACAGACTGCTGGACAAAATCCAATTTCCAGATTGGAACCAAAGTTTTTTTTTAAGTCTGAACAGTCACAAATCACATGAAATCAGATTTTTTGCAAACAGACTTCAAACCACCTTCGAGGGGTAGTTTTCTCCAGGTTCTGCAGCTTCCTCTCATAGTCCAAAACCATGCTGAGGTTAACTGGAGACTCTAAATTGCCCGTAGACATGAGTGTGTGAGTGAATGGTGTGTGATGGTCGCCATGATAGACTGGGGACCATCTGGGGTGTATCCCTACCTCTCACCTGTGCTGGGATTGGTTCAGCAGACCATGTGCCCCATATGAGGAATAAGCAGGTATAGAAAATGACTGACTGACACATGACAAAAAGTAATATTTTATTTGATGGTGGATCAGTAGTGCATAATAGACCTAAACAACATGGCTGACACGAGTGGTTTTGAAAACTGGTCCAAAAACCACTGGTGCAGCCAGATGGTGGGAGGAGGATGTGATGTTTTGTGATGTAGTTGTGGATGAAATAATCAGCCATCCACACATCTCTACTGTGCACATGACAATACACACTTTCAATCTTGAATCTATTGTCCTAAAGTTAAAGGGTCAGTGACAAATAATGTTCGGCAAGATGAGAAAGTCAAAAACGTTTAAAAATACAGTTTAAATAAGCATTAATCAGGTCTCTCTAAATATACATTGTGTGTTCATGTTGGTTTCTTGTTATTTAAAAGTCCATTTGTATCTTTTTTTTGTTTGATTTACAAAAATCATGATTTTTGACACAAAATGCCAAAAAAGAATGATACATTTTTAAACCACCTAGAATGAACTTCAAATAAATAAACTTCATCAAAAGATTTTTGATGAATGCCAACTGGATTTGTAGCAACCTCCCAACACACCCCTACAGGACGTTATAGTGTGTGTATCTCCTGGTTCACGTTGCCTGGTTAAACGTTAAAACCTTTAAGAGAATTAAACTATGGGACCATAAGGCAGGTTTGACATTGTCCTTTACATTGTTTTGAATGTAAAGTTTAATTGACCCTAAAATGTTTGGCTCCCATCAGTCCAAAAGACAAACTCTACCTAAATATTTTGTTTAAATGACAGACACAGACCAAAATATGAATGAATGAGAGAATAAATGAGTTTATTTTTAAGAACAGGGACAGCACACAATAAACACTAGTCCTATAAAATAAGGAAATATGTCTTATTAAGCTACTTTCCACCAGTCCCTGGGAAAGGTTTTAAAAACAGCAGGAAAAATAGATGAGGAATAAGTTTGCATATTATACACTATAATATATATAAAATAACCAGCCTTTCAACATTTAACTTAGCGTTTAAGCAGTGGTGGAATGCTTTGGTCCCCTGATACATATCCTGCACGCTTCATGATCCACTATGTATGACTTTTTATTAGACTTTGTTCTTTCCATGATTTTATTGGGTTTTATTAATAATGTGAACATTATGTGAAACACCAACCTGCCACTGGGACTAGAGATGGAAATTAGCTGCACAGCTGTAATCTCATGTGTTTCATGTACATCGTATGTGCATTAACATGTTGTCCCATTTCTTTGAAAAATAAGTACTGCAAATCTACAAATTAAACACACACACACACACACACACACACACACACACACACACACACACACACACACACACACACACACACACACACACTAACAAACACACACTTGTCTGCAGGTGCATTCAGCTTTGCTGAGCAAGTATCTACTGCTTTGTTAAGCAGAGAAATGTTTGAAAGCTCGCTGTTGTAGTAATTTCTGTTGGAAGGCTGTTCCATTGTTTTATAGCAGTGATTGTCCAGGATAGTTGATGACTTGAGTCATTATTTCATCAGTTGAATGTCACAAACTTTCTCAAGAGGAGATAAGCAGCATTAGAACAGGTATTTGAATACATGATCAGATTAATATTTACGGAGGATATTGCAGTGATGATGATGTAAGGTTTTCTTGTCATGGCGTAGTGGAGCAGTGGGTTGAGCTGTTGCCTCACTGCAAGAAGGTTGCAGGTTCAAGGGCAGGAATTGCACTAGGGCCACGGCTATTGTTTTTCTCAATTTATTGTCTTGTTTCCTTGACATAAAAATCTCTACCAGAAGGCCACAGTGATGCTCTGCCCCAGGTCATTTTGCAGCTTTGTAGTCTGTTAACACGACATCAACACCAGTGTTTTTTTTAGAAAATAATTCATAATCAGTGGGTTTGGTTTGAGTCTGGCATGAACCACTCAGACAGGCTGTGATGACAATTAGACACCAATCTAAATCAGAAGCTATAGTGGGAAATCACAGTCACATCGTATTAATAGAGATATTTGTCTTCAATATTGAGATGCAATATTGAGTCCATATCCTGCAGCTATAGATAGAACTTCTTCATTTTGATCTACAGAGTAAAACCAGGATGATGCATTTGACTTAAAAATGTGCGACTTGACCCCCTTAGAGGGTCAGAGTCCAACTACTGTAATATTTTAACATTATGTGGGAAACACAGCTGGTGAAACAGTGTTTGCCTTCTTAAAATTTACTTTTAATTTAATAATTCAGATCTCTGACATAAGTGCTACCTTTAAAATTAAAAGTCAAATGTTTTCTTTGTCATCTTCTTTCCCATTTTCTTTCCTCAATAATTTTCCTTGAACTCAAGAGGTTTTAAAGTTGGAATAACTTGCCAGATGACAGGGAAAGTGAAAAAGTATCATTGAGTGTAGATAGGTACTGGATGCATGAAAGTGTGAGTTCCTTGTATGTTTATAGTTTTCTATGTTAAAATTCATTGTGTTGGCTAGTTTTGTTTTATATATTTTTTAAGGTTCAAGGTCAGATCAATTATGGCACCCAGGTATTTAAATACATGGAGGTTCTTGACGTTTTGTCCATTTACACAAATATATACAGTAAGTAGTTGCAGTTTTTCTTGATTGTTTATAGACACACACACACACACACACACACACACACACACACACACACACACACACACACACACACACACACACACACACACACACACACACACATACATACACACAGCAAAACCTTAATTCTCATGCAAACTAAACTTTACATTTTTTGATTGCAGTCTAGATAGTTGCTGTCAAATTGTGTTTGTTGCAGACCAATTTTTTGATGCATAAAATAGAAAGAAAATGTAGAAAGAACCAGCTGAATATTGATGTGCTTACTTCCTTTCCCACTTTTCTGTAGCCATTTATTACTTCTTTCATTACATCTTTATTCCCTCTTGTTTTTACTATTATTCCTCTTTGCATCTTGTATGTTCCTTCCTTCCTTCCTTCCTTCCTTACCTTTCCATTTTTGTTAAATTCTTTCCTACCTCCTACTTTTCTTCTCTTTGTTTTTCATAGACACACAAATACTGAAAATATAAATCCTTCTCTTATTCTCATGTTCTCCATACTGCTTTATTTTTTGTCCCCAGCCCAGACGAGGTCACCTGAAGCTTCTTTTATGCTCTGACACATGATTGGCGTGTTTTTCCAACTGAGTTTGAACATGAGTGACACCAGCTGCTAATCAATCAGCTGCTGTTGTATTTTGAAGGCTGACGGTTTCCAGGTGAATGAAATTTCCTAATTGATGCAAAAATGTGATTCAGAATGACGTTTGAGTGAAAACAATGGAGTTATGCTCAGAGTTTAACAGTTGGTCGTGTTTCTTGATGTGCTGATGAAAGAAGTCACCACCCAACACATCTTCTATGCTGCACAAAGAGTTTTATTCCAAAAAGAACAGTGTTAAAAACATGTTGAATCAGAGAGCATCTCTGAGGACTAATTGTAGATCTCTCTTCATAATACTGAATCTCATAGAGCCTCTGTACCAATATGAGACCTCTCTATTCATCCCAAACGTCTTCTGTATAGACCTTTCTTGAGTCCACTCCTCCAAACATTCCGCCGTTGTGGATGAAATAATCAGACATCCACACATCTCTACTGTGCACATGACAATAAGCACTTTATATTGTAAATATATTGTATTATATTATAATCTATTGTCCTAAAGTTAGAAGGTCAGTGACTAATAATGTTTTGCAAGATGAAAATGTCAAAACGTTTTTAAAATACAGTTTTAAGAAGCATTCATCAGGTTTCTCAACACTGTGTGTTCATGCTGGTTTCTTGTTATTTTAAAAGTCCATCTGTATCTTTTTTTTTTTTAACAAAAATCACGATTTTGTGCAATTATGGACATGACATCAAATGGTGTAACTGAAAAAGGATGATAAATTTGAAATATATAATCCACCTAGAATATAAAACTTGTTGATAGCATGTGTTTGTCACAGCGGTGAGGTTGTCTGGGTTTTCTGTCTTGTGTGCATTTCCTGTTTTATTTTGAAAGTCCAATTCTCCTCTCGTTTCAGGTCACTTGTTCTTCCTCATGTGTCATCAGTCTGATCGTCTTCCCTGATTCCTGATTGGTTCCAGCGGTTCCCAATTTCCCCTCCATGTGTATTTATAGTCTGTATCTTTGTCTTTGTTTGTCCGTGTTGTTGCACCCAAGGCAGCTCTCCATCCACAGCCTTTTACCTTGCCCATGTAAAGATTTTGTTGTATGTTTCACAACCTTTGTTCAGATTTATAGAAGATATTGTTTTATAGCTTTTGTCATCCTTCAGGATTGTTTTTGTTTTTAGCCTCAGATACGATATTTAGATTAGTGAATCCCAGATAGTCATAGTGTTTTCCTCCTCCTGTGAGTTTTTTTTGGTTAATCTTCATTAGTCTTTCCTTCCCGCTTTGAAGCGTTTTTCCTTTGAGATTAGTTTTCCACTGTGCTAGTGTATATTTAGACTAGTTAGTGTAAGACTAGACTAACTACACTAACTAGAGTGTAGTTAGAACCCTAAGTTAGATTGAGTCTTTAGTTATAATTTTCATAGCGCCCAATCACTGCAGCTCAGGAATAATAAACTCCCTACACCTGATATCTGCGTCTGAGTCCTCTGTTCGTTCTGGTCTGACAGTGTTTTTAATTTTTGTTTTTTAAAATCCTAAACAATTTAAAACAGTTCACCCTTTGTTCCTATTCCTGATGTTCAGCTGCCAATCCAAAGAAAGTACAACATATGGCTTTGACCTCTGACCTGGGCTGCAGGCCTTTGAACCCCATTTGGCCATTTTTACCATCATATGAGCAGCTTCCATTCTACAATATTTACATCACATGGCCTCTCATGACAGGAATAAACAATCCACTACTTTGTTTGTAGGTTACTTGTTCTATCCTAATATATATTATTACTCTAATCCAATATGAGCTTATTTAGATTTAAGCAAGAGGGGGAAGATACACTACAGTAACCATGTTGTTGATACAGTGCCTATAGAAAATCATCATACCCCTCTGAAATTGTTACTTTATTTGTCATATAACCTGAAATCATAACCCATTAAAAAAAAACTTTTTCCAGCTTTATTTTACAAATTTAGCCTTACAACATCAAACTAATGAAAAAAACTGAGACAGTTCTGAAAATTTATAAAAAATGAAAAACTAAAATAACAGGGTTGGAAAAGTCATCAGTCCCCTGATTTAA
This sequence comes from Lepturacanthus savala, assembly GCA_030544235.1. Taxonomy (NCBI): domain Eukaryota; kingdom Metazoa; phylum Chordata; class Actinopteri; order Scombriformes; family Trichiuridae; genus Lepturacanthus; species Lepturacanthus savala. The sequence goes on from CM060474.1 coordinate 5,739,477, forward strand.
TACTTCGTAGAGCCACCTTTTGCTTTAATTACAGCCATCAATCTCTTTGGATATGTCTCTACCAGCTTTGCACACCTAGATTGGGGAATATTTGCCCATTCTTCCTTGCAGAATTGTTCAAGTTCAGTCAGATTCCGTGGTGAGCGGCGATGGACTGCTCTCTTCAAGTCCATCCACAGATTTTCTATTGGATTTAAGTCAGGGCTCTGACTTGGCCACTCAAGGACATTCACCTTCCTATCCTTAAGCCACTGCATTGTTCTTTTAGCGGTATGTTTAGGATCGTTGTCATGTTGGAAGGTGAATGACCTTTACCTTTTTTATTCATTTCTTTAACTTACTCTTTGCTCATTCCCTCCCCGCCTCCTCTTTCCCTTTACGACCCTCCTCTCTGTCTGTTCCATTGTAGAAATGATGGGTCTGAACAGATGGGTGGCCTAGTTTCAGCCTCTCTCCTCCCTCTATCGACCCCTCAGCCCCTCTATCAATAATCCATCGTTCATCCATCAGTCTCTGTAAAACACAGGGAGAACTCACAAAAGACAGAGTTATAAATTACCCTCGACCTCTGCTGTAGGTTTTTTTTATGTGACAGATAATTTAAAGGTGGAATATTATGAAAAAAGAAGAGAAGTTTGTCTAGACATGGAGGTGATTTTTTTTTGCATTTATAAGTGTTATTTGATTGCTGTCGAAGCATGAAGCACTGCTTCACCAACTTTTTGACAAAATGAAATTGTATTATTCAAATCCAGAACTTATCTGTATGGTGTCACAGCTGGAAATACGGTTATTCAGTGTATAACATATATTTCAGGGTCTCTGTGTCCCAATTCTACCAAACTGCTGTTTTAGCAGCTAGTCAAAAACACCAGAATTTCGCAATTTTTTTGTATTTGTAATTTTGTGATCAAAATGACAAATTTTATGGCAGCATCTTCTTAGTGTGGATCGTAGTGATGTAACTGAACCATGGGTGAAATATAGAACTGGATATGGGATTGAAAAATGGCCACCATTCATTTCAATAAACATTTCATACGCTGAAAAATTTCTGGGTTTCTGGGTTTATTTCCGTGTTACGCGACCCATAGAGACTGATCAGTAGAATCACCTCCCAGTAACACACAACTACAGTAACACACAACCACAGTAACACACAACTACAGTAACAAACAACCACAATAACACACAACTACAGTAACACACAACCACAATAACACACAACTACAGTAACACACAACCACAGTAACACACAACTACAGTAACACACAACTACAGTAAAACACAACCACAGTAAAACACAACTAGAGTAAAACACAACTACAGTGATACACAACCACATTAACACACAACTACAGTAACAGACAACTACAGTAACACACAATCACAGTAGCATACAACAATAACACACAATTACAATAACACACAACCACAATAACACACAACTACAGTAACACACAACTACAGTAACACACAACCACAATAACACACAACTATAGTAACACACAACCACAGTAACACACAACTACAGTAACACACAACTACAGTAAAACACAACCACAGTAAAACACAACTAGAGTAAAACACAACTACAGTGATACACAACCACATTAACACACAACTACAGTAACACACAACCACAGTAACACACAACTACAGTAACAGACAACTACAGTAACACACAACCACAGTAACACACAACTACAGTAACACACAACTACAGTAACAGACAACTACAGTAACACACAACTACAGTAACACACAACTACAGTAACACACAACCACAGTAACACACAACTACAGTAACACACAATCACAGTAGCATACAACAATAACACACAATTACAATAACACACAACCACAATAACACACAACCACAGTAACACACAACTACAGTAACACACAACGCTTGATTCTATTGGCTGCCATGTGTCTGTGTTCATGGCTTAAATGGTCAGACAGGGATACACCCAGATGGTAACCAGTGTATCATGGAGCACACACACCATTCACTCACACACTCACACCTATGGTGATTTAGTGTCTCAACTTTCTCATCTAACCAAACATTATGTAACCCCCCAGCTGCAACCCACTTTTGAATTAAATGTTTAAATTAAATTAGTTATTTCATTCATTCATTTTAATATCATGCCAACCAACCCCATAAGGTGATGCACATTATGACTTTAATCATAAATAACTTAATTTGTGAAAATAATTGTGGACATCAAACTATAATAATATAAAGCTAATACCTTTTATTGAATTAATATTTTCATATAAATGATGCTATAGCAGAGAATAAAGTGTGCCCATCAACCCAGGTCTCCTCTACTTTATTTTAATGCAAGATTTAGAGTTTTTAAAAGTACAGCACATATCATCTTTTTATATTTACTTACCGTTTCTTTCATTATGACCCAACCCCAATACATCACTTGCTGCACAATCAATGTAAAAATAAACAAGGAAGTGAAAAGTAGAAGTGTGTGAGTTGTGAGGGGCGTGGTTCAAACAAACAGATCAATAGTCTATTTAATGTGCCATCAGCCTGATGATGAATTTTACCTCAAACACATGTTTTTGCCCACAATAAACACAGGAGTATTGATCTATGAAGTCCTGTCCCACTTTACTTTCCTCAGTAAGTAATGATGTTACATGACGAGTATTTTGGTTCCTAAAATGGTGTAAAATAACACTGTTTCCAAAGCTAATAGCTATACCTAAAATGTCCTTTTTTGTCCAGACTAACAGTCCACAACCCAAAGATCATCAGTTTACTATTATAGAAGAATAAAGAAACCAGGAAATAATCAGAGAAGAGAAGCTGGAAATAAAAAACATATATTTTATTCTTAAAAAAATACTCAAATCAACCAATCTTTGAAATAGTTTGAAATGTAGCTACGTTATTAATTGAGTAATCGTTGCAACTCTAATAACGAGATATATTTAATGACAGTAATGTTGTGATGTAAAAAATTAACGTGACCCAGCTCTGATAATTTCCAGTGATATGTCTCCTTGTAGTAGCCTTGTAAAGCAGCATAGAGCAACAATAGAAACCTAAACATTAACCTTTCTACTTAATTAACACACATAAGGTCATAGATGTTCACTGAATAAAGAGTCAAAGCAAATGAAAACATGGGGGAGACAGATAGAAATTATAGATTGTTTCATAAAAATACATCGAATTAAAGCCTGTGGGATGAAATTATACTTACTCTGTACTTTAATTATTATTGACATTAATTAAATATTTAATATAAAATGTACCTTGGTCAGTGACAAATAATGCCAAATAGTGTAACCTAAAAAAATGAAAAATATGAAGTATATAATCCACCTACAATATAAAACTATCTAAACTAACTAAACTATCAGGTACCAAGTTTTTATGGTTACACCACATCACATATCTGTCGTTGACCCACCTGTAATTATAAATTCAACTTCAATTGCTGAACTGAAGTTAGAATCTAATGCAAACAAACAAAACCAAGAACAGGAAACCATTCTAATTAAAGAAACCAATTCCTCCACTTTCTGTTTTAGTGTGTGTGTGTGTGTGTGGTGTGTGTGTGTGTGTGTGTGTGTGTGTGTGTGTCATTAGGATGTAATCGGCTCAGCACAGAGAACTGAGACCCATCTCAGAGGACTGTTTTTTTTCATGTCAATTCATATCACACAACTAATGAAAGAGTTCAACACACCAACAAACACTTACAAAATACACATGTGACTTTTTTCATTTGTGTGTGTGCATGTGTGTGTGCAAGTGTGTTTCTCCTCTCCAGGGACAGGAGACAGGTCAGGTTTTATTCTAACAGGTGTGAACTAAGATTGAAGCCCAAGCAGATTAGATGGAGTTTAATTATCCCAGGGACATTTAGTTGTTACAGCAGTTCACAAAAGAAATTAATTAGAGAAGTTTACAAACATAATGCAATAAACAACTCAACACAGCAAATCAACTTTCAAACCAAAGAAAAAAAAAAGAAACAAGCACTGAGGATATAAAAATAACGTTCTTGATATAAAAGTATCAGTGACAAAATGTGTAACAGGAAAAACTTGGTACCAGATAGTTAAGTTACAGTCTAATAACAAGGTTTTAAAAAATAAACACACACGCTATCAACTAGTTTTATGTTCTAGGTAGATTATATATTTGAAATTTATTTTAAAAAAAAAATCACACAAAATCGTGATTTTTGTAAAAAAAAACAAAAAAACAAAAATTATTTAAATGGACTTTTAAATAACAAGAAACCAACATGAACACATAATATACAGACCTGATGAATGATTCTTAAAACTGTATTTTAAAAAGTTTTGACTTCCTCACATTTCCAAACATTATTTGTTACTGACCCATAAATCTACAGTCAGTCAATATTAGTAGAAGATAAAAGCAGGTCAGAGGTTTTATTCTAACAGGCAGCAGGGAGAGTGAACTAAGATTGATGCTCAGGCAGGAAATAAAATAAAGAGTTCATTTTTAGAAACATTTCTAGATTTAGATGCTATTCACATCTATATTCATGTGTTTTTCCTGAGTTTGAAAATCTTAATGTTAGTTAACTATTAGTTTGTCACTGTAAACTAAACATGACTTTATATGATGAACTGTTGACTAGTTTTTGTTCTATTTATAGCAGTAGGTACAGTAAATCTAGTAAATAATAATTCTCATAAGGTACTGGACTGAAAGCAGCAGGATCAGCACCTTGGACAGATCCACACCAGAACTACACTGAAATACAAGCCTTAACCCTCTATGGCACATGTGTCAAACTCCAGTCCTGGAGGGCCGGTGTGGGTGCAGGTTTTTGTTCCAACCAAGGAGTTACACACCTGTTTCTACTAATCAGCCACTACAGCCCTTGCTAAGGACCTTCATTAGTAGAATCAGGTGTGGTACTGCTTGGTTTGAACAAAAGCCTGCACCCACACCGGCCCTCCAGGACTGCAGTTTGACACCCCTGCTCTATGGCAACAGTTATTTATCTTTTTCATTTTTCTAAAAAGCTGCAATATAAAATCTATGTTTTTACAGATAGGTGATAGATATTTATTCATCTATTTATTTATTTTATTTTTTCACATTTAATTAGATTTTGTTGTTATAATTTTTGTTTCTAATGTGCTAAAACAGATTATATTTGGAAATAATATGTAAAATTCTGTGTGTATACAACCTAATGGAGTCCCATTAGCATTAGAGTTTCATAGCATGAAACTATCCTGAGACTATGTTAAACAAATCTTTTCATTCATATATATATATATATATATATATATATATATATATATATATATATATATATATATATATATATATATATATATATATATATACTGTATATATATACTGTATATATTTTTAAATATCTCTTATTTAGTAAATGATTTAGTAGTTAAGTAATAAAACATTCAAAACATTTTTTTTTACCATGTCTAAGTAATATTTCATGCATTAAAAGGGTTAATGTTAATTTCCATTATATCAATGATCCTGGTTTGGTAGATTTCAGTGATTTCAGATGTGTGTTGGCATTGTTAAAGTAACCTGTGAATGATTTAAACAGATACTCTATATAATTACTAACACTCGACTTCCTGTCTGGTTTTACCTGCTCTGTGCAGCCTGAAACAGGCTCCATTTAAATGTGAATTCAAAACACACTTTTATAACTAATTTCACCTGATTCTGGTTTTTATTCTGTTTTAAAAGAGCAACGTCTAATATTCAAGACCAGGCCCTAACTTGTAGGTGGCAGCATTTCACCTCCTAAAAAAACACATGTGTAACTCCACTACTGAGATATGTATTCAAATAGTTGCCATGGCATCACATTGCTGCAACATCTAAAGACTAAAATAATATATTCATTTATTTTTTATTTATATTATATTTTCTTGGTGGTGAGAAATGCATCCTCTTTACAAAATGTTGTTTTAAAACATCCCCTATAAATAAAATGCTCTTACTTACTGTGTATGTGCGCCTAGCTTCATCTTTTAGAGGTAGAAATGTTATGGTTTGGTTTTTGGTTTTTGTGTTGTGTTCTCTCTTTTTCTCCTCCCTTCACTGTGTTTTCCTGCAGAGTGACGAGTTCCAGCGGGGCGTGGTCTGGGGCCGTCAATTTAAGGAAGTAGCAGGCCTACTTTATGTTCGAACTATGAATAAAATGAACATTTTTACCCAAATGATTTTTCCCTAAACCTAACCAGAGTTTAACCACAGTATTGTGACATCATGAAACATCATGATGCAGATTTTGGGACTCTTGAATTTTTAGGGACATATGGTCACTCTGGGATGATGTTGTCAGAGATGTCAATGTCAAAAACAGTGATTTCCTCTTTTACTGTTCTTAAATTGAAGGAAATTTTCTGCTATCCAGGATTATTTATTTCATGAATGCAGTTGTGAATGTTGGTGAGTTTAGACTGGTCATTTGGTTTGATAGGAAGATAGATCATGGTGTCATCAGCGTAAAAATGAATAAAGATTTCATGTTTTTAAATGATTTGACCAAGGAAAAGAGGATGGGACCTAGGATTGAACCTTGAGGGACGCCACAGGAGATGGTAGCAGAGGGGAGGAGAGTGAACCAATGTTCACTTAGAAGCTTCTATTGTTATGGTAGAACCATGATGAAAAGAAAGAAAAAAGGTGATAAGAAAGTGCTCCTATGTGTCATTCTGGAGTCACATCCTCAAACGTCATATATAGTCGAGGAATTTGCTGCAAAAGCTGAGAAGCAAAAAGAAAATCTGAGAAATCAATCAATTTTATTTATAAAGTTCACTTATAAGCAATTTGTGTTGAACAATGTGCTGACTATGTAAATTGAAAGAAAACACATAGAAGAAGCAACAATAATGTTAAAACAATTAAATTAAAAACAAGGCTACAGTGGCAACATATAAAATACATAAATTAAGGCATATGTTAATAAGTAACTAAAAGTGGGAGATTAAAAGATAATGTCAGGTGGATACAAATGCTTTTGTGAAGAGTCTTGAGTCTAGATTTGAACGAGATAAAGGGAAGGGGCAAGTCTGACGGATGGGGGTTAAACTTTGTGTGAGGTGGGGGGGGGCAGCCCATTCAGGGATTTATAAACACAAAGAAGCTGTTTTATTTCAGTTGTGGATTTAACAGGAGGGGGTGATGTGATCTCTCTTGCAGGTTCCTATTAAGTCTGGCTGAGGGGTTTTGTATAATTTGTAAGCAGGAGAGAGATGATTAATTGATTCCGGTGTACAGTGAATTGAACAGTCCAGGCAGGTCGAAATGAAGGCGTGGATGACTGTTTCCAGGTCCTTGAATGTGAGGAATGTCTTGAGTTTTGAGTTGAGTTAGAAAAATCATCTTTAGCTACTGAATTAATCTGTTTATCAATCTAGAGTGGTTAATCCAAAAAATAATGAAAAATGAAACAAAAATGAAAGTTGAATGAATGAAGGAATGAAAGGTTTTTGACATGAGGCTTGATGAAGCAAAATTGCAACTGTTGGTTATCAGGATATTTGAATGACATTAGAGATGGGAGGGTGGGGGGTCCTACTGATGACATACACAGAAATAAATAAAAAACAATAATAAAAGATGAATCCTGTCACAGCATGGTGGGGTTCTGATTCTGGTTCAGCAGACGTGTTGAATTGAATGAATAAAAATATTCATGCCTGATTGTAGAACATCAAAAAATCAACTAAATAAACATTGCAGCCATTTATACTGTGTTCAATTGCGCTCAGAACTCAAAAATCCAACCTCCAAATTGGAAAAGTGCAATAGAATGGCCTGGAAAGTTTTTCCACAACATCACAAAAACATGAAACACATGAAATATTCACTCTTCAACTTGACCTGATCTAAAGTTATCAAAAAAAACACCAAAATTAACACCAAATTGGAGATCCTTGGCTGTCATGGGACTCAGAGGTTATAAACCAAATTAGGTGAATTTTGGCCACTAGGGGGCGCTACATATATTGGAAGTTTATGTCTTTAGAACGGCTGCACCGGCTTCAATCAAATTCAGTCCATATGATGTAGGGCTGGTTCTGAGACCTTATCTTGAAGGTGGTCATGACTGGTCAATGTGGGTGTGGCTTATTCACATATTCTCTAAATAGCGCTGGGTTGTTTGACATAGGCTCCGCCCACTTCTGCTGAAAAGTCATGTCACTAGGTTTTCACATCTGAAAGCTTTTTCAAACTCCTCCAACAATTTGAGCGGCATCTACATGAAACTTTGCAAATAAAATCTCCAGATCACCTTGATGAAAAGATATCAAAAGAATTTTGTCACTCCAAAAAACATGCTAGTTATAACCAGTTCTTTTGGCTAGCTAAAAAACACATATCATTTCATATTTAGCTCACATTACACTCTTTTGATTTCCAACTTAAGACAATTGTTCCAGAGGTCATCCAAAGGCTCTATGCAAATGTTAGTGCAAATCGGCCCATAGGGGGCGCTATAAACATACAAACACCAAGTCTTTGAAAAGTTGATCAAACTCATAAAAAACATCTCCAGCTGTAAAATTAAGTGATGATTTGTCGAAGTAAATTGAATTTATCTGAACAAATCAAAATGGCCACATATTCTATTCCCAATGTTAATTTGACTACTTTTATTGACCATTGAAACTTTATGATTTTGCAATTTTTATTAAAGACCTTTATCCTTGTGTGTTGATCCCTGAAATTAACGAAGATAAAAAAAAAATAAATAAAAATGTGTTAGCTGTTGAATTCATTAACTGCTCATCAAATGCTCTCCTTTAATTTGGAAATCAAACTAATTCTGGCCTGCTGCTGACATGATGCCAAAGATTTAAAGGTTGTGTGTCAAAAAGAGGACAACTTTAATTTAATTATTTTAAATTATAATATTAGCAAAACACTATACATACGAATGCAATTCTACCAAGTTCAAACTCTTATTTATGTTACTTATTGATTAAATCACACAGAATTTCCTCTTCAACTAATGAGTCTGTTAAAATGATTGATAAGTTCTTTCTGCTTGAAGCTTTTATGATGAAATGTCCCCCCGGTATGAATTGTGTCAGCAAAATCTGAAAATGAAATCTCAAACGCTGACTGGTGGAAGGCAGCTTCCTGCTTTTCTATTTCCACACCTGCTGGCTCATTTCTAACAATAGCTCATTCATCAGCATGTTGTTCATTTGTATTGGGAGGAAACACAAGCTTTGTTTGATTGTTTGATGTGTTGTGTAGCTTTGTCTCCTCTGATGGCTGCTCGCCGACTATTAAAGCATTTTAACATTCAAAGAGTCTCACATCTCTTCCCTCCTCCTCTGTTCTTTCTTCTTGTGAATATTGAGCAGCTGTTATCTGATTGAGCTCAACATTATTGGTTGACAAGTGGAGTTTGACCATAGAGAGACGTGGCATTTAAATGCATTTTGCTACTAAAGAAACAACCTCATATGAATTCTTGTCTGTTACGGACAAGGCTGTGTGTGTGTGTGTGTGTATTAGCATGCTAACAGTCTCATCTGTAAAAGCTAAATGGAGCATTTCAAACTTTGCTTACAAAACCGTGTTTATGTTTTTTCAACTGTGGCATTGTGTTATTTCATTAAGATGAATACACACACACACACACACACACACACACACACACACACACACACACACACACACACACACACACACACACACACACACACACACTGTCTGAAAAACCTAACCACATGACTGCATATTTCATTCTACAGTCATTCATTTTGTTGTCAACTCATTTGCATATTCCACCTTAAACCAAATGGCCTTATTTGTATTTCATCCTTAGCTTAAACCAATCACATTTCAATTTCCCTTCAGCAAACCAATCAGTTCCGCTGTACAAGCCTAAGTCAGGTGTATAATGAGCTGTCAGCCAATCACATTCAGCCTGGGGGCAGACGCTGGCACGTCATTGGATGCCGGTTGTGGCTGCTGCGTCTCCCTGTGTTTAATATTGAAGTCCATATGTTTTAATTTCAGCAGCAAATCAGCTGCCTATAATTACTTTCTAGCTGCAATGAGTCATTTACTGTGGAGGCATTCAGATTGTCCCCCTCCTGTTAGAATGGTTCAATTGTGCTGCAGCATAGCATGTAAATTTGACCTGGGATGTGGTAGATATATAGATGTAGACATTTTAAACACAAACTCACCACACTGGGACTGATGCTGCCTTCACATAGTATAGGACAGATGATTCTTTCCACTTCTGAAGTGGAAATTATGAGATGTCAGACAGGCCATGATCTGTGAGGATCCTCCTCCTCCATCACCCTTAGCACCGGCTCCCTCCAGGGCTCTGTACTGGGCCCACTCCTGTTCACTGACTTACATTGGAGAGAACATGCTGTGGTTGGACTAGACTTGTAGTCTAGACCACCTAAACCAAGACCACGACCCTACCAAGACCAAAACAAAGATCAGGACAGACCACATCAAGACCAAGATCAAGACTGAGACCAAGAAGAGACCAAAAACAAACAAAAAAACACCATATTTTCCTATTTCACATATGTTGCAGCTGCTTTTGATAAATATCAGATTTTATTTAGTCAACTACAGACACAACAGCACAGAGACAGTTCATGTCTGTGTCTGAACTCACTACTAATGTTTCCATCAATTGACTCAGATCTAACGTGTGGTAAGTATGTTATTTCTACACTATTAGAGGATTGACTCCTGATGCTGTTAAAGTAGAACTATCTCAAAGACACCAGTAATAATAATAAAGAAAACTGAAATATGCAATAAATATGTTGAGGAGAGTATGTACACGATATTAGTGGTGGGTGATATGGCCTAAAATTTATATTTTGGTATAATTTGAACCATAGACAGCATATACCAGGGTATACTTTGGTATGTAAATTACAGAATAACAGTTTCTTAATGGTTACTATATCACATGGTAAAAGCATTTAAGCAAGAAAGTAATTACAGAGTAATGTATTTCACTAAATGAAAACGAAAACATTTCGAACATTTCAACAAGGTGGACCATGCACCAGGAATGCACCATGAAGTCTCATTACTGTAATAACAATGTAAATAGGCAACTGCATTAAGTTTGGATGTTATTTTCTTGTTTAGGCCTAATGTGACTGCAGGTTACCTACATTTCAATCACCTGTTCCTCCCTCAGGTGTGAATGATTCGATCTTATGATATATATCAGCTATAGACCCAGCACCATTTGAAGTTGACTCTCTGTAACAGATTTGCTCTGTTAACAGCAAGATCCACCGTGTCTATAGACCACTGAGAATAAATTTACCACCATACAGAAAACTTGTATTAGACTCTAAAAATTTCATCAGAAAGGTACATTAGAGAGTCCTTTTCCTTGCTTTTTCCTAACCATCCAATCAAGTAAAAAATCTGGGCATCATTTTTGACTCTGAGCTCCATTTTATTCCACATGTTAAATCTATTATAAAGACAGGATTTTATCGCTTAAAGAATACAGCCAGAGTCCGCCCGTTTCTCTCTCTGGCAAACAGAGATGCTGATGCTTTTATTTTTAGTCATATTGATTATTGCAGTGCCCTGCTTTCTGCTCTTCCTAAAAAGAACATTACAAGTCTAAAATTATTACAGAACTCAGCAGCACGTGTGTTGACGAGGACCAGAAGGCAGGAGCATATCACACCACTTTTAAAATCACTGCATTGGCTTTCTGTGTTTTAGGATCTATTTGAAAGTTCTCTTAATGGTTTTTAAATGTCTTAGGGGACTTGGACCTTCTTATCTTTCCAACTGCTTTTACCATATGAACCCTCGTGGACCCTCGGGTCCTCCAACACCTTTTATCTATTTTATCTATTCCCAGAGTAAAGACACCAGCATAGGGGGAGGCATCCTTCCAGTTCTATGGCCACTGTCTGTTGAACAGCCTGAGGAGGATCTGAGGACCGCAGAGAGTGTTAATGTCTTTAAAAACAGGCTCAAGACTCACCTATTTAATTTGGCTTTTAACCAGTGTTCTTAATATACGTTTTACTTATGCTTCTTGGTAGCAGAAATGAAGGCTCTGCAGAGGGCGGTGAAGGCTGCACAGAGACTGGTCGGATGCAGCCTCCACACCACCACTGACATCTACACAACCAGATGCAGGAAGAAAAGGACTCCTGCATTATGAAGGACCAAACTCATCCCACACACCAACTGTTTGTCCTGCTCCCCTCAGGCAAGAGGCTGTGGAGCATTAAGAGCAGAATGAGGACCAGCATCTTCCCAGAAGCTGTGAGACTGCTAAACTGTGGAGGACCCTATAGCCCCTGCTACCCCAATGCTTTCTTTACAAAAGTAATGATTACTGTAATGCATTGAGTTTTGCTATAACGCAGTAATATAAGGTGTGGTAGACCTGGCCAGAGCTTAGGAGGCAGACTCAGAGTTTCCACCAAAATCAAAGAGTGATTTTTTCCAGGTGCCACCAAAATGTCCATTCCAAAACTAAAAGACATTTACAAAAAAAAAAAATCCGAAAAAGTTAATTCAACTTAACCGAAAATAACCAAATTCAAATTACACAAAAGAAACTAAAACACCCTCTGCTGCCTGGACTCCACCACAATGCAGGGTAGATTCACTTCTCTGCAAATAAGCAAATACCTGTTATTAATTTCTACAAGTAAGACTGTTAGAGACTCAGCCCAATCTACCCAGAAATAAATTAAAACACATAAACACATTTCTTCCTTTTGACCATGGACCATGTAAGTATGAGAAAACTATAACTGATTTGAAAGAAAAATGATTAACTTGTAAACCATTGAAACGATAAACTTGTATAACTTAATATTAACTGTGTGTGTTTGTTTTATCCATGTTGTAACTGAAATATAAAACACAAACTCGGGATAGGATGTGTCTGCACTGTATATTACAGATTAAATGCTGGAAACTAACTACACAAACAAAATGAAATATAAAAAGAGACTTGAACCTGTAGAAATGTTTGAAGTAACTTGTCCAACACAGACACACACATACACACCGCGTTGTAGCAGTTTGCACAGACTCTTTATTTTCATAATATGCTACTTTAAATCTTTGTGCTACTATTTTAAATCGGTGTTACTGCTATTACTGCTAGAGCAAATGCGTTTCTGGTTGGCCGATAGACATGTGGTCATGTTATCAGCAATTTCTATATTGAGCTTAAGTGCCTATTTGAGACAGCCTTATTTTATTTCCGAATTGTATTTATTTAACCGAATCGCTGTATTAGTTTTACATTTCTCAATAATGCACCTGGCCTAACTGGTTTAATGTGCTGGACCTTTACTTATGGATTTAATTCATGAAGCACAGTTCACCAATAAAACATTGGATTTCAGATCTTCTCTTCTTACTGTATTCAATTGATTAGTCATGCACTACAATTTATTAATATCCTAGAAATCAAATTCTTTATCAGGAGACCTTTAGCAGATATGACATTAAAATGTGATTAATTCGATTAATTAATTACAAAATCCTGTAATCGACTGACAGCACGAATATTTATATTTTGTTATACATTGTTGTTTTATCTTCATTACTTACTTAGTTTATCTTACTTTATTCTTATTCTATTGGTACCAGGGAATCTATTTTCATTCACCTCATGTTACTACATGTGATGCATTAACAATAAAAATCCTTGAACTAATTCTTGAATAGACACCACATCATGTCTGTGGGTGTGTAGTCATATCCAGGGTTCTGGCTGCTCTAGAGAATAACAGCATTCATATTTTTTATCAGTGAATATGTTTAACATAACGTTAATCAAAGGACAAATATTCTGCACATTTCTGTATTCTGGGGCACTACTGGAATATCTTTGCATTTATTCACCAGTTTGTGAACTTGTGTTTTGACGCTTAAAGGGACATTTCAGTGTTTTGGGCATTTAGCCCCATTTCCCTGTCATGTATCTGAAGTATAGAGACATAATTTCACTGTTTCCTCCAGTATTGAGCTTTAAAGTGACAGGATTTTCAATATAATGGACGTGCACAGGCCAGATTTTTAGTTGCTCTTTCCCAAACAGGAAGCTCATGGTTTAATCTTGTTGATTTGTACTGGGGCTATTTTGCAGACCACAGTAAACCTGTATTGCTCTGCTGTAAATAAGAGCAATATTAGTTTCCAGACCTTTCAAACCAATAACAGATGAATGCAATAGGAAACATGACATGGTGCAGATGACTGAGACAGTACATTTAAACACCAAGCTTCCTACCAGAATGCATTCAGCTTGTCACAAGTTAAATCGATTTGTCTACTAGGATTCAAATCTGCTCTGTGCACTTATTTTATTTTGAAAATCTGGTCAATGCTTCAGATATATGACAGAAATGTGGGGCTAGATGGCCAAAATACTAAACTGCCCCTTTAAATGCCAATGCCACCATCTTGTCTTTTATAGCCAGAAGTGTCTACTTTGAACATAAGGTGATATCAGGTAAAATGGGTCATTTAAGGTTTGGGGGTCCCAGCCCCTCTGGAAATTAGAGCCAATGACTACAAAGGATTTCAGAATGTTGACATAACTGTGCTCAACAAAAAACAGCTGATTAATACAATAACAGACAATACTTCAAATCTAGACTGAACCAGTAATGTTCAGGGTAAGTAGTTGGTATGACAAATATAACTAAACTCATTTTACCTGAATCCACTCATGCAAAAAAGTGGAACAGTGAATATTTTAAGATATGTAGGGCCGAAAATAATTTTATTTTATCACATAATTCTAAAACAAAATGATCAGAAATGGTCATTATTATTCATAAATATACATGGAAAAAAGAATATTTGGTATTGTGTTATTGTCACAAGCGATTTACCAAAAAGCAGGTTGAAGCCCAGGCTTTTTTAACAGGGAGCCTCTACATGGATTCAAATAAAACATGATAAAGTTTACCTTCACTATTTAGTGGCTTCTTTTTATTTGATGGAAATTGCCAAAAATTCTCCAAAAATAAAAGACAATATTCGGTTGTGAGACAATGATGCTCACATGTTAAATGTTCATGAGCAAACAGGATATCCTGGTCATGTGACCTCATAAATTGTATGTCCTTCAAAATAAAAGCCCCCTATTTTACACCTAACTATAAAAACATAGATTTTATTTTACAGCTTTTAGAAAAATGACGATAAAATAAATGTTGCCATATATGCAATACGGGGTTAATAGATGTGATAAATGTAATGAATGATGTAATGAAAGAAAGAAAAAAAAGAATGACAAAACAGGATACAAGATGTTTTTTGCTTTTATAACACCTCTAAATTTGTATTTATACACAAGCATCAGTGGAGTGAGTCCTCTCTGTGTATGAGAGAATAAACAGTGAAGAGATGAACATTAGAACATATTACAAATATCTGGAAGCTGATTGTCCTTGTCCAGCCTTTGGTGTGTGTGTGTGTGTGTGTGAGTGTGTGAGTGTGTGTGTGTTTTCCTTTTTCAATCTGCAGCAGCAATTTTTTTCTGTCTTCAGGCCACTGAAATTTACTCTTTCTTCTCTTTTCCATCCCTCCATCTCTCCTTTAGTCTGTCACACTCCTCATTCTCTGATTTGAAATAGTTTTCCTCATTTCTAGCTTGAATTTATTTCCTCAGGTTTTTTCTCAATGCTTCATGCCTTCCTTCACACACACACACACACACACACACACACACACACACACACACACACACACACACACACACACACACACACACACGCATGCACAATGAGAAGTCTGCCAGGCTGTGATTAGGGAGGAAGGATGGAGGGGATAAAAAAAGAGAGGAAAAGAGGTTCAGATGCTCTGAGCAACAAACAGCTGATAGACTGCTCTGTATATATGTGTGTGTGTGTGTATGTGTGTGTGTGTGTGTGTGTGTGCTTTTCTGCTACATTTAAATAATTTACTTCAGTTGTTTTCCATATTTCTTTATTTCAGCTGACAGAGAGACAGACAGGTGTGTCAGGTTGATTTATTTCTTTTGGCCTGAGGGAAAACTCGTCCTCGTGTTCACTCTCCTCCTTTAGTTTCTACATTTTTAGTTTCTTTCCTGGAGGCAAAAACACACTTTTCTGCTCCACCTTCCTCCCTTCGTCTCATTCATTCTATACCTTTAAACGGTAGAAATTAATAGGCAGAACGAGAGGAAAACCAAAGGCTGGAAATTCCCTTCTAAACTTATTTAAACCTCTATTGCATTTTATATATATATTGAATGTTTTTATTACCTAAAATGGCCAAAATAATAGAATGTTAAAAAATATATGGAAAAAAAAGTTATAAACAGTCCCAGGATAGTTTCATGCTGTGCAATGGGACTCCATTAGGTTGGATACACTAGGAATTTTCCATATTTGTGTATTGCTTCCATGTTGGAAAAAAAAATATCTTGGTATATTAGAAAATAACATAACACCAAAATTGTATTAAATGTAAAAAATAAATAAATAAATACAAATTAAAATTAAAGTTTACTTAACCCAGACTCAAAACTCATTTTTTATTTGATGAAAATGTTCC
Source organism: Lepturacanthus savala (assembly GCA_030544235.1). Lineage (NCBI taxonomy): Eukaryota > Metazoa > Chordata > Actinopteri > Scombriformes > Trichiuridae > Lepturacanthus > Lepturacanthus savala. Next base: position 5,756,080 of record CM060474.1, read on the forward strand.
AAAATTCTGAATAAAAACAACCTTTGGTTGTGAGAGAGTGATTCTCACATGTCAAATGCCCATGAGCAAACAGGTTATCCTGGTCATGTGACCTCATAAATTGTTTGTCCTTCAAAATAAAAGTCCTGTTTTAATGTCTGGCTGCAAAAACATTGATTTTATTTCACAGCTTTTTAGAAAAATGAAGATAAAGTAATTGTTGCCATATGGCAACACTATGCAATAGAGGGTTAACAACAAACTGCCTGATTTAAACAAAACAACTCAGCAGGAGACTTTTTTTTATCCTTTTCACACAGTTATCAGTGGTTCCCATCAATAGCTCCACAAACACCAAAGCTAATGATGCGTTCAGGCACTCCTCATCAACCCATAAAATGCTGGGACAGCCAATGAAATGGTGAATCCCAACAGGGACCAGGGATGAGTTCAGAGTTTCTGATATTTCATTTCAATATGTAAAACAACAATAAACTAAAGTGGTGGTGTCGTTTACCTCCACCACAGCCTTCAGGCGGGGGCATACGTATGGTTTAACCTTTTTTGGGGGGGGCATTATTTTTATTTATTTATTTTTGTCAGATGGCCAAAATTGTGTATGAATATGTGTACTTCCTCTCTGTCATTTTTCCCCTATCACAGGCACATATGCACACATAAAAAGCCCAACTCTGCAAAATGCTTCCTTTACTGAATATACATTTGCTGACTTTGCAAATGAAACTCGTGATTTTTACATTTTTTTTTAATTCAGCTCCTGAACTGATGCATGTATCTTTCACTGTGTGTGTGTGTGTGTGTGTGTGTGTGTGTGCGCGTGTGTGCTGCCCAGGCTGCTGACAGGATTTTCAAAATAAAATGATATGCCTCAATGATAAATGCCTCAAATAAAATCAGTTTAAATCAGCTACGGCTAATTTACCTTATATAATGTTTATATATCGAGATGAAAATGAATGGGGTGCATGAATAAAAAAATAAATATATAAATAAATATATTTAAAATGTATAAATTAATAAATAAAATAGAAAATCAAATAAATCTGAAAATGATACACAATTGAATCATTTTATGAATAATTTCATAGAAAATGATATAAATGTGACATTTACTAGTATATGTAATTATATACTGAGCCTAAGTTATTTAATTATTCTTGATTATGTAGTTTCACAAATCAAGGAGTTTAAAAAATAAGCAACTGGACTTTTTCTTTGAGCTTGAAGATGTTTCACCTTTCATCCGAAAGGCTTCTTCAGTAGAAAAAGTCCAGTTGCCTACTTTTTAAACTCCTTGACTCCAATGACCTGGATGAGTGAGAATCTACACAGACATAGTTTCACAAATCTTGTGAAAATTCCTAGTGTATACAACCTAATGGAGTCTCACTGACTTACATAGCATGAAAATGACTGTTCTTACATAGTTTTTCAACATATCCACTATTTACATCATTTTAAGTAATAAAAACAAAATATTTTTTACTGTGTAAACTGAGTAATTACTTTTTGCTGAGTAATATTTCAGGCAATATAGATATAATTATATTGTAAATGACTTACTACTTCAGTTCTTTAAAAAGGAAGCCTCCACTCCAGGTTTCTTTTACCTGCTCCCTACTGTCACTACTGATCACCATGTCATCTGCAAACATCACGGTCCATGGGGGATCCTGCCTGACCTCGTCTGTCAGCCTGTTCATCACCACTGGGAGTAAGACTGGTCTGAGGACTGACTGCATGCCTCACCATAATGTCCCTGCGCTCACACATGTCCTGCACTACTCTCACTCTCCTGTTATATGCTTTATGCAATTCCTCCAGAAATGGAGAGGACTCTGCTGCATCAGCTTTTCATGCTGCCCTTTAATCTGTCGATCAACGGCCTCTGGCTCGACAGAACAGCTGTATGGTGTTATATAACAGCTGTATGGTGCTATATGACAGCTGTATGGTGTTATGTAACAGCTGCATATTGCTATATAACAGCTGTATGGTGCTATATAACAGCTGTACGGTGCTATATAACAGCTGTACGGTGTTATATAACAGCTGTACGGTGCTATATATAACAGCGGTATGGTGCTATATATGACAGCTGTATGGTGCTATATATAACAGCTGTATGGTGTTATATAACAGCTGTATGGTGCTATATATAACAACTGTATGGTGCTATATATAACAGCTGTATGGTGCTATATAGAACAGCTGTATGGTGCTATATATATCAGCTGTATGGTGCTATATAACAGCTGTATGGTGCTATATATAACAGCTGTATGGTGTTATATAACACCATACAGCTATATATAACTATAACCATACTGCTATATATAACAGCTGTATGGTGCTATATAACAGCTGTACGGTGCTATATAACAGCTGTACGGTGTTATATAACAGCTGTACGGTGTTATATAACAGCTATACGGTGCTATATAACAGCTGTATTGTGCTATATAACAGCTGTATGGTGCTATATATAACAGCGGTATGGTGCTATATATGACAGCTGTATGGTGTTATATATAACAGCTGTATGGTGTTATATAACAGCTGTATGGTGCTATATAGAACAGCTGTATGGTGCTATATATATCAGCTGTATGGTGCTATATAACAGCTGTATGGTGCTATATATAACAGCTGTATGGTGTTATATATATCAGCTGTATGGTGCTATATAACAGCTGTATGGTGCTATATATAACAGCTGTATGGTGTTATATAACACCATACAGCTATATATAACTATAACCATACTGCTATATATAACAGCTGTATGGTGCTATATAACAGCTGTACGGTGCTATATAGAACAGCTGTATGGTGCTATATATATCAGCTGTATGGTGCTATATAACAGCTGTACGGTGCTATATAGAACAGCTGTATGGTGCTATATATATCAGCTGTATGGTGCTATATAACAGCTGTATGGTGCTATATATAACAGCTGTATGGTGTTATATAACAGCTGTATGGTGCTATATAACAGCTGTATGGTGCTATATATAACAGCTGTATGGTGCTATATATAACAGCTGTAAGGTGCTATATAACAGCTGTACGGTGCTATATATAACAGCTGTACGGTGCTATATATAACAGCTGTACGGTGCTATATATAACAGCCGTATGGTGCTATATATAACAGCTGTATGGTGCTATATATAACAGCTGTATGGTGCTATATAACAGCTGTATGGTGCTATATAACAGCTGTACGGTGCTATATATAACAGCTGTACGGTGCTATATATAACAGCTGTATGGTGCTATATATAACAGCTGTATGGTGCTATATATAACAGCTGTATGGTACTATATATAACAGCTGTATGGTGCTATATATAACAGCTGTACTGTGTTATATAACAGCTGTATGGTGTTATATAACAGCTATACGGTGCTATATAACAGCTGTATTGTGCTATATAACAGCTGTATGGTGCTATATATAACAGCTGTACGGTGCTATATATAACAGCTGTACGGTGCTATATATAACAGCTGTATGGTGCTATATATAACAGCTGTATGGTGCTATATATAACAGCTGTATGGTGCTATATATAACAGCTGTATGGTGCTATATAACAGCTGTATGGTGCTATATAACAGCTGTACGGTGCTATATATAACAGCTGTACGGTGCTATATATAACAGCTGTACGGTGCTACATATAACAGCTGTATGGTGCTATATATAACAGCTGTATGGTAATATATAACAGCTGTACGGTGTTATATAACAGCTATACGGTGCTATATAACAGCTGTATTGTGCTATATAACAGCTGTATGGTGCTATATATAACAGCGGTATGGTGCTATATATGACAGCTCTATGGTGCTATATATAACAGCTGTATGGTGTTATATAACAGCTGTATGGTGCTATATATAACATCTGTATGGTGCTATATATAACAGCTGTATGGTGCTATATAGAACAGCTGTATGGTGCTATATATATCAGCTGTATGGTGCTATATAACAGCTGTATGGTGCTATATAACAGCAGTATGGTGCTATATAACAGCTGTATGGTGCTATATATAACAGCTGTATGGCTGAAATGCACCAATCCTCCAGACAAGCCAAATACCTCAAGACAGGAATCACTGACAGATGTTTCTGTAGTGACCAGTTAAATAAAAATTACATTTATTTGAAATCATACATCTTTTAATTTAATTCTATCAATTTGGAAAAATTGGGAAAGAACATTTTGGTAAAGAAAGAAGAATATTTTATACTAAATGTATCTAATATTGTGTCATATTTGTGTATCTCATTTAAATTATTTACTATATTTTGCTGAGAAAAAATGATAAAATATAGGATAAAATAAAAAATCACATATAAAATCGCACTTGCAATATTGGAGGGAAAAAATTTTAATTAGATTACTTTCTCAAATCGTTCAGCCTATTTTCCATCAACATTCTCAGGGTGAACAATACAATCTCTCATGCTTTTTCCTGGCAGGAACCCACACTGCTGCTTGCTAATCCTCACCTCTCTTAACTGAGCCTCCACTCCTCTTTCCCAGAGACTCATATGGTTTGTTCATTCAGGAAACTGAAAGGAACAAACGTCTTCATGAAGGAGCATCTCTCAAAATGAAACCGCGACATTGAAAGCAAAAGTATGCAACTTGAGAAAGCAAGGGGCCTGTAGAACGTCAGAGCAGGCCAGAATTGTTGTCATTATATAAAAATGACAGTAAATACAGATTTACAAATAACAGACCAATAAAACTACTTCCGCAATCTTCCAAAGTCTTTTCATTTTCAAATAAGAAATGTTTTGTGAAAAAGATACTTAACAATAATCTATATGTGTTTTCTTAGAGAGTGGACTTTCAGTTTTGTTAACCTTGTTTTCTCCTGTTTATTTAGTAAGTATTGTTTGGTTAGTTTCTGACTTTCTAGACAGGATCATTTGGTTTGTTATTCTGGCCTTAGTCCACCCTGAAGCCTTAGTACTCAGTGTCAGACACTTTTGTTTTATTTATATGGTCACTTATTTGTTTCTGTAAAAAAATTATTTTCTTTATATTTAAACAGACTTTGTGAATTTGTGGCGTAACGGAAAGAAAGAAACAAAGAAAAAAACAACTCTTGTCATCAGGAGGCCCCCCCCCCCCAAAAAAAATAAAATAAAATAATAAAAATACTATCATTTAGAGGATTTGATTGCAGAAAGTGACAAATGGTCAAAATAACAAAAAAAAAATGCAATGTTTTGTTAAACCTCAAGAAATGCAAAGAAATAAGATCAAACCCATTTTAAAACAACATAGTACTAATGTTTACACTTAAGAAGAGTTCAGAAATCAATATTTGGTGCAATAATCCTTATTTTTAATCCCAGCTTTCATGCTCTCTACAGTCTTTACCATTGTTCTTGGGTGACTTTATTCCATCCTGGTTCCTCTTTAAGCAGAATGACGTTGTCATGTGTTGGAATTCAACAAAAATGACTGGAATACATGTAGAGATGATGATTTCAGATAAAATGCAGTGATCTATTTTATTTCCAGAGCTGTATAAGAACCTTTACAATTTACAAACAATTAACTCAACCATTCAGTATCATTACATCCACAGAAACTTGGTTAAATATTGATTAAAGGTGTTGATTTTTGTCTTGAAGATTATGAACTTACCTATGTTAACAGAGAAAGGAAAATAGGGGGAGGCTTTATTTATTTATAAATCAATCAAATATATGGTTTTAAGAGATATGACGTGCAATAGATGGAACAATGTCTGACTGTAATTTAAAGAAAACTATAATTATAAACTGTTTATATCAATCACCTGGTTCAAAAATAAGAATGTGTTAGTGACTCGTTGGAGAAATTGTTTACTGTACAGCAAAATTATCTTTCAATATTGATTTATTAAATCCAACTGAACTTAAAATCACTTCTTGGACACAACATATAACATGACCCTTTATCCAACTCTAACTAAACCAAGCAGAATAACAACAAATCTATAACATCTATACTAACATCACTGGAAGTTCAACCATCAGTGGCCTGGATACTTGTGTTTGACTGTGATGTAAAGCAAATAAAAAGGGACATGAACGTAATCCATGAACACATGAGAACTGAAGAAACTAATAACACATTCAACAATAGTTGACTGCTCCAGGATTGGAAGGCAGTCTACAGAGAATCAGATGTAGACAATGCATAAAATCATTTTTAGACATTCACTTCTCTGTAAAATAAACACTGGCCTGCTGAAGAATGTTAAATAAATAAAAGAAGGGAAAACAGTCCCTGGCTTACTAAAGGAATATTTAATGCATGCAAAAAGAAAAATAAGTTCTACAAAGTGTTCATAAAGTTAAAAACCAAAGAGCTAGAATAAAGATATAAGATCTAAAGGAATAAAGTAACAGACATAATAGTAAAAATAAAAGTAGTAAAAAGCTATATTATAATAAAAAATACTCTATGAAAATGAAAATAATATAAAAGGAACTTGGGATATACTGAATACTATACTAACAAGAATCAACCAAAGCAATGTATCCTGACTATTTAATTGACAATAATGGTGTTAATCATGATATGGACAATATAGTTAATAGCACAGAAAACATGCATTCTATATACAGGTGTGAGTATAACAATTCTAATACTAGGTACAAGGGTTGGACATTCCTGTGATTTCACTATATCAACCATTGTTTGGCATATTTTTTCCATTAAGCTGCAGGTATCAGATATTTTCACCAGATGGCTCCAAATGAGTTGGAGCCTGTTTAAAGGTCCATTTACCACAATGTTACAGAACAACAGAGAATTAAAAGCGATCTAGAAACCAGGATTTCTACCAGGTCATTACTAGAATGTATTTGATCTGTTCATGGTACCATTCCCAGCATTCCCTGAAAGTTTGATGAATACCCGGGCCAAACCTTTTGAGTCATCTTGCTAACAGACAGACAAATATGCTGTCTGTCCAGAAACTTCAGCTTAGTACAAATAAATGACCTTTAACCCCTGGATGCCTGAATTTATTTATAGTTGTATAAAAATATATATATATTTGTGTTTTTGCTTTCAATCTGATGCTAAATTAATTAGAGATAGCTAATTTGTCTATAGCACATAAAATAAGTTTGATGCTAATTAGCGACAATGTTGTTGTAACCAATGGTGCATTTTTTCATTGAAGCCACAAAGTTTTTGTCTCACTTTTAAAAAGTCATCCAGCGAACTGGACCCTTTGGTTCTTACTGGTGGAATTCCTTCTTCTGTTGTGGTTCTTGTTGAGGCTCAGATGAACTTTGATCATTTGAAGACAGTCTGGCCTTTACATTTTGGTCATTTACAGTGTTGCTGCTCACTTTCAACCACTGACCAGTGACCCACAGCATCTGAATCACCTTCTGTGTTGGAATAGCCTTAGCTGGACCTCCATGTTTCTTCTTTTGAAACTCACTTTAACAAACCAGCATTGGGGGAAGAATGTATATGCTGTCTCTACTGCAGGGAGAATGGAAACGGTTTGATGGGAATACAATAGGCGTTAGGGGTTAAATTTCACACTTCACAAAACATTAGTTTGGTGTAAACAAATAAAATGTGCATGTAGGTGTTAGTGATTCTGAGGTTACTAGGTGTGTTTTATTCTTTGGTCTGTCTGGTCTTGTCTGGATCCTCTGTGGTGCCCTGGGATTCCCTCGTCTCACCATGTCTTCACTGTCTGATGCTCCAGGTGTTGCTCATATCCATCAGGTGCTACAAAGTGAGGAAGATGTCAAATTGTTGAACTACAATGAAAAGATTATTTATAATGTCCATGCACAAAATGCTATAAAATCATAAAACATCAATATTTTTTTCTGTTTTTTTTTTAACAAATTTAACAACTTATTTCCTGCACAAAATGACCCAACATTTAATATGTTTCAGGATTTTAACCCTTTAAAGGCCAGTTTATCTATTGGAATTATTTCATTAATTTTTGGAAACAAGCAAAAATGATAAATGAATTATTTTCCGTATAATAAATGGTAGGAGGATGGGATTTTGGTGGTGATTAGAACCGTGGATATGTCTAAGATTAGTAACAAAATTGGTTTGATTTAAATAGTATTTTTTCTCTGAACAACCTCATGGGCAATAATGTCCCATTGACTTCCATTATAACCGCATTATGTTTAATCCCAACACCATGACAGTATACAACCATGCATTCTGTAATGCCAGCATTTCATTTTGAAGAAAAGTAGTGATATTTGACATTTTTACTGGATTTGATCAGGTTCAACTATTAACCCATCGTCGGCTGAAATTATATATCAATCTATTTAATGAGCAGAATGAATGCCAGAGCTTCTCCTGCTTCTTCTTTTCTGCTTCTCCTTTTACTGCTTCTCCGTTGTGCTTTAATTTGGACTTGTGTCTGTGATCATCTTACCATTCAGCCAATCAACGCACAGACGGCACTCTTGTCTCACGCTTGACGAAGCATCATTCAATATAATAACATTTTATAATATAATAACCTTTGGTAACCTTTCATTCTCTTTTGAAAAATACCAAAAGAAAGAAAGAAAATATAGATATAAGAAAATATAACTTGGACATTTAATTATACAGTCAAAGGTCTTCTTTCACTATAATCAGATCTATTCCATCAGTGTTCGTGATGTCTTGTTTAGTTCTATCACTACAATGAATTTAATATAATGTTCACATTATTCTCTAAAAAACATAGAATGTAACACTTTACTCCTGTTCCAGCCTCCCTCCAATTGCCCATCTCTCTGCAAAGATTGTTTTTCTTTTTGCTTTTTGTAAATCATAAACTAAATCAGTTTTAGATGGTAAGTACATGTGACCATACAATTAATTTGACTCCAGATTTGTCTCTCTCCTGCGGACACACACACACAATATGTACACAAAAATGTTGAATATTAAAGTAGTGAGTATTAACAAATGAAATCAAGATCTAAATATATTTACATGAGCGCAAACAGTGTGATGACCATGTATTACAGGTGGATTACAGGGAGGTCAGGAGACAGCCAGACAGAGGAGCCTGCAGCAGTACTTCCTTTTTAATTATGGATTCTGGTACAAGTTCTAAATGGAGGGCAGGTGGGCACGAATGATTTTTATTTTTTTTGTAGATCTTGTTGCAGTCTGTTCCTGTCCAGTTTGGACAGTGATTGATGTCCACAGAACAGACTGGATGATGGAGATGTAAAAGATGATCAGAGGTAGGTTGAACTTCTTCAGCTGCAGGGAGTACAGTCTCTGCCTGGGTTTTTCCTGATGAGCACTTTCACTTGAGATCCCAGGCAATTGTAGTTCCCAGGAACTTAATGCAGTTCACAGTAGGACTCTAAAGTCTGCTGTTATCTCTTGAATGGGTTAAGGTCCAGGTTGTTGTGACCCGCTAGTTGACCTTTGTAGACAGTCTCATCATCATCCCTGATGAGGTTAGTTTAACAGGTGGATCCCCTGAGCAGCAGTATATTCTATGTATGTAGGTATGACATCAATGCAGACCCTTACAGACCCCTACGTCATAGACTGACATCACCCTTCAAAAACTTCTGACTCTGTGTTGCATCTACTTGAACCTCCAGGACTGTGATTGGTCAGTTCAGCCGTGGTGGTCTACAAGTCGCCTCCACAAATGGCTTCTTTGTCACTTCTGCTTCAACATTTGCAATAAAATAATTATCTCTTTGATACCAATGAGCTACAAACATACAGGAGTATGGAGGAGTATTAGGACCAGGGAACAAAAACAGTCTGGTACAAGGAAAAAAAAACAGGGACAAAAGTCTGGTACACAACCAAAAGAAAAAAACAGGTGAAAGAAAAAAAAAGTCTGCTACATACAGTTTGGAATATGTTATTTAAGGAGAAATGGGTGTTTAAGTTGTTTTTTCCTCTCGCCTGTGCTTCAAAATTTGCAATAAAAGCATTTTCTCTTTGATATCGATGAGCTGGTACAAAAACGAAAGAAAAAAAAACATCAAAAGAAAAAAAAGAGTCCGCTACACACAGTCCGGAATATTATTAATGTTATTTATTTTTGTTTGGAATTTTTTTTTCTGTTTTGTGCTGGACTTTCTGGTTGGTTTTGTTACTTCCTGTTTTATTTTGGAAATTAACTCTCCTCTCATTTCAGGCCACTTGTCCTTCCTCATGTGTCATCAGTCTGATTGTCTTCCCTGATTCCTGATTGGTTCCACCTGTTTCCCATTTCTGTTGTCTGTCGTCAAGTCTGTCGTCCTGATCACCAGCCCTCTGTCATAGTCAAGTCCTTAGTAAGTCTCATAGTCTTCTTTGTTTTCTCATAGTTCCTCGAAAGAGTGATTTCCTAGTTAGATCTTCCCTCCTCGAGAGGCGCCTTATGTTCATCCCTCCCTGTTTTGGAGGCACTTTTTGTTTCCCCAGTGTTGCCCGGAGTCTGGAAAATAAAGTAATTTGCCTCTGCCTGATCTCTGCATTCAAGTCCTCTGTTTGAGAGTCCTGCTTGTCACTTTCTTTTGTTTTTTTTTTGCCTGGTGTACAGTTGCCACTGTGAAGAGGAAGCATTGATTAATCAGACCGTGTTTCCTCTACACAGAACTAAGAATGAACAAGGTTTGTGTTGTGACGGCATAGCTACGTGGCTTAAAGGGAGAAAAGCAGCAGAGAAAGAACACACCCCTGATATTGATCCAGGTGCTTCCTCCTTCACCTGCTACCTTCTGTCATTCAGGAAGCTGTAGACTCTGAGCTGTGAGAGTTTCTGGTGGAGGGTTTCTGGAATGATGGTGTTGAACTCAGAGCTAAGGTGTTATCCACGACCGGTTGCCTGGTAGACAAACTGCAGGGGGTTTAGCAGGGGGCTGTGATGGACTTCAGGTGGTTCAGCATCAGCCTCTCAAAGAATTCATGACCACAGATTCACAGCAACAGGTCTGTAGATCATTTCTGTGATGGTGGGTTTTTGCGGGACCAGGATGATGGTGAAGTGTATAAAGCAGGAGGACTTCACACAGCTCCAGAGATCTGTTGAGGATTTTGGTGAAGAGTACCAGCTGGATAGCGCTGGTTCTCAGGCAGGAGGGGGACACTCGAATGGGTCCTGGTCTTCCTGGTCTTCTGCATCTGGAAGAGCAGATACACCTCCTCCACCGGAGGTCTGACTTGAGGGTGAAGGGGGTGATGTCAGGTTGCTGTGGATGAGGTGAGTGTTGAGTGTGGAAAACTAGAAGCTAGTAGAAGCTGTTCAGCTCCTCTGTCACTACCTTGTCACCCACAGGGTGGGGAATGGGTTCCAGTAGTTAGTGTTAGTCTTCCATACTGATGCAGGGTCATTGGCTGAACTAATTTTCCAACTTCTCAGGGTAGCACCTCTTAGGTCCTGAGTACTTGAATGTAGTTTTTTTTTTATTCACACACTTTTCTACCAACACAAATCTGGAGATTTGTCAAATCAGAACTCAAGTGGAGAAATTTTAAAATGTCAGATTGAGTAGATTCTTGAAGTGACCTGATCCAGATCTTTTTTGGATTCATGACATCAACGCACCATTGTTGCATGCTCACAGATAAAGGGTTGGTTGCACTTGTGCCTTCTGTTCAAAACAACAATTATGGCGGACATGTCTCAGGTTATGACTGTGCTCTTGATACTTTTAGGATCTTTTTTAGGATACTTTTAGATCTGCCTGTGTTTTAGAATTACTACCATGTTGAACTGTGCCAGTAAAGGAGGGCAACACACTTTTATGCTTTAAGAGTTCATCTCTTCTGTACTGGTATGGCAAAACTAGGAGAAAGTAACAAAAATGACACCAAAGATGGTCCAGAGAGTAGAGAGAAACTCTGAGGAGACTGTCCATCAAGGAACACACCAGTTAACCAAGGCTTTTTATTGCCATTACTTTTATGTTTCCATATATTTCTAGACAATGCTTATCATAGACAGAACCACAGATAAGTAGTCTTCATCATCAGTTCTTACTCTTTCATATGTTTACCATTGTTCCTTTTTTCTTCAGTTGAAAATCATATATTGCAAACACAGGTAAATGATTGCTTATTAATAGTCCACTTTTAACATTGTTCTCCATGGCATTTATACAATTTTTTTTCAATTAGTGTTGCACATTTTTAGACACCTTTGGAAGATCATGTTAAAATCTCCACAGACTATAAATGTTGCTGTTACATGTTTATTTTTTTTGAAAAAAATGAGTGGCACTTTGGAAATTTAGTTTGGTACATTATCTGAAAGGTTCAGGAAATGTGACAGACTATTAACAAGAGCAATTACATAGAGCAGGTAAAAAGAAAAGGGCACAAATCATATAAATCTATGACCAAATCTCATCTTTTTCTTTGTTGAGAAACAATCTATCCTCTTATCTAGCTCTGGGTTAACCTTTTATGTAACAAACAATTGTTTTGTATTTCATATTGATAACATTTAATATTTTGAATGTCCTTAATTTTCATTTCAGAAATCTGTTCACCTTTGTGAATCGGTCAATTTGATGCATATTACAAGAGTAGATGAGGCAGTTTTACCATTATGTTGTTTTGTAATCTCTCTGAATATGAATGTGTCTCACTAACTGAATACCTGAAGCGTTGCAGATCACACGAACAATGTTAAAAATGCTTCTTTTGTGTGTGTGGGTATAAATGTGGATGAAGAATTTCCTTATTCAACTGCTTTGCTGTGCATATGTCCTGAACACACCCAGACAGAAGAACCAGACAAATCTGAAACCAGTGTGTCTGTACAGCTGAAGATGTCTTTGAATTTTTGCAGCAGAGAATATGCAGATATCAAAGGGCTCGTATCTCACTTGAGAGGGTCTGACTGTAACTTATCCCTATGATGAATGTCCTAAGACTTTTAATATAACAGCCTCCTTCTCATCTCATATTTCCCGATCAGATCATAGAGGGTGGAATGTCACAGAAATAGCACCTGTACATTTATATGAAGTCTTTTCCAGGTGAGGGAGCAGATTTTGTAAAAGAATGTAGGAATTCATGCGATTGATACAAACTAAAGTAAGGATGTCATGAGTGGAAAAAGCACACAATGCTTGCAAAGAGAAATCTAGCTCTGTTTAAACTGGGTTAGGGTTAGAAATAAATATTTCATTTATATATATGTATATAAAATCACTTACAAATTTCCTTATTTTTGAAAGAAAAGCACACTTTTTCAATGAAGATAACTTTAAACTAATCAGAAATATACACTCTATACATTGCTAATGGGGATAAATGACTATTCAAGCTGCAAACATCTGGGTTTTGGTGCATCAATATCTACATAGGTGTATAGAGGCCCATTTCCAGCAACTATCACTCCAGTGTTCTAATGGTACAATGTGTTTGCTCATTGCATCAGAAGGCTAATGTAATAACATTTTCTATTCATTTAACAACTCATGGTGGTAAATAAAAGTGAGACTTTTCATGGAAAACACTAACTTGTTTGGGTGACCCCAAACTTTTAATTGGCTAATCAGCTGGAGTTTTCAAAGTGAGGGTGTAAGCGTCTGATTCATAAATGAGTTTGTGAATTTGAAACTTCACATACTCTTTTTGATGTGTTGACAACCTCTTTAGAGAAGAAAACTTTCCAGTGAAGGAGGTGGAGGAGTCTTACTGCCTCTCCAGGGAGAGGATGAGAGGGGTATTTTTTATTTAAAAGATATAAGGATGATTTAGGTCATTCCAGTTTTTGACACAATTTATATACACATCCATGCTCTAAAATGAAATGGCACTATGCAAGGTATCTCCAGGAAAATACAGTGTTGTCGATCTGTGTCATATAACCAACCTTGATGTTCAGCCTGGACTGATGGCTGCCTCCCGGGGTGTAATCAAAGGATAGAGGAAAGATAGAACCGCAGGCTACTTCCAACCTTTAACCTGCCCTGCTGCTGACCCTCTTCTTTTCTGACGCATTTCTTATGTATCCCTCGAGTTCTTCCAATTCCTGTGACATACGTCCTCTGGCAATGCATAAACAAATCATTAAACACTATAGGTAATGAATTCATGCTAGTACTAACCTTTGCTAACATGCTCCATAGTCATGTCTGATAGCCGTAAACAAGCTAAATATTCACACGGAAGCCACATCCACGCTGTGTCTTTCTTGTTGCGACAGTGTCGTACAGCTCCATGAACCTGCACACATCAACAATAATCTTCTCTTCCGTTTTTGAAATGAGTGGCTGCTGTAAGTATGTGGGTTACATGGTACGCCTTGCTGATTGGATGTTGCAGCACAGCATCACTGAATGGTGCTGCAAAAGTACAAATTTTTCAAACGACAACGCGATGAAGCAACTTCGTGTCGCGCTCATTGCATTAATTACATTGCAGATCTGTCATTTGTGATTTTGGGCGATACAAATAAAATTAATTGCGATTGATGCGATTTTTAAAATTAATTTTTGTCGATAAATTAAAATTTGTCGCGCTGTTTTGCGAAAATTCGCCAGATTGCATCATCGTGTCCCCGTCTGTTTTGTTTTCTCTCATCATCCGTGTGTGTGATCACCACTGTCACTGCGTTGTACAGCTCTGAAAGTCCGAAGCTCCACCGTCATTTCTGAGTACATGATACCGTCTGGAGGTGCACAGAGCTCGGCTGGACGGCGCGGTTCCGTTGTCCGTTGAATCCGTTGAAAAGTAAAAGACTGGCGATAAGTGAATTTCTCGTTGTCATGGAGATGTGGAGCAAATCTCAACGCTGATTGGTTGTTGCACTACGTCATCCTGTGAATTCGCCAGAAAAGTTCTATATTTTCAACTTGACACGACAGGCGAATTTTGCGCCGCGAAGCGTGATTTTTCGCCACTTCAGGATCAATGGTGGACAACCAGCCACCTGCAAAAAGGCAACTGCACATTCCTCTGCTTATACGTCAAAGACAAGTACAAAGAAAGAAACTAAAGAAGAAAATCAAGATGAAAAGAACGATTTAGAAAAATAAAAGAAGAATAAACACTGCAGTCACTTTTCTGAGGTGAGGGAACTATTGTTAAGTTACCTGAGGGGATTAAAAAACAATGCCGAATTAGACATCTTTCTGCTCGATGGGTAAATACTGTGCTTGGTTTATGTTTGATTTCTTTTTGGAAAAGAAAATAACCATAAAGCTAAAGTAAGCTAAAGTAATGGTAACAGTAATACTTGTGTTGTAATCAGGCTAACGTTGAGGTTAACGTTAATGTTAGTGTTTGTTCTGATATTTATGTACTTGTGTTCTCACAGCTAAAGGTCGTATAAGTAATTTACTGCTTATTTCGCAATATTCACAGCAGTTTCTGTTATCATGGTTACTAGTTTGCTCGTGCAGGGCAGCCCTCTCTGTGGGGAGCAGCGCGATTTTCAGCCAAAATCCACTTTTTTTCCAATCCTACCAACTGCAGCTTTAACTAGTAGCACCATTGAAAGCTGCAATACTACAAGATGCGCTGGGATTATATTTAGCCTGTTGAAGTTATACAATGATAGTGGGCAGTAGAGGCATTAACATTACATTCCAGTACTGGAAAGCCTTAGCACAAAGCTAAAGCAGTGAAGTGCATTTCAGCAGCTTTAACCCTCTTGCTGAAGATGGTACACTCCATGATTTCAGTGATGGACATGCCATTAAGTTTGCCTCAGAACCAGATTCTTTAAAGATGATGCTTTCATTAAGATGCTTTATTTTCTCCTCTTTGACCTGTCAAAAATCACAAAGATTTAGCTTCACAACTCTGAGAAATTTCTATCCACAAAAAGTGGAAATGTTTTCAATGAGCTTGGGTCAGACTTGTGTGAGTGGGAGGTTAAGAGCACATCTTTAGAGGATAACATATATAGATGTAATGTCACATCCATAATTGGAGATAACCTCTGCTTTCACATGATTGTTGGGTTGACTGTAAATTACAGCTTTGCTGAGTATTTCTGTAGATAGGGTCTGGTCATAAAAGATGTATTTCAGTCCAACCCTGTCACAGTTGTCACTTATAAAGTTCCTGCTGTGTGTAGTTTTTGAAAAGTTGCCCAGAAGAAAGCATACATCAGAACTTTAAAGGCAACAGTGTTTTCAACTAACTTTCTAATTTTCACATCAGCCTGGACTTGTCAAGGCTTGTTGGACTGTGTTGTTGACTATGACCTAATAATGTGTTTCCAGTTTTTCATTAAAATGAAGAAATGGTTGATTTATGAATCGTGAAAAGACCGATTCAAATCATTTTCTGGTGAAAGCAGCAACATGTTGAATGTTATTTCCAACAAGGGAGCAAAGCTTCGAGGCCACACAACCCAAAACAGTTGATTATTACGACTCTTTTATATTTTATTGCATAACAATAATGAAGATGTTCCATGTGCTTTGAGAGCAAGCAAAGCTATTTCAAAATATGTATCAGGTCAAGTAAAAAGGTCAGAAATGGGATCAAATCATTTGCTCTTATTGTTTCAGGCTTATCAGACTCTGAGTGATTTATTCAGCTTCAAGGTTCAGACTGCACTAATTTTGATCCAGAGCTCTAAGATGGTGACATGAACACAGCATTTACAGACTGTACTTACCTCATGTGACTCAGTTGTCACAGATGAAGTCCAAGTTAAGGCTTGATTCCATAGGGTGTGTAAGGTCAGGGTCGTGTAAAGTCTAGTTTATACTGCTGTGTCACTATGCCGTCAACGTGACGCAGACCTTGTTCATTCTCAGTTCTGTGTAGAGGGAACATGTTGGTCTGTGGAATCAACGCTTCCTCTTCACAGTGGCAACCATATGCCAGACAAAAAGACAAAACAAAAGACACAAAACAGAATTAAACATGCAGCACACCCACTGGTTGCAGAATCATTTTCTAAATAAAACACTATGCACAGACCTCTGCTTGCTTGCCAACAGTAGAAGAACAAAAAACAGACATATGATCAAATCAACAGCAGTGAAACGACAGGTAAAGTAACCTTTTGGTGTGTTTGTTGTTCTCTTTATACATCTGTAGTTGTTACATTAGTTACTGTGGGATCTCAAGATTTTCATTAGTTGCACTCACTTCTGAAATGTGTCCAGTAAGAGCAGCTCTCATGGAGGATGGAGCAAAGCCATGTTGCTTAAGAAATGCTTCACATGCCCTGTGGAATCCATGGCTAATAGACAGTTCTTCCCATCTTGACTAACTGTGATATATCAAAAAACAACTATACAGCATCCTTATCAAATCTGAAACAACAGTCTTATTTTTGCTGCAGGGAAAACCTGAGCTTGGAGTCTATGAAAGCGACAAAAACGGTTCCACTGAGCTCACTTAAAAATGTGAAAATACTGACATGACAAGTTTAATGGTAATGCTGCACTTTTTTTTATCACATAGGTGCAAGGTTGTTCATCCTACTTAGACAACTGCCACTATAGAACTGTTTGTTTATTATAGTTTGGAAAAGTACGCCTCTATAACTCAGCAACGACCTGATTCATGCCTAGACTGGAGGTAATTAAAGTAAATAGTGTCCATGACTTTAACTTTGTCAAGACTGAAGACATCAATGGAATTCTGCCACTGTGCCAAATGTTTTCAGCAGTGGATTAACTTAAAACTACATGGCAATTTGACTAAAAACTATGCATTTTCATATAATATTGGACTTATCAGGACATTATTTAAACAACAACACAGACTGTAGTTTCTTCATGTACTGAGACATTAGGAAATAGAAAAGTGAAATAACTGCAAAGTGATGAAGTCCTTAAGTAATCCTAATCAGAACAGGTTTGTAACTTATTTATGTTATATATATAACTTCATATTGTTTCTAAAACAACAGGATTAAATTCATCAATTAAAGTCAATATTTCATTGAAATCAAATCCATGATGTATGGAAGTGGTATATATAAATAACGATTGCTTGATAAAATGCCAATAACCTAAAATAAAATACTGAATGTTTCGAAAGAATAAAGACCATAGAAATCAGCCAGTAGCTTAATTTATGAGAATCTTCCAATTTCAGATGACAAACTATTAACACTTGGACTCCAGGGCCTTCTTCATTGAGCTGATTTCTTGGAAATTTCTCAGAGTCCTGCCATTGACCACACTACAAAAAAACTTAATGAGTATAATTCGGACTTCACTTTCTGAATAGCATAGCCCTGGGAAATGCCAATGCTGATGTAACTCAATAAATGAGAAAAGATACAGTAGTCAATATGGGATCAGGATCCATGTAGCCTATAGACCCAGACATGGTTAATCTGTCTGCTTTGAAGAGGTTGAGTGGTTATGGTTATGAAGGTGGCATCACATGAACCATCCATGTGAGAAGGTGAAGTGAAATTTGGATCTTTGAGTATTAATAGCTAGCAAAAAGTGAGTACACCTCCCAGTGTCATAATAATAATTAATAATTATAGTGCCTAAACTGTCAATATTTAGTGTGGAGAAGACAGAGGCGAAGGGCAGTAAATCTACACTGCTCTACAAGTTGCACACTGATTACTTTGGGTTGTATCAAAAGTAATTTCTACATTACAAGATATAATAATAATATATTATAAAAAAATGTGAGTTGCTGAATATTTTGCACTGCTGTTGCTCTCCACTGTATCAGAAGCCCATGTGATGCTCACAAAAACAAAAGGATTGCATGAATTAATAATTGATTTGCAAATGAGATGTTTTCTCGTTGTCTTAAATGGAGAACAAAGCAAATCTGGGACCACCAGGGTAGAATTCCACTTCATGTCCTGTTATGCTCTTTCATGTAAGTAGGTGGTAGTATTTAGCTGTGATTCCTTTGGTGCCATTCTGATTCATGAAGAAAATTAAACTGTTGCTGAAAAAGGAACATGTTGTATTCATTTACTACTATTTGCAACTATTTCCAGTCTGATTTGTTCATCAGGGACCAGAGTGTAGTTACTAGTGAATCCCGACTAATTTCAGATGCAACACATGCTGCTGAGTCTCTTGTTTGTTAAATGAATAACTTGTTAAATTGCCAATATGTCCTATTTATTCCTTGTTACCAATAGAGTTATTGACGAATCCACCAAACAAGAGTCTGCACCAACAGCAGAATAAGTTGTAAGGATCGGCAGAGAAGATGTGGCAAATTTTACATTGGTGCAATCAACATACTCACTAGCACTAGCTGTGCTGCTCATCCCATAAATGCAAGTTCTTTATTTACATTAAAAGGTAAATAAACAGGCTTTTCAACAGGATGAAATTTATTGCTAAAAAGCAGAGAAATAGTCTACTGAACACAAATTTCCAAACTTTTTGTTCAATTTTTCTAATTATTATGGAAATTATTATTCCATTGATAAAATAAGATAGACATTTACTACATTTACTAGACTTTGATGTCTGTAAATCATAGGAAGCTGGAATCTACAAACCTGATAAAACATTCAGTCTTATTCAGTTATAAATCACTTCACTTGCTTTAGATTGTGATTAGAAAAATTGAGGATGTGATTAAGAGAAAATAGGAATTAAAAGTGTCTGAATAGACTTCTCAAAAGCAGCAGCTTTTCACACTGTTCACACAGAGATATCATGAGCTGGCAGGAACTGGACTAAGGTACTGGACAACTAAAATAGATTCAGTTATGTTGCTCTAGAAAAACAAAGTTGGAAAAAAATCGTTCTCTGTTTTTTCTCTACAATGTTTCTGCTTAAGTGGATAATTTATAACTGCTGACCAATTTTGCGTGAAGTTCATTAGAAAACCAGGAGCCATAAATCAACAACCAACCATTCTCTACCTTTCTCTTCCTCTCTTAAACTTTTCATTTCATATTCAGGTCAGCGGTTCCCAGTTTGGTTGGTGGTTGGGACCAGTTTTACATGATTTATGAGACAGAACACCTACACATGTATATTAAGTATGTTCTGATATTCATATTTATAAAGCTAATCAGAGACTTTTCAGCATCTATACAGCTTTTGATAATTAAGGCCATGAACTCTGCATTCTTTCTCTCACCTTTTTAAACTACCTGACAATGCACTTTTCATCTAGGCCCAAGGCCAAGGTTACACACTTAGGGGTTTGTCCAACTCAGTTTGGTAGTTAGCATTAGACTTGTAGTCCTCAAGTTCCGTCTCAAGACCACTTTTTTGTGATCTTGGTCTTGTCTCAGTCTCACAATGTCTTGGACTGGCAGAGCGGTCCTCAGAGGGATTTGGCAGGAGCACTTTTTTTTCCCTAGGATATGATTATTGGTGGCCGTATCATGGTAGTTTATTGCATCACTGACGTCTATATTGGAGAATGGAGACCCAGTTTCACTCATGGAAGGAGGAGGTTCCTCTACCCACTGAAATCCATATAACCAGAGTCACCTGGTAAGAAAAGGAACATAAAAACAATGTAACATTCCTCCATACTGCTCATCTTCTGCAATCCAAGAGTCTTGAATGTGTAACATCAAAAATCATCATTTAGTGTATTATTATTATATAACACATAGGGTGGATTGCCCTAATGTGGGACACCTAACCATCAGTGGCTCTTGCCCCTCCCTAAACAAATGAATGCCAGTGAAACTATGGTAAAAGTAAAGCTCTAGTATCATGTGACCAAAATCAGTTTACATTTGAACTGTCCAATCAGAAATTAGGGCGGGGAAATCTTCAGACAAGAAGTACCTGTTGTGAAAGCACCCACTAGGTCAGTGACATAGACTAAATTAGTTTTAAGAGTATAAAATAATTAATATCAATAAATTCATGCTAATTTTTATCCTATTATATGTTTTTACATTATAAATATTGTAGAGTGTTGTATATTTATACTATATATTTGGTTTTCAATTGATTTTCTAACTGTCCCACTTTAGGACAAGTAAGGACTAAATGTGGGACAGCATTATTAGCCTAATGTGGGACATTGGTGAAGCTACAATCATGTCAAGAATGCCTGCTTTATGTAACGACAGTGGTGATTTACATGTTCACAGTGATGTTTTGTAGTGTGAAATTTCTTTAATAATACATATATTTAAGGGCAAGTGATATTTGAAAGGTTAACAGTTTAGGGCAAGGGACATTTTGAGGTTTTGTGTGTATGTGTGTGTGCGTGTGTTTGAGGGGTGGGGATGGAATTTTATTCCATGAATATAGTGTTCACATTTTTAAATTGTATCTTAGGTGGCAAAGGCTAGAAAGACAGAGCAAGGGGATAAGATGAGAAAAGACCAGGAAAGAAGGGCGAGAAAGAAACAGAGAGGGTGAGACAAGAAAAGACAAGAAAACTGAATCAGTGGAAGCAGAACAGAGGGGTTGACAAAGGTTTCAGATCATATCTAGAACTTGACGAGACAGGGCTGCAAGATCACTTTCTCTCTACTAGATCACAGCAGGAGAGAAAGGAGAAACATCAACCTTACTCTCTTGTATCAATGCCACTGGTGGGTATGGGCCAAATATGGTGATCTTCGAGGGAAAAAGAATGAAGCCAAATTGGTTGTATGGGGTCCCCAAAAATACCTTCCTGAGGATTTTGGACAATGGGTGGATAAATGTGGAATTGTTCACCAAATGGGACCATTGTTTCCTCAAAAACCTGCACAAAGATGATCCACAACTCCACTTGCTGCTTGTGGATGGCCACTCCACTCCACTCCTCCCTACAACATTGACTTTCTAAATTTAATGAAAGACAGCAATGTGTGTGTGTTCAGCCTACCCCCACACACCACACACTATCTGTAGCCTGCAGACAGAGCTCTATTCAAGAGATTGAAGCATTTCTGGAAGCTTGACAGACGAAGGGTCATGATGGAGAGTGCAGGGAAGTGGCTTGACAGAGCTTTGTTCATGCCAATGTTTGCCAAGGCCTGAAGGAAAGCTGCCACACCTGAAAATGCCCAGGCTTGATTCCGTGGGTCAGGAATATATCCATTCAATCCGGATAAAATTGACAAAAGTCTTTTCATGCCATCACAGACAACGGAGAGACTCTTTGAGCATGCTTGTCCAACCCAGGAGGATGATGATGACTCCTTCCAGGTTATTCCTGGCAAACACCCCTTACCACCCTATGCATGATGCTGTCTAGCCCGTTGTCTTGACATAGCAATAGTCTTCATAAGTCCCAAAAACCAAACCATGTCCCACATTAGAGATTAGATATTTATCCTAAAAAGCTACAACCTATGTGAAATAGGAAAATATGCTGGTGTTTTTAGTTTTAGTTTTTTTGATCTCAGTCTTGGTCTTGAGCTCAACTGGTCTTGGTCCTGCTGTGGTCTGTCTTGGTCTTGCTCTTGATACTCTCTGGTGTTGGTAGTGTCTTAGTCTTGGTTTAGGTGGTTTAGGTGGTTTTGACTACAACATTTGTCCTTTTTTCAAGTGCACACAATAGGTGCAAAACAAAAAGTTCTCCTCTGTTAGCAGGCACAGTTGTTGATGTGAGTACTGAGCTGTGGTAGTGCTGTAAATGTCTCTGCATTGTGCTCGTATTCGCTGCGCTGTACGGCATTGTTTGCATACAGTGTCTGCATATTGTCCGTGTCTTATCAGTCACTCTCTTACCATTTATCATTTCTGCCGGGAACCCAAAATGCTGCCAAACGAACGATTTAAAAGTGGCGGGGGCGTCGTCAATAGTGATACCCTTAATACATTTTAAAAGGTACGGGGTTCCAAGTAATTGTGTTTTATTGTCAAAACTGATTAATTAATTTTGAATTTGAATTTCTTTGTCGTTTGACTGGCCCATTTTACATGATGGTCCATTTTGGTATTCTGTTATTGTCCCAAGTGATTTACCAAAACGTGGCCCAATTTACCTGATGTCAACCTAAAAAACTCCTAACAATTTAATTTTTCTTTTCTGACAGTATGTCACCCAATTTTTTCTCAAAGACCTGTGTCTGTATGTGGTAGAAATGAACCTGTTTGCTTTATGTTCAGAGGGAATTAGGCTACAGTGTTTACACTTGACTCCTCTTTTAGCCAAGATGTCATAAATGCAGCTGAACTTTTAAGCAAGATATTCATGCTAAAACCATGCTATGGAGTCTCTTGTGCGTCTGAAATAAAGTTGGACAGCAGATGGGGGAGCGAACCAGTCTCACTCTCCCACTGCTGTAAATCACAACAGGGACAGATTGGTGTTGTCAAGGGTAAAATATATAGCAATTTAAGCATCACATTCTCACACAGTGAGTAATGGGAGTGCAGAAGGACTGACAGGAAAAGAAGTATCGAGAGGAAAACCAGAGAAACAGTCACTGAGCTGAAGTCACTGACTGACAAACTGTCTGTCTGCACTTATCTGTCTCGCTGTCTATCATTGTTTGTGTTTATTTCTGTTTATCTGTGTATATTTGTCAGTCAATTTGTTAGAATGTGTATAAAATTGGATTTTACATTGAGTTTCACTCTGCTCTCACCCTGCTGAGTATTCATTAATCACAACCACCATACATGGGTATTTATTATTTATTTATGATTCAGTTTAAAATTGCAGGGACTACACACAACAATAAACATTTCTGTAAATGTGCTAGTTTAGCCATTCTGGCTAATTTTCAATTGCAGTCCCCTGAACTAGTATAATGGACAATGACGTTAGTATTGATGCCAACAGGTCACTCTCTCAAGACAATATAAACAATGGTATTTATTTGGTTTGTAACCTTGTACCTTTTTTCCAACATAAGGATTCATAAAATCATAGCCATGATGAGTACATGAAAAGATAAAACCATTCAACAGATAGTTCTAATTGGCTTATTGTTAGTTTCATTGTTATTATTTCTTGGGATCTTAAGACCTTTATCTGTGTAATTATCAGTTAAAAACTCTCTGCCCTACAAAGCAAAAATTCAAAATAAGTTTTTAAAATTTGAGCCTTGATACAGCTCAGCAATGAAACTGTTATGTTTTCCAGGTGAAATTACTGGTCTAATTACTCTGGGTTTGGTTTATCCATGTTCAGGAAAACAAATATTTCCAATTATTTTAAATAGAATGCATCCGGTTGTAGTAAAGTTACAGTATAATATAATAGTTTTTGGTAAGTAAGAATACAGTAATTGTAAAATAAGAGTAAAACATTAAATTAAATATGAGGAAAAGAATAAATAAATAATAAATAATAACATAAATAAAGTAATATAAATGTTACTTTCTAACATTTGTTTTGTAGACAACAGGATGATGAGGTCATTTTTCTCAGTTCTTCATTCTGTTACTTCCTTTTTGCTTTGGAGGGCAGCTCATTTTACATGTTGCTACCATGTTTCTTGAAATGTTCAAAGAAATTGGTACCAAATAGTTATGAAACTTGTGTGAAACTGCATTTTATTGAAGCTTTTTGTTCCTGAGATCTGTTACTTGTTTTGTACATGCCATCCTGTGTTTAAAGAATGACTAAAAGTACGCTTCAGTGTAATCTGAGAGACAGCAATCCAAAAGCAAGAGTGCTGGTGTGTACTGGCTTCATACATGAAACATGAAAAGTGGGAAGGATTCTCTGAAGGGTCTGGGGCAACTGTAAGTGAACAGCAGAGGGATTAATCATTTTTGATACTGGAAAGTGTCCAAACGAACCTGGGAGTCAGTTTTCTGGAGACAGTCTGGAGGGGAAGGTACCTGGACTACAACCAGACTCATTGCCCTGTCTGTAGTCAGACATGTAGTCAGGATTTTTTGGAGGTGAAGTCTATGGCCTATGGTGGCATTGACACCATAGCTACGTATGTAGAATATAAACTAGGCCATAATCCGACTATGCACAATCTACTACTGCAGTCACTTCATAAAACTTGCACAAAATAATTATTATACTGTGTTTATTTATTTAAATACCTCCACCTCAACCATAATGCATAACGTATACTGTGTATGCTTGTACTGGTACATTTGTTTTCTCTGTATATAATGTGTATTCATTTTTTCTGCCTCTAGATATTTTATATATTGATATTTTCTTACTCATTACTTCTCTTTATCTGAGCTGTGGTAATGCACACATTTCCCCAATGCGATCAATAAAGTTTCTAATTTAATCTGATCTATATTTGACTTACCAAGGATAGCCCAATATAATAGGGACCTGAGGAGTATCAATCAGGTGCAGGTAGATCTCTTCACAATGGCTGCCAGAAATCAGGAGAGTGACAGGTTCAGTAACATATTTCACCTTAGAAAGAGGCTGGACGTTGAGAGTGTTGGCTTGCATGGTTTGGAGTAGCCTCTGGGTGGAGCAGCTGTCTGACCAGTGCTGTGTCAATCATGCTATCATCTGCCCTAGAGTCCAGTAGCACAGCCACCTCCAGCCGCTGCTCTCTCCACTGAAGGGTGGTGGTTATTAGAGAGATTCTGTGAAGAAGATGATGCTGTTGTCTTTTTAATGGGCAGGAAGCAACATAACATCCAGACTGACCACAGTAAACGCAGTAAAGACTCTGTGGTGAAGCACCACTGTCGTTCTGCTGAGGACAACTGGGTCCGGTCCACCTGCATGAGGTCAGGCTCAGAGGAGCTTGAAGCTGACTCTGCAGCCATTGATCTGTGAAGGGACAACTGAGGGCACCTGGCTAGCCTCTCCTTTTACCTCTGTGTTAGCCTGCTATTGATACAAATAGCTAGCTCAATGAGTCAATCTAGCATGTCAGCTAATTCACATGTGGCTGACCCGATGACTCTTGAGCTTCTCAGCCAATCACAGAGAAGTGATTGGCTGAGAAGCTTGGAAGTTATGAATTAGAAAAAAATAATAAGGATTTAAAGCTGCTCCTCCCATGTCACACGTGGCACATAGTGAGGAGGGAGAAAAGAAACAGCTGGAGTGGAAGAACGCAAGGCCATGTTCATCCACCAGGTTGCGCTGTTGGCATAACTGTGCATGAATGTCTGTGTTCAGGGGTCTCATCACACATGTGAAAATTGGAGTCAAGACTCGGGACAGAGCCACATGGTCACTTCCAGTAAGTTTGAAGCTGATTGGATAAAGTATGTGGGCGTAACAGCCACTTTGAAAACAATGACAAGCTCAGAAACAGTGACCAAAGTGGTGGGGCCACCACAGCCAGACTGTGTGACTTAACAAAAGGCTTTTTATAACTTTAATCGCACATGCCTTAAGGGCATACTGGCCAAGTTTGAGGTGGAGGAATTCATTAAGATGGGAGGTGTGGAAATCGCCAAAAATTACACTTTTGGTGAAATTTCAATTCAAAATGGCCGGCTTCCTGTTGGGATTCCACAGTGTTGTTAAGAGGCTCATTTGTGTGTCTTGGCATGATTAAGATGTGTACAGAGTTTCATAAAGATCGGATAAACTAACGCCTATGTGGAGAGGTTTTTGAGAATTTCCAGGGGCCACTCCAGAGCCATTTTTGTGTGTCCAGGCAGGAGACTAATAGAATACGTAATTTTCATCACTCCTGATGCACACACCAAATTTGGTGAGTTTTGAGGCATGGGCAGGTTCCCAAAAAGTCAATTCTTTTTGACTAAAAAGAATAATAAGAATTCCTTCAGTTTTAATTGGGCCTTTGCTGGCCTGCTACTCAGTGGTATAAATAAAGAACGACAAAACTGTGTCTAGGTATGTCAAGTGGAATCCTAAATATACTGACTCTGTTACATTGGGAATACTTTAAAAATGAATACACTGCAGTTCACCATGTCCACTATGACCTCTGTAGTGAACATAAAGGAGAATTGTTGAGTTTTGAACAATGACAACAAAAGATGATAATGTAGAAGCTTTGTTAAAGTAGAAATATACAGAACTGTTGCATTGGATCACATTAATGTGCACAGCTGTTCCTGATTAACCACTCACTGAGTATAAAGTGATCATTGTGTTAATATTGTAACATCTTTTTCAGTCCTATATGCTGTATGCAAATCTATGTGATAACTGAAACTGATTTATAATATTTTTATTCTGAAAACTTTGTTTCAAATTATAAAGCATTATGTGAAAAAAGAGATAAAACATCTTCAAACTTCCTTAGGCAGAAAGTTCCATGGCTGGTTTATTTGTATGTCACCTTTTAACAATTCAAAACAGAAAAGACATCAAGATGAAATGTATAAGAAACATAATACATTATGAAACGACAGCTGGGCAGCAGCCAGCTCCTGTGAGATATCCATGGATACACTCCATTTGGCTGCGCTGGCGTGCCACTTGTTGTGTAGCAGGGAGGTGGCGGGAGTCCGAATCAGCTGATATCAAACAGCTGGAGGTAATGCAGATGCTGTTCTAAATGATAAATAATTTCACAGCTTGAAAGATAGAGGAACTAGAGCCAGATGAAGACAACATCAGTACATGTTGTTTCTGTTCAGCTCTTTGTGTTGCCTTGTTGCAGAAATGTTGTTTTTTTACTTTTCTTTGTCAAAATATTTGTTTTATAGTCCTAATATTGAGCAAAGTAAAGAAATTAAAGCACAAAACAGCTCTATGTGACACTTAAAATCAGTGCTGTCAGGCTATTAAAAATAATCTATTTAACTACAGGATTTGTAAACAATTTAATAATCAAAATTTAACACTCTATTGCCTGAAATATTACTTAGACATGGTAAAATATGTTTTGAATGTTTTTATTACTTAAAATGGCCGAAATAGAAATATGAGTCCTTCAAAATAAAAGACCCCTTTTTACATCTAACAGTAAAAACATAAATAAACATTATATCACAACATTTTAGAAAAAGATTAAGATAAAGTAATTGTTACCATCTGGCAACACTATGCAATAGAGAGTTAATCACATTTCCATTTTCACATTTGCTGGTAAAGGCCCACATATTTCAACAACTTTTTCTTTTAAATTCATATGCCCACATTCTTGTTTATCAACCGATCAGCATTTTTCTTTTTTTAAACATGACATAACATGATGCCAAGTACAGGTCCTTCAATGGGCCAAATGGGTAAAAAAAGTCCAACGCTGTTAATCTTTGTTACAATAATAATTAAACTAATTAGTTTAGTTTGGTTTATTTGTTTTGAACATGTAAAACCAAAATATAATTAAACAAAGATAAAGAGAAAAATAAATCAATTTAAAAAAGGTACACAAATACAGTTATTTAACATCAATTTACATGTTCAAAAAGGAGCAGGAAGAAGTGTAGACTTATTAAATCCTGCCCCTCTATTACTCATGTCAATATGCAAATATTAGCAATGTAAATCTTTAATAATTTTCATAATTAGAATATTAGTACCAATACCAATAATAATGTAATACATATTCATATTGATAATAGCAATGATATAATAATAATAATGAACACAAGAAACTTGCAGTAATACTTGAAATCAATGTTTTTTCTTATTATAAAATGTTAATGTAGCAGAAAGTAACAGTAAACCTTTTAAAGGACATCGGTTTATATAGAAACCTTAGAAATGCCAATAAAATATTTATTTTGTCATTACAGTAAAGTTTTTTTTTTATTATCTTTAAATTGTCATTACAGTCCCCAGTGAGAATTTGATTTAGTAGATACAATACAACATTACAACTCACACAGTGTTTGTGGTTTCTCTGTGAATGATGTGACGTTTTAAAATCCCGTCACAGTGGTTCTGCACGGCTGGATGCTTTAATAGAAACACACAGTTTTGCTTCTCTAATAACAAATACAACTATGATAAAGCATTTTATTTATGATACAGGTTTATTTAAAAGAAGAAAAAAAGAAGCAGTTTCTTCCTGTCGTGAGTCACAGTGCTCCCCAGAAACAGAAAAGATATAAAACACAGAAATGTGCCATGAGGGAGAAATATGTGCCAGACTGCTTCTGTTATACCTTGTTGTTATTCTTCCAGTAGTAAAAGGTGGTTCAAAGCAAGTAAATGTGAGGAAAAGGCTCCAAAGATCACATACTGCCCTCTCTGTTAGCTCTGTCAGCACTTCAATCTGTAGAAAAGTTAGCATTAAGGATGCACCGAATATTTGTAACACAATATATTAAATAATAATATTGCAAAACATGTTCAGCCTTCAGTTTTGTGAGTTAAAAGTGAGGTTGAATAGAATTCTTTGTGAAAATGATCACTTTTGTTTCATGTTCAATCTCTTCGCATTAACATGAGATGTTTCTTTAAAAAACATGTCTATAATTTATTCTAGATAATTTATGCAATATTAAAAAAGTGAAAAAAATGTACAATCGCATTTGATATTTGGTATTTGGCCAAGCATTTTTATTCTATTCTATTTGGCTTCAGCCACAAATTTTAATGTTAGTTATCACATATATAGTCTATATGCTAATCAATTAATATTATTCTTGTCATTTTCAAAATTAATAGCAGTACAGCAGTCCAACAACATATAAAAAATGCATTGCAAATTACATAAAGATGGTAAAGGCTGAAAACCCCGAAAACCCACATCTGTTCAGTGTTTCAGGTACAGAGATCTTATTTAGGTTACTGCCTGTTGCACAACGTTTTGAAGGATTTTGGATGTTAAACCCTATTTTAAGGATTTTCTCCAATGAACTAGAAACATAAGACCAAGAACTCAGACATCAGCCTGATGTTTATCTGATGGAATCTGATCTGGGACATTAAATCACATTTATGCTGACTGGTTTTAAAAGTTTCAAAGTTCCTAAGATACCATTAACAGACATTAAGACCTCAACAGACCTCAATGAAAACCCATCACTTTAAATGGGTTTTCTGGATAGCTGACTCGTTATAGCAGATTTTGTCTATTTTTACATAATCCAATGTGATTTGTGCATCCCATTGATTTAGCAGATAAAACACAATGGACCCTATTTAGATGGAGTTGCAGTCCTGAAACACAGCTGCATTTGCTAATTTCCACAAGAAAGAAATAAATTAAAGAATTTATTTCATGTCCAATGCCTTTGTCCTTTAGAATGAGTTTTCAAAGTGTAGGCTGGTGCAAAGAAAGTTCAATGATATCTTGAGGGCAGGTAACAAAAGTATGTGTATATAACAAAAGTGCAGAGATCACGGAGCACTCATTTAGATTAAGCTGTTTATTTAAGGTGCTTAAGAGAGTCATGAATCTTCCTGAAATCCAAGATGAATTCATTTCTAAACTCAACAACATATTGTTACCAAACAAAAATACTCAGCTGCATTAGCCTTTATATTTATAATTTAAAATAAAATCTGTAAAATCCCTTCCTGCCATTCACATTTTGGATTGTAGCATTTGATTGACATGAAGATGGATGGAAGGTACAGGGAATTGAATGTGAGGCTTCCTGATGACAAGGAAAGGTGAATCTTAAATCCGTTGATTTATTAATTGTGGATACTAAAGCGTTTTTATTTTTTATTTCTCATGTATGGACTGTGTGTAAATTAGAAAAACACTTTTATGTTGGATGTTGAAAAAAATATAAATAAATAGTGTTTATTGTATTTTAGATATTGATCATTATTATTGTAGGAATGTTATTTGAATCTGCTTTTAGTTGGAAATTCAAGATGTCCAAAGGTTAAAGCATTGCTGTTGCATTCCTGCATCATGATGCACAGTCTCCAACTTGGCTTAAAGCTGAAGGGAGTTGAGTTCATGTTATGCCCATACCTCACAAACATAAAACAACCCAAAACATAGCTTGTTGCATCATGTCATGTGCTGACTTCTAAGTGACATTACGTAGACACATCCCTAATTATGCCCTGTCTAAATAAGACATTGGTCCTAAATAAGGACCAATGTCTTTTTAGACTTAACATTCCCATGTTGTTTACTTTTTATGGGTTTTAACTGAAGTTTTTATATCACAAACAACATATATTTGTGGTTTTAAGTATAAAAAATCATCCAAAATAGTTTTACTTCTCTACGACCCAGGTCGTTTTTTGGATGAAGTTTAGTTATCAGAAATAAATATTATTGGGGGCATCACACACAACTGGAAAACGATAAATCTATTAGTATAGCTGAATAATCCTAACTACAAATCCTAAATCCTAACCTACAACTACATAAACTTTTTATAATATAACAGAATTCATATTACTGTAAGAACTACCACAATCTACACTAAACCAAACCGCAGCACAAATCTATGCAGATGACACTGTCCTAGTGCATTCTGAGAAGGATCTTGGATGCCTTTACCAGAACCGACTCCTGGGACATGACATCAACATCAAAAAAACTCAAGTCTTATACTAACTAGCTCCTGGCACACATCCACAAGCTCCCGACAATTTATGTTGGAAATAACTCCTTGGAGAATGTGGATCAATTTCCCTACCTTGGCAGTCTACTTTCCACAAGAGCTGTCATCGACGCTGAGATTCACCACCGGCACAGCATTTGCCACATTGTGGAAGAGAGTTTTTTTTTAAATCAGGATACTGAAACCAACACAAAAACTCCTCATCCTCGACCAAGCAGTAATTCTGCCCACTCTATAAATGAATGAATGAAGCCTTTATTGCCATTGTACACAATTATACAACGAAATTGCATTAAGTGGTAAAGAGCCGTTGGGCTGTCTACTCTGTCTTCTCCAGTGAAAGGACAATGATGCAGGCACATATAGTTTCATGCAATAAAGAGTACACAACACATATGATATCATACAGTGGAATGATTGCATGAGGTGTCTTTATTGTTGGTAACATTGCGGGAGGGGCTGGAGGAAAGAATGGAAATACAGAAGAAAAAATGAACACTGAGGCAGTATTGACTATGAGGCGAATGTGTACAAAAACATGTCAGTGTATTGATATGAGTTCAGTGTATTCTAGCCAATTGATATGATGTCCTCGAGCTGTTGATTAGACAGCTGTGTGTCCTTGGGGAGTCTAGTGTTGTAGATCAGAGTCAAAACAAAGCATTCCTGCAGTGAATGTCCTCTAGGAGAGAAATAAGCCAGGGGGAAAATGCACATAATCGCATAAAATCACACAAATTAGGAAATCAGGCGACCAGACATTTGGTCGATAACCTGCTTCTGAGTAGCCCCCAACTCGTCACACATCAGAGTTTGGAGTGACCCCTAGTCACTTCATCCAGGCGTGCAATAATGATCGCTGGGGCACTGTGGTTCTACTCAGTTCTGTTAGCATGTTCGAGATGGTATCCAAGCATCTGGAGAATTCCACAGATCGATCACCATTCCTGTAGCACTTTCTGATGTCCTCCATTCACCCAGTCAGAAACAGCTCCACACTGTTGAAAGATGAACGCCAGCTCGGGGGAATCTTTATTGGCTGCCGATAGATCTAGAACATCCCCAGGCCGATAATCAGGATGCCTGTTATCAGAAATCCAAATAGACATCTTCGATGTTTTCCACGGTCAGAGCCCCCAGACTGACGACTTTCCACTTGTGCCAAGGGTCCTCCACGTATGTTGCCTCTCCTGAAACAGCAGTCCTTCATGATAAAATCGTGTCAATTGCATTGAGGGACCAATTAATCAATTCCATAATTAATTTAGGATTTGAGGATCTTTACCAACAGGCAGAAGTAAAGACAAAATTCTCATAACTCTTAGAAACAGCTGGAAACATTTATGAACTAATGTCAGTGTCTTTAAGGAAGCTGAAGTCCCCAGCATCACCACAACCTTCACTCGGCTCCAGCTGTATGAATAGGCCATGTCATCCGAACAACCAATTCCCAAAACAAATGCTGTATGGTCAGTAGAAGGAGAGACAACGGAACAACCGCACCTGAGAAAGATTTTTTTAAATCAAATACATGTATATGATATTTTCCCATAATCATGATAATATTGATCATATCAGATATTTCTTTAGTGATGTCCTTCTTGTATATTAGGATTTGGTTCATATCAAAAGGTCATGTATTCTCTATTTTAGTTTTAATTACGCAAATTCTGTCAAAATTGACTTGTGACTCTACATCAGTGGTGCTGTAGTTCATCCTTTTAACATCCTGGTTCAAAGGACGGCCAAGATGGCTGCTGTAGTATGTCGGAATTGTTCCTTTTACTGGCTAACTTCCTACATAGAAGCTACTACTTTTCTGTTAAAGTAGCAGCTACTGGTTAGTAGGCAGTGATACTAATGTTTTGGATGCAGCCAGAATTTATGGAACAACGATCAGCCTCTACATCCATCTGACAGACTGACAGAATACTAGAAGCACCAACAGGAGGACAATCATACTCATCTTAAGTGATTGCTGATAATATGTTTGGAAGGGGTTTTTACAGGGCAGAGAAGGCAGAATCCACCATGTCATGGGTTGGAAGTCACATGTGAGGAAAGAAAAACGACTGATTCACTTATGTATTATGGTTGAAATCATGTGTTTTATGATCTTAGCAGACAAAGTTGGTGCGAGCAGGTGAAATTTGAATGAGATATACAGGAGATACACAAAGGAAACTATGTCCAAGCAGGAGTATCTAGGCCACATGATTTGAATTGCATGTCTTGTACCTGTGTTGATGTACATGAGTGTGGTAGCAAGAAAGAAAAAAAGGGAGAAAGAGAGTGAGAGACCATGTGAGCTCAGCAGGGGTTCTACCATGGAGAGTGGTTTAAAACATGCAACAAACAACGTGAACTTTTCTCCACAAAACATAAAAAACCAGAAGAAAATCTATCTATCTATCTATCTATCTATCTATCTATCTATCTATCTATCTATCTATCTATCTATCTATCTATCTATCTATCTATCTATCTATCTATCTATCTATCTATCTATCGATTATTATCTATTAATAGATTATTTTTGCCACATGGCAGCAATATGCAAATATGGAAAATTACCATTGTATACAACCTAATGGAGTCTCATTGACTTACATAGCATGAAACTATCCTGAGACCATGTTTACCACTTTTTCTTATATTTCTTTTTACTGTGTAAGTAATACTTCATGCAACAGAGGGATAATAAAAACAAACTCTTAACTAACTTTATCCTAGATAATCCATCCTTACATGTAATCAGAAAGGTATTTTTTCTACAGGATCAAGTGGAAGGGTAATTTGAACGCTTCAGCTGATGGAGACACACTCTGGGTTTTCGTGTGTTTAACAGAGAAAACGCAGCGATTGAAGAAGTCGACCTGATGCGTTGACGATGGGGAGCAGATTAACCTGCAGTGATGCATGTCGACTCATGACATTCATCTCTGTGAGGTTGCATACCGGACCAAATTAAATGACAAAATATGTCCAAGAAGTGCTGCCATCAGCAGCACGACACTGTTTCTCTATTCCATTTTGTTTCGTGACGTGACAACACTATATAGTTAAAGCAGCTATAATCAATCATTTTTAGAATAATGTCTGAGGTGTCAGTGTGTAATGAATTTACAGAGAGACTCTGCAGCTCCTCTCAGCTTTACAGAGTTTTATAGTGAGTTTTATTTTATCGTTTATCTGTCTGGCTGCGACTTTATTGTTTTGGTTGACTCTCGGGGCTCTTGTGGTGTTGTTTGGTTCGCAGCAAGCAGCTGTGCTCAGAGAAAAGGCCATAAAAAACCACTGTACACAACCTGCTCAGCACCAAACTGCAAACAGCAGATGCAAAGCAGATGTTTCTCTCCGGAGCTGGTAAAGTGCAGAAACAGAGCTAACAGGGTGAATATCAGAAATACATTCACCAGGTGGACGGAAACACGACTTTAGATGAATGATAATGTTGGTCTGTAACTGCTGGATATGGAAATAAGCAACTGTTTGATAACAAATTCAAATTTATCAATGTAAAAATTAATCAAGTTTGCTACTTATTTCCACTGAAAACCAGTGGAGAAATACAATTAATACAGGCATGATGTCAGAGAACCTTAATCATCATGGTTATAAAAATAACCACATGGTCAAAGTTCATTATCTCCCATATAAAGCACCTAACTCGTCCTATAGTTTTGAGAGAACCCAAGGAGGGAAGGAGCCTGAGCTGGTACGCAAGTTTGAGAGCGGGGGTAGGCAACCCTGGTCCTAGAGAGCTGCAGTGGGTGCAGGCCTCTCATCCATGCACAGCTTGGTTGCCAGAACCAGCTTCCTTGAGAGAGGTTGGATTCTCTAAAACTCTGGAGTTGCTTCTGGAGAGGTTCAGAGTGGGGATACTCATTTATCTCCGGCTCAGTAGCTGTACTTGCAGTTCCCCCCGGTAGATGAGAGGGGAGCCTTCCTCTGCCTTACAAAGCTGTCTATGCTTATGCACTGAACGGCAGTTCAACGTACCCACCGTTTTGGAGTCCTTGGAGGAGACGTTGGAGGACACTTTCTCCGGGGACTCCTGCTGGGAGACTTCAGGTGAGGTGGTCCACCAGGTAAGGTGGTCGCTGCCTATCGTAGGGACAACCCCCGCCTATCTCTGGGGCTGAGATCGCTGAGGTAGTCAAAAAATTCCCTGGTGGCAAGGTGGTATGTCTAGTGTCAGAGCGTGAGGGAGCAGGAGTGAGGGAAGGATTTTTTATTTATTTTGCTTTTATTTTACCAGACTGGTCCCATTGAGATACAAAGATCTCTTTTACAAGAGAAGCCTGGCCAAGAGAGCAGCCAAAATACAGGGACAATATCATACAAAGTTACAAACCGTTGTAAAACATCAATCAATCAATTTACCAATTAGACAGTCAATTAATCAATCAAAAAATAATCAGCAATACAATGAAGAAAGCAATCTGGTCGGATCAGGAATCAGACAATGAGGTACTCAATTAAGACAGAAGCAGCAATGAAATGTGGCAAATTCCAAGTTCCTGACAAGGTTTTTAAATGCACCAAGTGAAAATTTGTTCCAGATTTCTCTGAAGTGCATTCTAGGGAGCAGGTGCAAAGGAGTGCAAAGGAGGTGCGAAGGAGTGCTTGTCAAGTACAGTGCGGACTTTGGGGACATTAAGATGGTTGTATTCATGAGAGTGTAGGAAGTGAGAACTGTGGGTTCTTGAGATATAGCTATATAAATATTGACAGATTGGTGCAGCATCTGCAGTGATGTGGTCACTGTACTGGGCCGTCATGATGAAGAAGGAGCTGAGCCGTAAGCTCTCGATTTGCCATCGATCTACTTCCCTGCCCTCACTTATGGTCACAATCTTTGGGTAGTGACCAAAAGGGACAAGATCACAAATACAAGCATCTGAAATGAGTTTTCTCTGCAGGGTGTCTGCGTTCACCCTTAAAAATAACGTGAGAAGCTCGGTCCTCTGGGAGGAGAATAGAGTAGAACCGCTGATCCTCCACATCGAGAAAAGCCAATTGAAGTGGCTCAGGCATCTAGTGAGAAGCCTCCTGGATGCTCCCTGGTGAGGTGTTTTGGGCCTGGGTCTTCACCATGGGGAAGACCCAGGACACGTTGAAGAGACTATGTCTCTCCTCTGGCCTGGGAACGCCTTGGGGTTCCCCTGGAAGAGCTGGAGGAAGTGGCTGTGGAGAGGAAAGTCTGGGCTTCTCTACTGAATGAATAGTCTTGAAGACATAGGCATTTCTAGCCCATTTTGAGGGTGCTATAACAGCACCTCTCAATTTCTATTTTTTTTTTTTTTTTTTTTACTATATGTCCTTTTATTAATTAGAAGCTACAAAACTGTCAAAAACAACAATACTTGGTTGAAACAAATGTCAAACAACAAAATACAACTGCTTGTAGTTTTCAAAAACTTTTTTGGCTTAGACATATATTGAAAATATATGTGTTTTACATATTATTATTACATTTTAAAATAAAAGTTCTAGGTCTGTTTTTGTATTTTTAGTCCTCACTTACTGAAATATTTACTGAAGATTTAAAACAAATTTTATTTATGTGTTGTGGAGGTTTGCAAGAATGAGGTAAGGTATGTGCAAGTTTAGTATTTTATGAGTGTCAACATACAACAACAACTGCTGTACATTTTTAAATCCTCCGCTTCCCATTACTACCCCTTAATGTTGTGATGTCACATCCTCCCATTGTCCCTGTCTGGTGTGAGACTACGTCCCCTAGTGTCCTCCACACAGCCGCACATCCACAACAGTCCTACACAAGGGCACAAACATGCTGAGGTTAATTGGAGACTCTAAGTTGCCCATAGGTGTGAATGTGTGAGTGAATGGTGTTTGTGCTCCATGATAGACTGGTGACCATTTGGGGTGTATCCCTGCCTTTTACCTGTAATGTGCTGGGATTGGCTCCAGCAGACCATGTGACTCTAATAAGGAATAAACGGTATAGAAAATGAGTGACTAAGATTCAAATCTAATTTTTGTAACAATTTGCTGGGGTATCTTTGTCATTTTAATTAAGTAGAAGAATGAGCAGCCTTGAAGAAGAAAATTAAAAAGCAAATAAGAAGATTGATTACTCATTGTATTTAAGTCAAATAAGTCATATTCTTAAATGAAAAACTCTTAAAACATGGTTACTATTTGCTTCCATAAACGTTGGGCAGTTGTGGGATGATTTTGGAGATTCGCAGCAAAAATAACGGAAGCTCAACGGTCCACTTACTGACCTTTGGTGTTTTCAGATGCATCTCATGTCTTTTGGTACATTCCTTGTTTCATTTCCTCTTACTCACTTATAAAACAATTTGAAGGCAACATCAGAAGAGTGGAAACTCTCTTATGTTAGTATAAGATGCTGAAGATTCTGCACACATGTGCTTTTCTGATTTAGAAATTTGTCTTAATATCAGGGTTTATCTGAAAATCTCAGGCAAGGTTTGGTTCCTTCATTGCAGTTTTGATTTTATCTGTGTGGCTCACTGATTTTCTTCTTTTTTATCTCCTGTCTCTGACTGTACTGTGTATGTTAGACTTTGATCTCTCTCTCTATCGTGCTGTATGTATAATGTATACTGTCTGTAAAGCTGTGCTATGCCGGAGGAGGAGGAGGAGGATGGCATAGCATTAGAGAACAGAGGAGAAAGAGGGAGGAAGAAAAGTGATGAATCAGAGCCGGAGACAAATTCCATCATTAATAAAAATGCACAAATTAAGGGAAGAGATAATTTGAGTGGAAAAGACAGAAGAGGGAGAGGAGGAGAAATAGAAACAGTTAAAGAGGGTCAAGAGAAGCTGATGATGGTGTGAGAGGAAAAATAAGAAGGGAGGAGGAGTGTAGCGGTGAAAAGACGAATCACATTCAGCAGTGACCTCCATTACCCTCTCTCTTCCCTCCCTTTGATGGATGGAGGGAGTGTAGGAGGAGAGTTTAAGGTGTAAAAACATTACTTAAAGAAACTATAGAAAAAGGACATGAGTAGATTTCATCAGGTCTTCATTAAACGCTCTGTCTGAGTGATTGAAAATGAAAATGGACATTAAAGTGAAGAAAGGAAAGTGTGAAAAGGTCACCAACAAATACTAGGAAATAAAATATTATTCTGCTAAAGGAAAGTTACTATAATAGTGGCATAAAAGTGGGATTTTGATGAGATGGCCCATTTTACCTGAGACTGCTCGTGCAAAAAATGGCACAACAGATATTTCAAGATGTATACGGCCTAAATAATTATATTTTACCACACAATTCCAACACCAAATTATCAGAAACAGTGATTATCAATCATCGATATATATGGGAAAGGCATATTATGTTATTATGTTATTGTCCCAATAAATAAAGTACACCATAAAGCACATTATGTAATATAACTGAATGTTAAAGATCTAAATACTGAATTTTAATTTTTGTATTAAAATGCACAACAATATGCAATCATGAGATTGAGATTCTATTTAAATAATAAGTAAATAATGAAAATGTTCAGAAATATCCCATCACTCAACTATTCTTAGTGTGATTTTCCTCCCAAATCTCAGATAAATGTAAATAAATAAAGAGAACAGAGCAATTACTCCATGGAAACCTGGTAATCTACAATCAATTACTCTCAGGACCTGGTTGTGCATTTATCAAACTGAAGTCTTCAATTATAACAACTAAAATGTAAAGTATAGAGTTGTATTTCCTGTGATGATCGAACACACTTTCACAGAAAATTAATTCAGTTTTATATAATTAACATTTAGATTCAAGTTCATTATTATTCAGTTTCAAAATAGTAAATTCTATTTCAAATTATGCAATTATTCAAGTTAAGCACTTCAAATTCAGTTTCTACATATTTCAACCTCCACTGCTTAACAATGAAAATACAATGATGGTGTTCATTTAAGCTCTTGATACACAATAATACAGAAAAGATACAGTGAGAGTACTGGCATTGAGGATGTTTGTGGCTTTAGTTTCACTACAGTTTGATGTAAAGGACAAGTCGAGGAATGTATTATATTAATGAGGGTCCTCAAAAAGATAGATGTACAAACACGTGACGCGCTGATGTGTGAGATCAGCATCACTCTGTTACTCACACACACACACACACACACACACACACACACACACACACACACACACACACACACACACACACACACACACACACACACACACACACACACACTCACACTCACACAGACTCGTTTATCTGACCCTGTAGGGTCTCCGTCAAATACCTACATTGTGGGGACCACCCTTTCTAAATGAGATAGACATCGTTTCAACTCCCAAAAATCTTTCAGGACAATGTAAGACACACACAAACACACACACACACACACACACCCACACACACACACACAGCTGTTATCCTGTGTGTCATCTTGTTTCATTATAGAGCTTAGTCTGTCCTTATCAGCTGAAACTGCCACACACACAGACACACACCATGATATCTGAGTGACTGTGTGTGTGTGTGCGTGTGTGTGGTAACACTGCTATCAGTAGCAAACAGATTAGAGCACTCTCACTCTTTCAGCTGGATTCAATTTAAAAACACAGTTATCGAGAATGATATTGATCTGTTTCAAAATAAAAGCCCTTTGACCTTTTTTTTGGGTGCTTGCTGTGATGGACAGACACTCTTCAGTAGATAACTTTGGTGTGTGCATGTTTTATCACCATGTGTGACTTTAGTGGTACTGACACAGGAGGAAATGTTCTGATTTCGACATGAAAGGGTTGGCAGTTTTCATCTGGCCTGAGGTGCATTTTATTTTTATTTCTTTGGCAGCGCTGTTTGTGAAAAAGGCCTCATGTGAATCATAGTTGAGCTTTTATTAGTTACACAGCTCGTTCATTGACTAAACTCAAACAAGACTAGGAGGCAACCACAGGGGGTTCCAAAACATTCCCAGCTCGATATCTAAAAGGGAAATTTGGTGTTTTCTGGACACCCAAACATACAAAAACATACCAAGAATTGCCATAAAATGGAGTCAAGTCAAGATTGTTTGTATCTCACAAAATCACAAATCGCAGATTTGCCTCAGGGGGGCTGCACGGTCTGTGCAGCAATATAACATCCCCCCCATCCCTAGACCTTGGAATCGAATAAGGAAAACTCCCTAAAAAAACAGTCTAAGGGAAAATACAAAGAAGAAAGAAGAGCAACAAAGGAAGGATCTGATTAGATTTTTAATAGATGTGTTTGTACAGAATAGAACAACAAACAACAGAAATTGCAGAATACAGCATCGATAATAGAATTATAATGATTCATAGTAGGGTGATATCAGGTAAAATGGGCCATTACAGGCGGCAATTTGAGTTTGTTTAATGCTTCCTGTGCCCTGTGGTTCTAAGCAATTGTGTTCTAACATTAAAACTGATGATGAATTAATTTTGACAAGAAATTTCCATTTTGTCATTTGACTGGCCAATTTTACCTGAAAATGCTCATACAGAAGAATTTCGATAGCAGAGGTTTCAAGATTTATAGGGCCTAAATAATTATATTTTGTCACATAATTCCAACACAAAATGATCAAAAACAGTCATTTTTAATCATAACTTTACATGGAAAAGGCTTATTTGGTATTGTGTTATTGTCCCAAGTGATTTACCAAAAAGTGGAACAATTTACATATGACTCTATGTGGAGGATGAAGTGGTGAGGAAGACCTGAGGGGTCATCCTCTACATCGTCATTTATGAACAACTGAATGTAGTTTCTTTTTTTTACTGTTAACGTTGTGTACTTCCTCACCATTACTTTGAAAGTTAACAAGATGTGAAATAAAGCCTCAGATCATGGATGTATTACAGACCTGGATATGGCTCTGCCTTTCAGCAGCTGATTTCTCCCAGTGGCTACTTGTGGAACTGCAACAAAAAAATCCCATGTCACCCAAAAATCATTTTTCCCATAAACGTCAAAGGTAAAACAAGAGACACCCTAACTATAACCCTGTTAATTACTACATTTGCATGTTCCTATCACCCCAGGGCACGATGGGAGACCCCAGAGCATCATAGGAGGTGACTCTACTCTAATGTGGAAATAAACCTGGAGTCAGGAACTGGCTTCCATTTTACTGTTTGGAGGCCATTTTTTTGCAAATAAAAAAAGAAGGAATGATATTCAAAACTGTGTGTCATTAGTTCTTTCCATTTTCAGTCAAATCAAAAATCCAAAAGAGAAAAGGTTTTTTTATCTGATCTGTCGATCATGGTTGCTAGCAAGCTAGCGTGTGTTTGCTAACG
This sequence comes from Lepturacanthus savala, assembly GCA_030544235.1. Classification (NCBI taxonomy): domain Eukaryota; kingdom Metazoa; phylum Chordata; class Actinopteri; order Scombriformes; family Trichiuridae; genus Lepturacanthus; species Lepturacanthus savala. Next base: position 5,797,595 of record CM060474.1, read on the forward strand.
CACTTTAAAAGAACTTATGGGTCACGTGAACCCACCCAATTAAATATTAAAACCAAATTCAGTGTCCTGTTTTTGGCATTTAACATTATCGATCTGTGAAAAAATGTCTTTTTTTGTTAGAATAATAAACAAATAACAAAATAACCTTTTCATTTTGGGATTTTTGATTGGCAGTTGAAAATGTAAAGAATGAATGACACATTGATTTCCACAGATTCTCCAGGAGCCAGTTAAATTACTCACTCCCGACAGATAAACACCTACAAACATGCTCACACAGTCACACCACATATATTTACAGGACAGGGAAGGTGATGGAGAATTAATCTACATTCATTTATACAGACAAATAAATGAATATACATACCAGCACCTATAAATAAGAATCCCCATCCTCCCCTAGGACTCTTTCATGCTCAGTTTGTCTGTAACTTTTAATACTGGATTAATTCAAGTTAACAGAACAAAAGAAAAGTCTCCCAAATGTCAAAGTATAAATTGATCTCAGTGAAGTGTAAAGATAAAAGAATTGCATCAGTGTTTGCTCCTCTTGCAAACACAAAATGTCTCATTCACTTGGTAAGATCGCAGTTTTACTATTTTTAACCTATTTGCTGAAACTCCTGAGAGGCCTGGGGCAAGAGGCCAGACAGACCATAATCAGGCTGAAAGACAACAACAACAACAAAAAGAACTATGTTGTCATTAACACATTCCTGGTATAAAATCTAAAATATTCATTATTTGTTTTCATAATGTTATTCATTTAACGTGGTGTCCTCCCAAAACAAAAACACACACACTACAGTCATGTATTCAGTTGTCATATAGGATGGTATTGACTCAAATTACCTTAGCTTAACTGGATTTTTATGCATTTCAATTACCAAAATCTTGGACTCCAGCCTCAGAGTTCAGTCAGCACTGGTGACTGATTATTGGACTAACATGGCAGCAACATCCTGCAAGAACACTCTGTGGTTTGTGTCGGATGTGTGCAAAAAAAAATGTCACTGTCCTTTCATGCAAGCATGTTATGATGTTAGTTTACATCCATGTCAGAGGGGACAGAGACCAATGCAGGTATTTTTGAAACCGCGTATTCCTCTGCACAGTTTCAGCCTTTCATCCACACAAAACCACAGAAATGGGTTCCTGAAACCGTGGATGGGAAAACTGCAGTTTCTTCTTCTTTTTTGGGGTTTTAACCCTCTATTACATAGCGTTGTAATATAGAAACACCATGCAAACTTTGTCACATTGGGCTCTTTCTGATTTTGGCCCAGAATGCACAGATATTCAGGTTCACTGCAACAAAATGTGCACTGGAGTGAAAACAGTATTTCCTTCATATGATGTGATTATTTTTTGTCCTTCAAAGTAAAAGACTTGATTTTTCAATTAAATAGTAAAACAGTGGATTTTATATTCCTGCTTTTTAGTAACCCTATTTCTCTAGTAACCCTATTTCTAAAATGATTTCCAGAGATTCCTCTTCCAAGCCATTCTCTTGCAACTGTCTGATCAACTCTTGTCTTTGGTTGAGATCATTTCTGCAAAAACAGTAAAAGACGTACCGTGATTTGTTGTTGACATTGATTGATGCTGTGTGACTGCATCAGGAAGTTGTATCCATGGAAACGTGGACTTTTCAAAGACCAAGTAAAGTGTTCAGGAGGCACAGGAGAATATTTTCAGACTCCTCAGACAGTAACCAGGACTATGCCTCAGATGAAGATAGTATTTGTACTTGTGAGATGTACTTTTCCACATACTATTCCTGTTGTATGTATCTAAAATTCTGATGCTTTGGACCAGCCCATTGTCTCAGATGTGCCATAATCAGGTAAAATGTTTGGAACAAAAACAGCAATGCTGCTTTGCAATTGTTGGACTTTTATTTTGACAGGTTGTCATCGTTGTGTCTTCCATGTTCATCAGAAGTTTTGGTGTGAATGTTGAGTCACATCTTATGAAACAATCATAAATGCTTTATGTGCAGATCCTAACAGTTGTTATTAATGTGTAATGAACTCGCCTGTAACATAAACAACCTCCCTCTATAAAAAAATTTGTGCATGGTAAATATTTTATGATAAAACTTAATATTATAATGAAACAGACACTAAATACAACAAATCTAAAGTATTTAACCCTCTATTGTTCAGTGTTGTCATATGGCCACAACTACCATTTTTCTAAAAAGCTGTGATATAAAATGTTTTTACAGTTAGCTGTGAAAAGGGGGCTTTTATTTTTGAAGGATATAAAATTTATGAGGTCACATGACCAGGATATCCTGTTTACTCTTGGACATTTTGTCAGGACCAGAACAGGACACAGGACTCAGGCACAGAGTTGGAGTGGCAAACAGACTTTATTGGGTACAGTAGGAAAACCTCTCTCACAGTGAAAGAAAAGAAGTGGCTATGAAAACTCCAAACTATCTCTGGCTATAAATCTATGACTATGAATCTATGAACCTATCAATGAATCTTCCTCTGAATCTATCTATGACTATGAATCTATCTATGACTATGAGTCAAACCAAAGGCGCTCCAGCCAGAGGATAACCTGATAACCAAAGGAAGCTAAACTGAAACTCACTCCTAAAAACTGGACAGACACTAATCTAATAACACGAAACAAAAAATCACTCCTGAGGAGGAAAAAACAAAAGGAATGCTGAACTGAAAATCTAGGACTAAACTAATCTAACTGAACTATTAAAATTACAAACCAAACATCACTCGTGAGAGGAAAAGGCGAGGACAGGCATGACAACAAGGAAGCTGTGGCTGTGGACTTAGAAGGGCTGGGATGAACGTACAGGACGAAACACTCTGGTAACAAGACAAAGGGAGAAGCAGACAATATGTACACGGGGTAATAGGGAACAGGTGGAAACAATCAGGGCGGGCAAGACAATCAGACCGGTGACACATGAGGAAGGGCAAGTGACCTGAAACGAGAGGAGAGTTACTTTTCAAATTAAAACAGGAAATGACAAGACATGGAGAGAAAACAAAAACCCAGCTTGACTTCACCGTGTGACACATTTGACATGTGAGCATCATTGTCTCACAACCCAAGATTAAGTATATATTTTTTCTAATAAATCCAACCTATTCTGAGACTATGTTTACAATTTTTTCTCACATGTATATTTTTATTATATCTATTATTTAGGCCATTTTACGTAATAAAAACATTTTTTTACTATGTCTCAGTAATATTTCGTGCAATAGAAGGTTAATGATGCGGACCATTTTACTCTTCTTCAGCCAATTGTCATCATTTCTGTGATTACCTCACATTCACTAACAAAAGAAGAGATCTAGATGTGCTGTGAATCATTTAATATATAAGTGATTAAATTCAGCAATTTATCTTTATTTGAAGATTTAACTTAACATGTGTAAGATACAGTATTCAGAGAATTTACAGTTCAGTCAGTCAGTCAGTCATCTTCTATACCTGCTTATTCCTCTTTAGGGTCACATGGTCTGCTGGAGCCTATCCCAGCGCGTTACGGCGAGAGGCAGGGATACACCCCAGATGGTCACCAGCCAATCGTGGGGCACACACACCATTCACTCACACAGTCACCCCTACGGGCAATTTAGAGTCACCAATTAACCTCAGCATGTTTTTGGACTGTGGGAGGAAGCCGGAGTACCTGGTGAAAACCCACGCAGACACGGGGAGAACATGCGAACTCCACACAGAAAGGTCCCAGACCCAGGACCAAGGAGGTCTAGAACCTGCGACCTTCTTGCTGTGAGGCAACAGCGAAAGTAAACATGCAGTGTTAGTCTGTTAAAGAACATATTGAAAATACTTTATTTCCAGTTGCAAGAGGTAATACTTTGAAGTTTCCATGGAACGATCAGGCCTGTGTTTGTCACTAGTAAAAGAAAAGGTGTATGTTCAGGATATGTGTTGTTATAATGATGGAGGGAGTCGTTAGTACTGCTGTTATTTTTAAATGCTGTTAACACTGGGACGTTTCTTCCCTGTGTGCCAGACTGAGACAGATGCTGACCTGAGGGGCTGCATAAAGAGCTGATATAAGTATAGTATGAGATATACTGTATAATGAGGTTTTTTGAACAGTGAATCATGCAAAGCTGCTCTAGTGGAGTCCCAGAATAAAATATAGAGCTGGAAATGAACATAATAGGTCCCTTTAACCACCATAAAACATCATTATCTTTAAACAGTGATATATAAGAGTTTTGGGAAGCCAAGTCAAATGATGTCCTGCAGACTGAGATCCCAGATATTAGAAAACTCTCCTATGGATCAACAAGTACAAAATACCTATGTAGTCGTTTAATTTAGGTGACTTTTCATGTTGATTGACAGTAAATTTTGTATCCTATTTTAGAGCAAAAGGAGTTAAGAAATGGACAGTAACTATCTTCAGTTTTCTTTCTGAAATTCATCACCAGATTCATCTGGAGGATAAAAATCAGGAGTGCAGGCTTCTCATCTGTTTATCATTCTACAGCTTTTCTGTCAGATCTCTTCTTCCAGTGAAGAATCTGGATTTGTTTTTCCTTGCATATGCATGTGTGTGTGTGTGTGTGTGTGCGTGTGTCCATTGATGAAAGTGCTCGACTAATAATCAGCCACAATTACATCCCAACAGAAACAGAGAGGCAGTAGGTGGAAGGAGGAGAAAACTATTGATATGGTAATATCTGTCTCAAGCAACACACACACACACACACACACACACACACACACACACACACACACACACACATGCTTGTATAGAGGCAAGCATGACAGCGGGAGAAAAAGAAGAGAAGGTTTCATTTTCTGTCTCGCAAACCTTCTATTACCACGGGAGACTGAAACCACTCATTAGAGACAGAATGAGAGAGGTGTTGCATTCAAGTGAAATCGTGCAAAATGAAAACCCGGCAAAAGGTAACGAAGCCTGACTGTTTCTAATTATTGTGATTATCTGGCACATTTATTGCCTCTAAAGCCTTTTCACACCGAATCAAACTTGCAAAAGGAGCAGTTTGAGTCTCTCAGATTGATTTCACACGTATAAGATGAGGTGATACTCACGGGAAGTTTGTGGTTGCTTTCAACACTTGCTAACACCCAGCATGATGGAAAAGGGCTGGAAGAAGTTGAATATAGATACAACAGAATAGAGCCAGGAACAGACAGGAAGTCCAGGACCCAGTGTGGTGAGTTTATGTACCAGACTGTGTGGGTTGATGGTGTTGGAGACAGAAGTGAATTGTGAAGAACTTGATATGAATCTATTTATCATGAAATATTTTAAATAATGTATCCTTATTTGTTTGTCTTGTATTGTATTATCTGTATTATTATTGAGTTATCTAAACTGTATTTATACCTGTGTTTTATTCTATGTACGTTGTGTTGTTTCTTGATGTTCTGGTGATAGAAGTCACCGCCCAATACGTCTTCTCTGCTGCACAAAGAGTTTTATTCCAAACAGAAAAGTGGCAACATGTTGAATCCTAGAGCATCTCTGAGGACCTAATTATAGACCTCTCTTCATAATACTGAATCTTATAAAGTCTTTGTGTCACTATGAGACCTCTTTATTCATCCCAAACATCTTCTTTATAGACTTTTCTTGAGTCCACTCCTTCAAACATAGTGTCCATACCTGGTCAAGCCTCTCTCTGTTTGGTCAAACAGTTTATCATTTGTTCATATTCCTGATGAATAGCTGCCTTAAGACAATTTAAAGAAAGTACATCTGTCTTTGACCTTTGACCTGGGATGCAGACCTTTTTAACCCCTTTACCATCATCACATGGTCAGCTTCCATTCTTATAAGATCTACATTCACACACAGCCTCTAGGGTATTTATTTGATCCCAATGTAGATTCATACTCCAAACAGCTAATGTTCTTCAGATTAATTTACATTTAAGCAAATTAAGAGGTGACAAATACACTGCAGCTATGAGCATGTCAAAAACTAATGTCCTTTTTGTTGCAAAGGACAATAACGTTTTTCTTATCTTCTTATACTCATCTAAATGACTTTAGCCTGTCATAGTCATGGCCTGTCAAATATTGTGTTTTTAACCCTCCTTTTGTTATTATCCTTGTAAATATTTGAATATTTGCTGTCTCCTTTATATGTTTTATTATAATTTAAATGTTTTCTACATTTTGTTGCTCTTCTGTATGTATTGTTTTATTTGCTCATGTGAAGCGTGATCAATTTTAATTTGTTTTTAAATGTGCTCTATAAATAGATTTGATGTGAAATGTGTAACATCACTCACACCAATTGAAACAATTGCTGAATGCAACCACGTCATGTGTGTCATGTGTAGACGTGGTATGAGATGTGTTTTTTAGTTGTTCTTGTATGATAATCCTTCATAATTAAACAATAGGAATAGGTAGTTTGATGTCCTATTCATTATGAAATTATAATTTGAAATGCAGTAATTTTTATTTAGATTTTCATTGATACCAGGCTGAAATTTAATTAGTATCAGATCGGAAAAGAAATAATTTGTATCACACAACATGAGTAGAAAGCTGAATTATATATAAGCCTTTCAGATTTAACTATTGTGTGTTCTATTAGAACAATCCTTCAACGTTCATTCTTAGATCAACAACTAAAGTGACGGTACCAGACAGGATGTCTCAGGTGTGAGCATCAATCCAGGGACAGAGACATGTTTCGATGTTGGGGACAATGGGATTAAAGGACTTTTGTTGAATCCTGGATGGGACGGTCTTCAAACTATAAAAAGTCTTACTGAAACTCTCATAATGGTCCTTCTCCATCTAGACCTGTCTGGATGCAGACTGATCTCTTTGCAAAGAAAAAAAAAGTCAGCTGACATTGTGTCTGTATTTCTTTATTCACCTTCAGTCTTCTATAATAGTAAACTGATGATCTTTGGGTTGTGGACTGTTGGTCTGAACATAAAAAAGACATCTTCATCTTTGGAAACAGTGATCGTCATTTTACTTTTACCTGCAAAATACACATTTTTGTGACATAAGTCGTGAAAACCTGTAAGATTTCGAATGGGGAATGAATGGGACATGGTAAAAAACATCAAATCATAAGAGTTGTTGCACTGTCAACTGCTGCCTACTGTTTGGACATAGTTGCACCTAGAGACTCTATTTAAACTTTAAACTATAGACACACGTCTTGTGTATTAATGTATTATTCCATTTTTGATAGGTAATATAGTTTTTGATCAATCATCATCAATGATCATGATCATTTTGCAGAATTAGATTGGAGTCTATGGGATGGAACGTTGGTGCGTCAGTGGGTGACAACATCACTTAGAGTGTAGGCGAAGAATTGTTCTCTTTCCACTCTCCTCCCGGCTACAATTTAGAACCTACATACATGATTTTTTCATGCTTCTCACAATGTGCTCAAAATATCTAATAAGGTATACTGAATGTAAATGGGTAGCCTCTAAATGATGCCATATCTGTTTCTGCTCCTCATTGACTCCAACACAAATAGAGACAATAGAGACATACACTGACACACACATATCTCAGTGAAAAAAATGCATAACATAATGAATTTACATGATACACATCCTGCAACTCACAAATAAGATTAGATCAGATGTCTTAATGAGTCTGGACAAACGTATGAAGTTATATCAAATCAAATGGAATATCAAATGTGTATAGTAAATCTGTTGAAGGGGCATACGTTGCTGAATAAATACTTGAAGAGAAAATGTTTGTTTTAGGTGTGCTCTTTGTAAAATTTTGTATTATTGTTTGAAATCTCTGTAGAAGCTCATCATAATGTACACACTTCGGCTGTAGCCTCTGGAGCCTTTTTAAAATTTCCCTAGAGGAAAGTTTCTAGTTAAGGGTGCAATCATTTAAAAAATGAAAACTTATTACAGAGCTTAAAGATATTTGAGACTTGTTGAAAAAGACAAGAAAAGATTTACTTAGGATTTCATTGGCATTTCCCATCACATGTCAGTCCCTTCATCATTAATCAGTTTATAAAAGTTAGATAATCTAAAAAGAATTCTTAAACCTGCAGAAGTAAATTATAGCAGAGTGAGACATCTTCCACCATAAAGACAATCTGTGACTGTATGTGTGCTCATGTGTGTGCTCTGCACAACAAATGTGCCTGCAGACATTTTATGTAAAATATGTTTTTTACAAGACAAGAACAAATCTGAAAAACTGCGAACAAGTGTGTGTTTATCTTAAAGAGTGTGTGGTGCAGCGTGTGTTTCCATTGGATGTTGATGCTGCAGCTGTTTTGGAAATCTTCTCATTTCTTCTGTTTCCTCCAAAGATGAAGCGAATGCGATATTTCTGTCCTTGATTATGAAGCTGTGTGTGTGTGTGTGTTTGTGTGTTCCAGACTGACCACATTGATTATGGGGCTTTTTTCTCATCTTTATTCAAGAGCCTGGTCTTTCAATTTGAGAGTATAATTTATTGATAGCTCCTATTTGCACTTAGATTTTCTCTGCCCCTGCTCAGACTGTTTGCTTCACTCACATATATAGTTGCTTGCACACAGATTTGCTGCTCTCGCCTCAGACCTTCTCCTTTCAACATCTTTTCAGAAAAATCGAAATCATTAAAACCAGCAAAATGCAACTGAGTCACAAAGAATAAACGTCCTCGTTGAAAAAAGCGACAAATGCCCAATTAAAAGAGGTGTTGAACAGGCGTCTCCTTCAACTCTTCCAGCTCCAGAGCATTAAACCATCAACCCATCAACACTTCTATAGATAAAAAAATAAACTTAAGATATGCAACATCATCACATCTGAAATACTGATAATTGACATATATTTTTTGCAGAAATATTAATGTATCTACACTACAGTTCAAAAGTTTTAGAACAGACATTTTTACATTTTTATTGAAATGTAATCAGTTTAATTCCAATGAATACCTTGTAGATTTATTAGAGCCCTATATATATTTACTGTATATATGACAGCAGAGAGTGTATTAATACTGTCCCATGTTTAATAAACACTCAATCCACAGAGAAACATACACAGTCTGTATTCAGAAACTGAGCCTTAAAACAAGCAGTCATGACTTATGTGAAGTTGTGATGTCACTACTATACAGTCACCACCAACACCCCCCACAGCCATTTAAAGAGGAGGAGGAGAGGCTTAGAAAGAAGCTGGAGAAAAGAAGTGGAAAACTATACTGAGATGATCTTTGCTACTTCAAATCTTGTTAGTGATGTCAAAATTCACAATAAAAACAGGAAAGTGTAGAATATGGGACATTTAAATGGTACAAAAATAATCAGTTAACTACCCAACGACCCAAAAAAGACAGATATCAATGTTCAGGAATCAAGTACTAGTTAACATCCAGCTTAGACATCCAGCTTTTCTGCAGTAATGGACTTAAATAAAGTGTGTAAAGTTGCTCCAACCAAGTTTCTCTGGTTAATTAACCCCCGTCTGTATATCAGCATGGATGAAGCCTGATGTCTGGGACTAGAGCTCTAGAGCTAAGCAGAACCCCATCTAGACCAGGGGAGGGCAATCCTGGTCCTGGAGGGCTGATGTGTGTGCAGGATTTTGTTCCAACCAAGAAGTAACACACCTGATTCTACTAATTTTCCTTCCTCCTTGCCTTCATTAGTAGAATCAGGTATGAAACGTCTTGGTTGGAACAAAATCCTGCACACACACCGGCCCTCTAGGACCAGGATTGCCCTCCCCTGGTCTAGACCTAAGCTGGGTCTGTCAGATCAGCATCATGACACATTAAACTAGGACAATTTAGAGAAAAACTTAAGAAATTGTGATTCTAAATGTTCTAAAAGTTTTGTCCAGTAGTGTATGTATTCGCTTTACGTCTTCCTTTTACTTGGTTGGTTTCTCTTAGTCAGAGCACACAGCAAAGGAAGAATTTCACTGTGCAGGAAAACTCAGTTTTAAAGGTGTAGTTTGTTATCATGGACATCTATCCCCATTTTCCATGTTCCTGTCGTGTCTTCAAAGGATAGAAACATAATTTTCACTGATCCTTCCAGTATTGAGCTTTGTAACCATTATTTCCCTCTGACTGGATTTTTTTTTTATAATGGAAGAGCACAGGGCAGATTTGAATCCTAGTAGAAAAATCCATTTAACTGAGTGACAAACAGAATAAACCCTGGTAGGAAGCTTGGTGTGTGATGGTACTGTCTCAGTCAGCTGCACTGTGTCATGTTTTCCATTTCATTTATCTGTTCTTGGTTTGGAAGGTTTCGAAATGAGTGTTGATCGTGTTTGAGACAGAATGATGGAGGTTTACCAGAGCTGTATTGTGGTTCCAGAACAAATCCAGCTCCGGTTTCAATGTTCAGTTAGTAAGTCATCTATAAACTGCAGGAAAACATATTGGTAACAAGTAAGATTAAACCATGATCTTCCTGCTGTGCTTCGTGTTTGGGAAAAGCTTCTGAAAATCTGCTGATCAGAGAAGATGAAGCAATTTCACTCCTTTATATGAGGTTTGTTGTCAGGATGAATGACACTGTACTTCAGTATGGTTCCTGATGTCTGTAAACACAACTCTAATAAATAACATTAATAATAATAACTTGGTATACAATGATGTTAATGAATTACAATGAATAGCGAGGAGAAGAAATAAAATCTTGGATTAACTCAGTTACACATGGGATCAGTCATGTTTAACAAGGTAATCATGCTATTGGGTAAACTAACTAAAACAAATGAGCATATTACTGAATAATATTAAAGGCTCACATAACAGAAACATAACAAATAACATCCATCATCATTGAGAGGTGCTCTGTAAAATAACTGTTGAGTAATCGGGGGTCGGTAAAAAGAAAAAGAGAAGAGTTATTTCTGACTGGATCAGCCTCTGATTGGTCAAAAGTTTCTTGCAAAGAATTTTAAGAAACAAATATGGCCATTAGCATCAGTGCTACAATCAGTGCTACAAACATCAGTGCTAGCACTGATGCTAGCTGCAATATATGATTGATTATTGATAAAATATGGATAGTAAATTGGTCAATATTGGATCTACCCATATGAATTTATTTTACAAATCCCAGGGTGGATGAAAAACCTTGTAATGGGCTACAAAGCCTGAGACACAATGGTTAGGCTACAAACACTTAATCACACACACGCACGCACGCACGCACGCACGCACGCACACACACACACATACACACACACACACACACGTTTGCATGGTCAATTATCCATTTTGCCTTTGTCTTCCACAGACAAGGAGCCACACACAGCCTGACCACAAAGAACAGTCATCACGGCAGCCATATTTGTAGTCCTTCACACCTCCACACACACACAAATATAACAGGATAGACTTATATTGGTAAAATCTATTGTTTGTGTGTGATACTAGTGGTGCATTGTGGGTATGGCTACTGAGTGTGGTGTGCAGTGATTTCACTGGTGTGCTGCGTGTGACCCTCCTTAAAACACCTGTCAGTGGCTGTTGTGTGGTGTGATGGGCTGGAGTGGTCTGAGGATGGTGGTCTAACTAGAACGATATGCCCTCAACGCCAATGACTTTTTAAAATAAATATTATGTACTATAATAAAAGACTTGTTTAAACTAAACCTTCAGTTTGCTGATTGTCTCACATTGACGATCACAGCCACTGGTTGGACAATCCTGAACCTGAAGAACAATTTATACACACACACACACACACACACACACACACACATACACACACACATATACACACACACACACATACACACACACACCCTCGCACACACACGTATATATATATAGAGATTGTTTTAGATTTGATTGTTTATTGTGTGGGTTGTATCCCTGCCTCTCACCTGTAAAGTGCTGGGATTGGCTCCCACAACCCTAATGAGGAATCAGCAGGTATAGAAGATGAATGTTTTGTTATGCACAAATGCTTTTGAGTAATACATGCTGCCTCTTTAATTTTGTACAATAATGAATCATGCTAGCTTCTTCTTTAGAACTCTGAATTCTTCAACCCTTAGTAGCTATTACTAAGATGATCCTGGTTTTTGTTTCTAAATTTTCTAAAAGTTTAAAATTTCTAAAAGATAATTGTCAATCAGACTTCCAAATTGATAGTTTAGTACAATTTATGAATCAAGCCTTAATAATTAGGCTATATTCTTAATGAAGGAATAATTATTTCAAAAAATGATTCATTCCTGAATAGCCAATGTCCTCTGAATTATTAGTGCACAACATTACACTTTCAGGCTCATGGCACTATCAGTGCCATGAGCGAGGCAGGAACAACACTTCTATTAGGTTGTATACACTAGGAATTTTCTATATTTCCTTATTGTCATATGGCAACGAACCTTTTTTAGCATATTAGAAAAAAATGTAAAAAAAAAACATCAAAATGAAATTAAATGTAAAATGTAAGTTCAATTTTGAATAAAAGACAACTTTCAGTCATGGGACAATAATGCTGACATGTCAAATATCCATGAACAAACAGGATATCCTGGTCTTGTGACCTCATTGTTTGTCTTTCAAAATAAAAGCCTCTGTTTTACAACTAGTATATATTATATCACATGACACATGACAATTAATATTGAACTTTTAACTGGTTCATTCCCTCATCCTCTCCAGGGCTTAATTAAATCTACTTCCCTTGCTTTTTCACAACTTTTGGAATAAAAGTTAACAGTTAACATTTACACTGGTTCCTGAACTTTTTTTTTTTTTGTATTTGACCATAATGCTTCCAGGGTGGAGTGTAACAAAGTCCATCCTAATTGCCACTTTGGTGTGTGGCGCTCTGTGTCCTGGCCTCTTTGTCATAAACTGCAGCAGCGCAGCAGATTGATCCGAGGAAATTTTTGATGTAGGGAAAAAAGCTGTCAACTCGACTCCTGCCAGCTTTGCTTCTCCCCTCGCTCTGACCTGCCTGCATTCACTGCTGCACCCAGTCACAGTACAGAGGAGAGAAACCTCCGTATCTCAGTATTAAACAGCTCTGCCACACTTTAATTTGCCCTGCTACGCTTTCACATCAGCACCCCCCGTTTAGAATGTAAACTTAAACACTGACACACTCTCTCTTTTTCTCTCTCTCACACAGTTCAGGGGACAAATTCACTCATTTTTAATAAGGTAATAAATAATTTGATTAAACAAAAGTTTTGTTTTCCCTACTGCAGGGATTTCTCCCACTTTGTATTATTTACTGTTGTTAAATATTTAAATATACAAAGTTATTTTCTTGTTAGTTGAGCTGCACATTTCTTATATGCAATAAGAAGCTTTGCAGTTTTGCACACGTCCCCATCAGAGCTGAATATTTAAAGACTCTTACTTTATACATTTTGTCTTGATTTCAGTGTTTGAGTCAGTGATAAGTAATGTTTGGAAGATGAGAAAGAAACTTTTTAAAATACAGATTTAAGAATCATTCATCAGGTCTCTATACATGTACATTGTGTGTTCATGATGGTTTCTTGTTATTTAAAAGTCCATTTGTATCTTCTTTTTATTTAAAAAAATCTGGTACCAGGATTTTAAGGTTACACCACATCACATTTTGAAGCTATTGTTTTTTACAATGCACACTGTTTATGAAGTTATAGATCATATTATTTACAGAGTGTGAAGTCACTCTGTATAACCTATCTTTGTAAAACACGTCCTGACATGTCGCTATGATTTATAATATGTAAAATTAGACTAAACAGATGTTTTCTTTTGGGCTCCAATTAACCTCAGCATGTTTTTGGACTGTGGGAGGAAGCCGGAGTACCTGGTGAAAACCCACACAGACACGGGGAGAACATGCAAACTCCACACAGAAAGGTCCCAGACCCAGGACCAAGGAGGTCTTGAACCTGCGACCTTCTTGCTGTGAGGCAACAGCGCTAAACCCTGCTCCACCTTGTCGCCCACAACTTTAACCAAATAAAACAAAATTTCCCAACAACAAAATTGTAGCCTGTGAAAATGCTGAATGCCTAAAACTTTGGAAAGCTGACAGCCATGATGACTGGTGAGCAAAAAACAGGGTTAATATTAGCTCTGATATGATGAGTGCTATAAGTGATGGATTATGTATTTAGTACTTTATTATCATCTAAAACTATGATTGCAAGTAAAAGTTCTGAATTAAAAATGTTACTTGAGTAAATGTACAGAAGTATTATCAGCAAAATGTACTTAAAGTAGCATTGAAGGTTTTTATTATTAGCCATGGGCCTGTGTGAAAAAGCCTAATAACTGGTTTGGCCCTTAGCAACAACAACTGCAATCAAGCATTTATAATAACTGGGGATGAGTCTCTTCCAGTGCTGTGGAGGAGTTTTAGCTCACTCATCTTTGCAGAATTGTTCTAATTCAGCCACATTGGCAGGTTTTCGAGCATGAACCATATTTTTAAAGTCATGCATCTCAACAGGATTCAGGTCAGGACTTTGACTAGGCCACTCTAGAGTCTTCATTTTGTTTTTCTTCAGCCATTTGGGGACTTGGTGTGTTTTGGATCAGTGTTCTTCTGCAGAAAGAAGTTTGTTTCAGCTTGAGGATCCTTACATACTGAAACAGAAAAACAGCCACAGATCATCACACCACCACCATATTTTACTATTGGTATGAGGTTCTTTTTCACCAAATGGTATGGGCCACACATCTTCCAAAAAGAGACTTTTGTCTCATCAGACCACAGAGTATTTTCCCAAAGGTCTTAGACATCATCAAGATGTTTTCTGGTAAATTTGAGACAAGCCTTAATGTTCTTTTCTCATCAGTGGTGTTCATCTTAGAACTCTGCCATGCAGCTATGTTTGTCTCTTTCTTATAGTGGAGTCATGAACTCTGACCTTAACTGAGGCCAGTGAGACCTGCAGTTCTTTGGATGTTGTTGTGGGTCTTTTGTAACTCTTGGATGAGTCGTAGAGATAATTTTAACTCCTAGGAAGGTTCACCACCATGAATGTCTTCACTGTTTGTGGATAATGTTTCTCACTGGAGTCTCAAAGCTTTAGAAACAGCTTTATAACCTTTTCCAGGCTGTTAGATCTCAAATAATTTCCTTCATTTGTTCCTATATTTCTTTAGATTTCCAGATGATATCTAACTTTTGAGGATCTTTTGGTCTATTTCACTTTATCATGCATGTCTTTAAGTTTATTTATTTAAGTGATTCAATAATCTGGCCTGAGTGTGAGAAATTGAACATCAGGTGTGATAAACTACAGTTATGTTTTAATGGGGGAGAATCACTTTTTCACTCAGGGCCATGGAGACTTTGGTTTTTTTCTCTCATTCAGAGAATGAGAGCTCCTGTTCTCAGATTGAAGGCCTCTTGAATAAAGACTGGAGAAAAGTCTCCATTCAAATGCAGATCTTCCCCCTGGTGTGAACCGATCATCAAATGTGTTACTGCTCACTGAGTCTGTGAGCAGTAACACATTTGAAAAAAAGAAAAAAGAAAGTAGAATAGAATCATCAAGTATTTGACTTTTCTCAAAAATGTAAATGTTGAACTGTCAGTCACTCATGTATGTCATATAAGATCAGCTGTGATTGCTAATTAAGCTTTTCACCCCTTTATTAGATCATTATCTCATTTCTCAAGGTAACACATCTTGATATATGTCTCATTTTGTAGATACAGATTTAAGCACACTTTAAAATAAAGACTCACAAATTTTGAGACACCAAACTGCTGCTCCATGATCAGGCTTAAATCCTTTATGATGATGTGAAAGACTGGACATTTGTCCACTAAATTGTCATTGAAAAAAAAAAAAAACAACTTAAAACAAACAAAAAACAAAAACTTAATTCTTAAGTTTATTTGGTAAAAAACAATGTGATGCTCACATGTCAAATGTCCATGAGCAATCATAAATTGTAATTCCTACAAAAATAAAAGGCCACTTTTCACAGCCAACTGTAAAAAACACAGATTTAATATCACATCTTTTTATAAAAAAATAAGATAAAGTAATTGTGGCATATGGCACCACTATGCAGTAGAGGGTTAAGAGTTTCCTAGAATAGACAAACACAATAGCCATCACATAAATTATAATACAAAACTCCCCATGTACAAAAAATGTGCATGAACTGTAAAAACCACAAGTAGCATAAACATACATTTAAACTTAAATAAAACATAAGTGTTATAGTAGCTCAGATTATATGTAAATTAAATATGTATTGTAATTTGTTAGTTAACATATGTCTTGCTCTACACCTTCTATGTCATTATTTTTTCTTTGGAGACTCTACAGCTCTGATAAAAATCAAAACTTGAAATAATAAAATGTCAGTGTTGTTTCTTGTTGCCTGACTCATTCTGTAGTTTTCTAGTGTGTGATATTAGCTCCACTGATCCTCCACCACACGCTGCAACTTGGGGGTAACCAACGATGATGATGAACATGAACTCACATTCTGTTCACTCTACAAGAGCTGAGTTCATGTTATCAAAACAATATGAGAAATTCAAAAAAATGATCCTCTGCCTGTCTAATATATAAGAATCCTTCTTGGCCTAGCACCACCTTCAATTAATGAATTCATTATATACACATCTATCACTAATTTGACTGAGTCAACAAGTCCACTATCAGTCTGTGAGGATCCTTTTAGAAAAGATTCCTGTCAGTTAGAGGAGGCTCCTTGTGGAGCAGCCAACCACCTGCTATAAGGAAAGATAAGGAAATATATAATCCAGCAGCCACTGAAAGATGTGGCTCAGATCCCCTCATTACAGATGCATCATTACAGGTGCTGGTCATATAATTACAATATCATGAAAAAGCTGATTTATATCAGTAATTCTAACCTGTTCCAAAAGTGAAACTTGCATATTATATTCATTCATTACACACTCACTGATATATCTCAATGATTATAACTGACAACTAATGAAAATCTGAAATTCAGTATCAGAAAAGTAGAATATTACTCAAGACCAATCCAAAAAACTAAGATTTCTAGAAATGTTGGCCAACTGAAAAGTATGGACATGAAATGTATGAGCATGTACAGCATCAATGCTTACTTGTGACTCTTTGCCTGAATTCCTGCAGCATGGAGTCCATCAGTCTTTGGAACTGTTCAGGTGTATAGAGAGGTATAGTAGTATTCAGAGGTATAGAGTCCAGGTTGATCTAATCGTGGTCTTCAGCTCTTCTACATTGTTGGGTCTGGTTTATCACATCTTCCTCTTCACAATAAACCAGAGATGTTCTATGGGGTTAAGGTCAGGTCAGTTTCCTGGCCAATTAAGAACAGGGCTACCATGGTCCTTAAACCAGGTCCTGGTAGCTTCGATGCTGTGTGCAGGTGCCAAGTCCTGTTGTAAAATGAAATCTGCATCTCCATAAAGTTGGTCAGCAGCAGGAAGCATGAAGTCTCTAAAATGTCCTGGTCGACGGCTGCTTTGATCTTGGACTTAAGAAAACACAGCGGACCAACAGCAGCAGTCCAGTTCTTTTTGTCTTTAGTCCAGACATTTCTGATGCTGTCTCTGTTCCACAGTGACCGGACACCAGGAATCTAACAGCTGAACCCATGTCTTCATACATCTGTGTTGGTGGTACTTGAAGCACTGACTCCAGCTGCAGTCCACTCTTTGTGAATCTCTCCCACATTTTTGAATGGGTTTTGTTTCACAATCCCCCCAGGGTGTGGTTATCCCTATTGCTTGGACACTTCTTTCTACCACATCTTTTCCTTCCCTTTGCCTCTCTAATAATGTCTTTAAACTCAGAGCTCTGTGAACAGCCTCTTTAACAATGAGCTTTTGTGTCTTGTGATGTGATGTGACAACTGTCAGGTCAGCAGGTCTTCTCCATGACTGTGTAGCCTACAGAACTAGACTGAGACCATTTAAAGGCCTTTGTAGGTGTTTTGAGTTTAGTTGATTATCTTTCCGCATTTTCTGAGATACTCAATTTGGGGTTTTCATTAGTTGTCAGATATAATCATCAATATTAAAAGAAAAAAAAAAACGAATGAAATGAATATACACATTATACACAATTCACTTTTTAAATGGAATTACTGAAATAAATCAACCTTTTCATGATAATGTATTTATATGACCAGCACTTGTATGTTATGGGGGTGTGTATAATATGTGTGAAGTGGGGCCTGTGCATTAGTGGTAGTGATGTGTGTTAGATCTTCATATTTTCTTCATATATATTTGTTTTTAAATTTTTACTTAACATTAACATACTGTGATGACATCAACCATCAACCTGCAAGGGGACGACTGATGGAAACTAGCAGTGGGCTATAATTTGCTATATGTATATGTACTAATGTATTTCTTCATTAACACATTGTTCCAATGTCTCGAACCTGCGACCTTTTCACTGTGAGGCAACAGCACTACCCACTGCTAAACCTGTCTCCATCTGTCTCTATTTCTAAATAAATAAAATCTAAAACCTGCAGTTCTACCATTCGAGCCTTAATCCCCATTGACCTCCCTGTTAAAATACACAAGTTTACAGCAGAAATAAACATGGTTATAGCTTTGTCCAAAAAAAAAATGTTTTGGTCCAAATAAACAGATAATCACCTCTTTTAAGATGGCTGTAGCCTACAGGGGGGTTTTGAACCAAGGAATACTGCACACAGAGTTTTTTAGGGGAGAGTGGATCTTGTTGCAGACTTTTCTGCAAAAACTCTCAGCATTGCAAACACTGGACACTCCACAGTAACTATAAATTAGTCTTTTATAGAAATAATACTAATATTTTAACTGATTCTGACCTCTAAAATCATGCAAAACCCATTAGTGCAATCAGAATCCAGCATTCTCTGTTGTAATGGCTGAATGAAATGATGATAAAAAAAAAACAAAACTGTATTACATAGCTCTGTTTCTGTGACATTTTCCTCATCCTACACAGTGAAATTCAAACTTCCAACTGGAAAAAAAACATTTTTAACCAAAAAAACCCCTAAAAGTCTTAATTAAGCAGCAGTTACTGGATCTTACTATAAATTAGTCTTTTATGGAACTAATACTAATATTTTAACATAATCTGACCTCTAAAAATCATGCAAAACCCTTTAGTGCAATCAGAATCCAGCATTCTTTGTTGTAATGGCAAAATGATAAAAATAATTCTGCTGTGACGCTTTCCTCGTCCTACACAGTGAAACTCAAACTTCCAACTGGAAAAAACAGGAAGAAAAACACTTTTTTTGTTAAAGGGGATTTCAAACTAAACGTGTTTAATTTAAACTTCCACCCAAAAATTAAGTCTTAATGAAGCAAAAGTAGCACAGATGACTACTGACCATTCAAAAAGCCTAAACTTTTCTGTAGAAGTCAATCACTGTTTTCATTGAGTCATTCTCATCTCCATCTCTTATTTCAGGTCCATATAATAAATGGATCTTCGGTTGGCTGTGTGTCACCTTAAAACCCCACAAGGTATCACGCAGATATTAAAGCCCTGAAACCAGTTTGGGCATCTTAGTGTGAACGAAGATGAACAGAAATTAAATTAATTCAGTTTGCAGAGATGAAAAAATGCAAATGAATATTTAATGTATGCGTGTGTGTAAGTGAGTGTTTCTGCCTGGAGGAGAAGCAGCTCAGCTTTCATTCATATTGAAATGAACCGGCGAGAGAGAAGAAAGGAGGATTAGGGTGAGAGAAGATAAGAGGAAGAAGAGGAGAAGGAGGAAGTGAGGATGGAAGAGGAGGTACGAGGATGAAGGAGAGAGAAGGAGGGGAGGGAGGGGGAGGATAAGAGGAGTTAGGAGGGAAATAAGAAAAAGGAGAGGCGAGGAGTCGGTGTGACATTATCTGTTTCCTTGTTCCACTGCTGTCAGAGAGAAAACTAATCCACTGCCTGCCAACACACACACACACACACACACACACACACACACACACGCAGTCTGTCACAGTTGGTCTCTGCAGTGCAAAAAATATTTTCCAAACAGAAGGAAAAACAAAAGTTTTGTCAAAGGTCAGAGGAGATTTAAGTTCATCAGAAAATCGAAATTCCTCCTGACACACACACACACACACACACACACACACACACACACACACACACACACACACACACACACACACACACACACACACACACACACACACACACATACAAGCAACTACTAATTACGCTATTTCACGACATGTCTGTAATTACAGGATAGAAGAATAAATGCTGTAAAACTCTTTAGATGATTGCAAGATGAATGATGTGTTCAGAAGAATGTGTCAATGTGTTTGCTACACATCGACATTTAATTATATGGCAATGATTATCTTCATTCTTTTTCTTTTTTTCTTTTACCCAAAATTTATGTTTTTATAGTTAGGTGTGAAAAGGGGGCTTTTATTTTGAAGGGCATACAATTTATGAGGTCACATGACCAGGATCCTGTTTGCTCATAGACACTTAGACATGGGAGCATCACTGTCTAACAACCAAAGGATGAACATTTTCACCAAATAAAAAATTCAACTTGAATTTAATTCAACTTTTAATTAAATTCAAAGTTTTTTTTTCTAATCTGCTAAAATAGATTTGTTGCTACATGGCAACACTGTGTAAATAAGGTAAATCCCTAGTGTATACAACCTAATGGAGTCCCATTGACTTACATAGGATGAAACTTTGAGACTATGTTTACAGCTTGTTCTTATATTTCCTGAATATATGTATTATTTAAGCCATTTTAACTAATAAAAACATTCAAAACATTTTTTTTACAATTACCACTCTCATAGTCCCCATGTGGTATCATTGTAGGTCTGATGTGTACTTATTGTACATTATTAAGTACACATCAGCTGTGGTCTACAGCCTGCAGTTGCTACAGCTACAAATGCTCCTTTGATTTTTTTCAGGACACTTTAATCTACAAATATAAAGCTGAATTTATTCTCCCGTGAAGATAAATGTAAATGTCTGTGCAGAGAGGGCTGTTATGGGTTTGCATATAGAGGCCGGCTGCAGCGTCTAAATCTCAGCAACACACCCTGTTGAATAGATCATCCATCATCCTGACTGATTGATCCAACTCTGTGTTTTTTTTTACGTTTTACTGAAAACCAGCACAGATATAAAAGTAAAAGTCAAGGGACTGTCTCTGAATGATGCACCTACTTCAAGAGGAGTATGTTACAGCCTTAAATCCAGCATTGCTGCATTTTGGTTTTAAGAGAAAAATCGTGTTCAGAATACATGATGCAGAGATGTAAACAGCTACACACAGAGTCCACGGTGGAGGAAGAGGAAAGAGGAGAGAAAGGTTCACGATATGAGACAAACAGGAACTCAATACATGTAACACTAGACATTACTGAACTGACTTTGGATCATTTTTTTCAGGAAGTGGCAAACTGGTGCAGACCTGAACCTTCATGTTGTGTTGGTTCCACTTTAATCAATTTGATGTTCCATTAAGACTCATCATAAAACATGTAATAATACATATATTATCACCTCTTGTTGTGTTTGATTTTGTTTTACCAACTTCATTTTTTACCAACAAATAACATTATTTTGACTGTGTGTGTGTGTGTGTGTGTGTGTGTGTGTGTGTGTGTGTCCATCTGACAAATGTAGCTGTACCCAAGTTCAATTTCTTACATTAGGCAAGGCAGGTTTATTCTTATAGCACATTTCAACAAGTTAATTCAAAATGTTTTACATAAAACATTAAAAGCATCAAGATACAATTTAAAAACAGCTGATTAAAAGGGGAAAAACATTAAATTAATTAAAATTAGATAAGATTAAAAATCAAGAAATTGAAATTAAAACCAAAATACAAGCAAGATATAATTTAAAAACAGTTGATTAAAAGGGGAAAAATAATTGAAAACAATAACAAAGTTACACTGCAGTGGAAACTAATTAAGAAATGACATCAGCTATAGATACGTCAAACATTAACTCTGGTCTCCTCTATTCATTTCTGGTGATCGGTTATTTTTGAGTGAACAAAAGTTGAATAAAACACACACAATTGTATGTAAATTAACACAATTTATTTTGTGTGCTGAAATCCTCTTTGTGGACAAAGTTATGGAACCTTAGGTGAATCTGAATGAATTTCCACTCTGTGTTGTCATTCCTCTTACGCCTGTCTGTTTCCACAGGTCACTACTCAACAAAAGTTGATGATTTTAAGTTGTCAGTCATTTTTCTATGCCTGCTTATTTTTTACTAGGGGGGTGTGTCGGTGCCAATCCCACCACATTACATGTGAGAGGCAGGGATAAACCCCAGTATCTCTAGTTTATCATGGGGGTACACATACCATTCACTCACACACTCACACCTACGGGCAATTTAGAGTCTCCAACAACCTCAGCATGTTTTTGGACTGTGGGAGGAACCTGGAGAACCTTGTGAAAACCCACACAGAAAGGTCCCAGACCAAGGTCTTGAACCTGTGACCTTCTTACTATGAGGCAACAGCACTAACCACTGCTCCACCATGTCTCCTGTTTTGTGTACACAAATGGTTTTAGTTGATTTCTGAATTTAACAAATAATTTAATGGGGCTCCAGCTGCGACCCCCTGAGCGCCAAGTTTTCCCTGTCTCCTTCCCTGGTGCTCTCTCCCTTGTGTGTGTGTGTGTGTGTTTCCTCCACAGGCAGTGGCGGGGTGCAGCAGTGGTGTTCTGGCACACCTGCCTTCAATCCCCTCATTAGTCAGTGTATTTCTACCCAGCTGAGAGTGTTGTAGCAGCTACGTGGTATCTTCAGGCTCTCCTACTCTCTACTTTCCAGTTTAGTTTTGTTTTTCACCATCTTTCCCTCTTGAGTAATCACTGTTATTCCTACTCCCACGAATTTCTGCTCCAATCATCATTTCCTGGCTTTGTTCCCCGTCGCTTCCTGGTTCTCCAGGACTCCACCTCACCACCCAGTGCCAAGCAGAATCTTCCCCTCACTTCTTTAATAAGTTCTCATTGACTGTCTATCTGTGTGTGTGTCTCTGTGTCTACTCTGGGGTCTAACCTTGTTTTCATGTAACAGAACTCTGGCTGAGAATGGACCCTGCAGATCCAGAGTTGTGATACCAGGGCATGCTCGTGAGTTAACTCTCCCAGATGAAATAATGGACTCAAGACCTCAAGACTCTGGAAATCAACGTGGCCTCGCTGAACCACCAGTTCTCATAGATGTGCTCCCAGCTGCCCCAGTCCCTGTCCACTGCCTCCTCTATCCTTTCTTTGGCATCACTTTGGCAATGATTTTTAACCACCCAGCCAGCTTGCATGCAGTGTAGGTGGGATCAGTCAGCGCTACAAGGGTTTTTTACCCATCCCCTGAGTGAGTCTGTCCAGAAAGAGCTGGCCATATGTGATGAGATGATGATGTTGGCCACCCGTCTAGACAATTGCATGAGTGAGACACCACAAATGCGGCATTAGACTATCTCCTCTCGTCCATGCATTAGCTCCTGCCCCAAACAGCTCCAAAACCAAACAGGCCCATGCCGTCCCCAGCTGCTTCCCCAGGCAGCCGTCCCTTGGGCACAGAGCCGCCTGTAGAACCCATGGAACTGGGCTGCTCCCGGCAGCAACCAGCAGAGCATTAGAGAAGACTACGGGAGGGGTTGTGTATTTACTGTGGGCTCCTTGGCTATATCCACAGCAACTGACCCTGTATGCTAAAAGCTTAGGTTCACCTGAGAATGGAGGGACTGAATCCAACCCTCTCAGACACCCACTTTCTGGAGGACCCAGCTGGATCGACTCTGGTGTGGACGACAATTTCATCATCACCCACTTCATCACACAACTCTCCATTTCCCCAGCCCCCAGAATTCTGAAGGGTGAATGCTCTTGATGGCCGGCTCCTTGTACACATCATCCATCGGACAGTTCCCTTATCCCTAATCACTTCTAGTAATCACCGTGAGCTCATCCAGCCCCCAGTCATTCCCTTTCCCATGTCACTCCTGGCTCTTGGACTCCCCTGGCTGAAGTTGCACAATCCCCATATTGATTGGTCTCTGAATCCCATCATTAGCTGGAGTATCCCCTGCCACAGCAACTGCCTTCAGTCTGCCTTTTCTCCTCCAGGTTCCCTTCCAGTCTCCCAATCTCTTTGGTGTCCCTGAGGTATATCACGACCTAGCTGAAGTATTCAGTAAATAACACACTCTCCCTACCACACCATAGACTCTATGACTGCACCATTGACCTCCTGCCTGGGGCCACTCTCCCTTCCAGCCGACTATATAATCCGTCACAACCAGAGAGACGCCATGGAGACATACATCCATGAGTCGTCAAATAATCCGTACCTCATCTTCTCCAGTAGGTGCTGTTTATTTTTGTGGTTAAAAAGCACAAGACCTCTTTGGTTGTGTATTGACTACAGGGGCCTTAACACCATTACACTAAAGTACAAGTATCCACTGCCTCTCTCTCTCTTTGCGTTCCACACCCTGCACCAGGCCACCGTTTTCTCTGAATCGGATCTTCGTAAGGCGAACCATTTGGTCCACATGCAGGAGGGGGACAAATTGAAAACTGCTGTTAACACACCCTAGGGCATTTTGAATACCTGGTTATGTCTTTTGGCCTGAGCAATGCCCCGGCAGTTTTCCAGGCACTTAAATCAGTTTGTGTTCATGTATTTTAACATTATTCTGGTATTCTCTCGAGACCTATTGGTCCAACACCCAGGAACTGTAACAATGAGTCATATTATAACTTGTGACCTCACATATGTGACACAAGGAATTATTTAGTTTCTTAGAGGCAAATTGCCAAAGAAAACATTGCTGCAACTGATGGATCCATAATGTGTGCATCATTTGCAGTGCTATTTGCTCCGTCTTTAAAGTCCTATTCACAAAAGATATTGCACTAATGATATGACAGTGAAAACACGCCCATAAAGTTTAGCAGCTGAGAGCCTTGTTTTTGAGTGAGCTTAGTAGTTTCAGGCTTTTCACCACTATTCAGCTGATCCATGATCCATAATGAAAACTGAACTGTAGACATCACAAAAACCACATGCTGTATTTAATAAGTAGAGAAGAAGATTTTTGTTTGCATCTTTAGTAGATTCTCACCAGCTGCTGTAGCTTGACTTAGATTATTTTGATAAGTAACTGGTGACCTGATACATGTAAGAGCAGACATTATAGAACTGATGTTAAATTAGTGATGGCAGACATGGCTTTAGATTAGTTGTAACTGGTAATCTAAAGGTGCCAGTAATGGTAGTATTTATTTATTATGGTGGTATTTCTGAGAATAGGCATCCATTATAATAGCCTATAGAAAGAATATGTAACTGCAACCAGTGTCTACAGTGTACAGTGGAAACAGTAAGATGTTTGTAAAGTGTGTTGAGAACAACAGATTAACTTATTCTTATGGCAGGTTTTGGATGTTTGCTGCACTGAGGGACGTACAACATGGCTCTGGCGAAGAAGGTAGAAGAGCTGGAGCCTTTGTGGTTGCTGTTGTTGGCT
The DNA here is from genome assembly GCA_030544235.1 of Lepturacanthus savala. Taxonomy (NCBI): domain Eukaryota; kingdom Metazoa; phylum Chordata; class Actinopteri; order Scombriformes; family Trichiuridae; genus Lepturacanthus; species Lepturacanthus savala. The sequence goes on from CM060474.1 coordinate 5,823,080, forward strand.
GAGTAGACATGGAGAGAATCTGTCTTCATTAGGCAAGACAAGTTTGTTTCTATTGCATGTTTCAACAACACAGTAAATCAAGTTAAAGTGCTTTACACAAAACAATAATAACATCAAGAAACAAATAAAAATGGTTCCCAAGGGATCAGTAGACCTGAAATATACTTAGACCTGAGACCATTCAGTACTTTATAAACCAGTAACAGTATTTTAAAGTTAATTCTTTGGCAGACAGGAAACCAGTGTAAGAACCTCAGAACTGGAGTGACATGATCTATTTTTTTAGTCTTAGTGAGTTTTGAATCAGCTGCAGCTGTTGAATTGACTTTTTAGAGGCCTGTAAGGACTCGTTACAGTAGTCAAGTCTACAGAAAATAAAAGCATGGACATTTTTCCAAAATCTTGCTGAGACATAAGGCCTTTAATCCTTGATATATTCTTCAGGTGGGAGTATGCTGACTTTGTAATGAATTTAATGTGACTGTTAAAATTCAAGTCAGAGTCCATAACTACACCAAGATTTGTACCTTGGTTTGTGGGCTTTAACATTACTTACTGAAGCTGAATTTTTCCTCCTTGCCTCCAAAAACAGTTTCCTCAGTTTTATTACTTTGTTATTTAGAGAAAATTCTAGCACATCACGATCACTGACTTGTTTAATGCTGTTGTGCCTGCCTTGAAATGTGAAATCTGAAATGTGGTGCCGTGCACTAATTGTTCAGATAGCACTAGCTATCAAAAAGAATCAATAACTATTTAAAATAATTATTGATTTACCACCTCTCAGATGAGAGGAAAAGAGCCAATTCTCTGATTAAATAAATAAATAAATAAATAAATTGTACTAAACTATCGGAGGTTCGGAGGTCTGATTAACAATTAACTTAATGATATAAACTAGGATCATCTTATTAATAGCTAGGAATAGTTGATTCAGAGTTCTAAAGAAGGTTGGTATAATTCATTATTATACAACATTAAAGAGGCAGCATGTATCATTTAAAAGCATTTATTATATATTTAAAATACAGAAGTAAAACACAAAATATACAGTCTAATCTAAATGGTTCAAAATACGTGAATATGCATGGTGGGTATAGGCACGTGGGTGTGTATGTGGTAATGTTTATGTGTGTGTGTGTGCACGTGCGTGTGTGTGTGTGAAAGAACTACAGATGTCACATAGTACATAGGATTACGTACACAGATTACCTTTGTGGGCACAATAATGAATTTAGTCAGTGTTTATGTGGGACTATAATCTGGTGATATGATGATGCATCATCTGCATAATTATGGTGACATATTTTGTTGTCTTCCATAATCTTAGCTAGTGGGAGAATCTAAATGTTGAATAGTAGAGGCCCAAGAAATAAACCTTGGGGTACCCCACAGGTTATATTTGTATGTTCAGGTTTAAAGTTACCTAGATACAAAGTAGTATTTGTCCTTTAAGTAGGATTTAAACTATTTTAGTGCTATGACATTAAGTCTCACCCAGTTCTCTTGTTGGTCTAATAATATGTTGTGGTCAACTGTGTTGTATCAGTACTAAGATCCAGTAATACTAAAAGTGAAATTGTTAAATTGACAATTGCTACTGTCTGTGTTTAAATGGATCATCTTTTTCGTTGATTTTACTTAAGAATACTATAATATGGGCCCATAGTTCAGTACTGACCTGTCTAGAGTGTTCTTTTTTAGGAGTGTCTTGATTATGGCAGTTTTCAGGGTCTGTGGGAACACATCTGTGACAGGAGATGTGTTTAAAGCTGTGGTTGAATGGAATGGGGTCCCTTTCAGGAATCGTTGAGGTGGAGGAAAAAGACCCATGATGGAAGGTGCTGGATACATTGGACAATAAACATGAACTAAAGTAAACATTGTCATGTAATGTCAATCAAAGGCATCAATCATGTATGATTTAGTAACTGATTCATTATTATGTAATGTTAGTCAAACACATTAACTCAGTGATGGTTCTCGGTTCACAGTGTGGTTAGAATTATTTGGTCGCTGCAGAGGGGGGAAGAGCCATAGAGGAATTTTCGTGCCACAATATTCAGGTTTTTGTAAGTGTTTTTATTCTCACTATGATAAACAGATTCAACAGATTCAATTTCACAATAATGCTACACATACTACACTGTCAAGATGGTCATAAATTTATGTTTGTTATAACAAATATCATAATTGTATCTTTGTGCCTGAAAACGGATATGTAAGAATTTGTGCTGAGCCACACACACACACACACACATATATATATATATATATATATATATATATATATATATATATATAGAGAGAGAGAGAGAGAGAGAGAGAGTTAGGAAAAAAAACACCCCTCATTCTTTGGAGCTTTGGAGAATCTTCTTGCTTGTCCTGAGACTGTCAACTATCAATAAAGCAAGAGATTTTTCTCTGTGGGATTGGCCTGATCAGCCTTTTCTCTGTACAGTGTCATATTTGAACCAGATTGGTCATTATTCTCTCCTACATATGATGGTCTGGACTAACGTGGGATTCTGTATTGAGGAGGTGGGCACATCATGATTGTGCCATGGTGGACAGCTGTAGGTGAGGAAGGCTGGAGGTAATGAGGAGGAGGTTGAAGTCGACGCTGGTGGCTACGGCTTCTGCAGTGTTCATCCCTTGCTGATGGAGAAGAGGAGGCTTGAGCTCTACTGGGTGGAGAGATCTTGTTTGAGGTGTCACAGTGTGTTCAGAGATGAGAACAGGCAGGATGAAGTGGAGGGATTTAATAACTAAATTAAAGCAGGAACAAATCAAGCAGTGGAGCATGGAGACACACATCTTACTAAATATTAGACGTTGGATTTGCGATCATGTCTATATTAGGTCCATGGGTCTTTGTCACTTTTGGATGTCAAATTTTGGTCAAAGGGGTTGTTTTATAAAGCCAGGATATGTTATTTTTCAACATTTAACAAACATCATTCCCTGTCGATTAAAGAGAGACAGAGAACAACGGACACCATTCTCATTAAATTACCAATGGCAGCAGAAATTTGGGCAGTCAAAGAACAGCTCTCTATTAAACCAATGATTCTAAAACCAGTCAATGCCACAATGATTGGCTCAGCAGCAGGTAATAACTAGAGACTAGGGAGTGCCCAGTGGGTCCTTGATATTTAGTTTTTTCCATAATCTTAGCTAGTAGGAGCATACATTTGAATAGTGGAGGCCCCAGAATTGAACCTGGCGGGATTCCACAGCTTATGTCTGCACAAAGTAGTCTTAAGTAGGATTTAAATTAAAAACACATACTACACATGTGTTTAATGCAACAAATGCATTAAACACACAAGTTTTATATTGTAGATGGATTATATATTTAAAATGTATCATTCTTTTTCAGTTACACCATTTGACATTTTGTGTCAAAAAAAGTAAAAAAAAGTAAAAACAAATGATACAAATAGACTTTTAAATAACAAGAAACCAACACAAAAGCAAAATGTACCCTTTGAGAGCCCTGATAAATGCTTCTTAAAACTGTATTTTAAAAATGTTTTGACTTTCTTATCTTGCCAAACATTATTTGTCACTTATCCTTAAACCAAAGATTCTAAAACCAGTCAATGCCACAACGATTTACTCTGCAGGAGGCGATAATTTGAAAAGATTGAGTCTCCGATTAGAATCCAGCCTGGATAAAATGGATGTCTTATGCTGAAAAGACGGCCGCCATTTGTTTGGTCACAACATCAAAAAAGATGTCGTCTGGCTTTACAAACTGAAATTGAAGTTCTAAAAGTGACACAGAAAAGACGTCATTCTGACAATCAGACAAAGACTAAACACAAAACAGGACTTAAGTACTTTTGTTAATACTTTTACCTCCTTTTTTACTTTTATTCACTAAAACGGACCATTCAATTGGATTGGCATTGCACTTTTTACCAAACCATGTCTACCCTGTATTCATGTCTACTCCCTTCCTGTATTTATTCTGCTCAAATTTCTATCTTTCTTCCCTACCTTAATTAAACCATTTTCCTTTTCATTTTGTTCAGGGAAAATTAAATCCAGTGACTCAATTTTGTCCCAATTTAGGCAAAACTGACAAAAACTACACACCAGCATTGTACTTCTGTTCTGACAACATTTTAAATACCTCAGTAACGATTTAACTTAACTTTATCTTTAACAAAAGTTGTTTTTTATCTGTTGATTCTGCTGCTCTTTGAACATCCTGACACAGACAAGCTTTAAATATTCCTGTTGAAGTCTAATAACATTCCATAATATGGTCAGTGAAAAGTCTTGCAGTTATTCTCAGTAATATTATGTAGTTTATTATTTTAGTGTTTCTGTTGTAAAAAAAAATCCATTGACTGCAGTGAAGCTGTTGCTGCGGTAACCATGGATTATACTTATCAGAAAATGAATTACACAGTTTCCTCTTTTCGTCTTTATGTCAAGTATACTGGGGTATACTGTGTAAATGCACACACACACACACACACACACACACACACACTCACACACACACACACACACACACACACTCACACACACACACACACACACACACACACACACACACACACACACACACACACACACACACGTGTTATCTGAAATGGGTTTCCTCTGAACAGACAGAAGATATTTAGAATAATAACCTACACGCTGCTTCTGCTGTTATTCTGTCTCTTCTACCTCTATCCTCATTTCCTGCTTCATCTACTCTTTCTTCCTCATTTTTCTACCCTTCATTCTTCCTTCATTTTTTCAGTCTACATTTCTTCTGTGGTTGTTTTATTCATTTTTTTTTTTTTACCTTTTTTTCCTTCCTGGTCGCTCTACTTCCCCCCTCAACTTTTCTCTGCATTCTTTACCTCCATCTTTCATTTCTTTCTTCATTTTCCCTTCCATTCCTCTGTTCTCCCTCTAATATCCTTTAACCCTCTATTACATTAAAATATTATGTTATATATATATATATATATATATGTGTGTTATTATAATATTATATAATTAAATGTTTTGAATGCTTATCATAGCATATCATATTAGCATATTAGAAAAAAAAACATATAGCATCAAAATTGAAGTAAAAGTAAAATAAAAATAAAGTTTACCTACACAAAATTTTTTATATGGTGATAAATGTTCCAAACTTCTGAATAAAAGACAACCTTTGGTTGTGAGACAGTGATGCTCATATGTCAAATGTCCATGAGCAAACAGGATATCCTGGTGACCTCATAAATTGTATGTCCTTCAAAATAAAAGCCCCCTCTTCATGCCTAACTGTAAAAACATAGATTTTGTATCACAGCTTTCTATAAAATCGAAGATAAAGTAGTTGTTGCCATATGGCAACACTATGCAATAGAGGGTAAATCTTTTTATATCTCTTCTTCTTCTGTCTTTCTTTTGTTCTCTCTTTCTCTTTCTCCTTTTCCTTTCCCTCTCTTACAGTCTCTTTTACTTTACTTACTTACTTTTAGCTTTGCACTACCTTTCTTCATCCATATTATTTCCATTGCTGTTTTCTCCCTTCCGACTCCATTCGTTCCGTCATATTTTGTTCCCTCAGACTGCTTCCTTTCCTTTGACTTCATTTATTTTTCATCTCTTCTTACTCTTTCATTTCATTATTTCCTCCATTTTTACTTATCTTCTTCACTTTATTTTGCATCATCTTTCTTTCTTTTGTCTTTTTCTTTTGCTCTTTTCACTGCCCCTCTTTCTTATATCTGTTGTACCATCCTTCGCCTCCTTTTTTTCTTCACCACCTTTCTCTTCTTTCCATTGGTCTTCACCTCCATTGACAAGCACTTTGAGAACAGCAGATTCAATTTGGTTTCAGGGTAAAACTGCTAGATTGACACTGTGTCTCTTTTTCCATTCATAAAACACCAAACTACTCCTCTATCTCACTCTCTCTATCATCTGTTTGGCTCATTTCTCTCTCTGTCGCATTCTTTCCGAGTCCCATTAATCTCAGCTCACCCACACCCACAAACGCACACACACACACACACACACACACACACACACACACACACACACACACACACACACACACACACACACACACATCCACACACACACACACACACCGACACAGTGTAAACTCAGAGTGTACCCACTGTGTGTGATTTCCCATAATGCAGTGGGGAAAAACAGTGGAGTCATTCATCACTGACGGTGAAATTTAGAGAGATGTCACACACATGCACACACACACACAAACATGCACGCACACACCACACACACACACACACACACACACACACACACACACACACACACACACACACACACACACAGACACACAAATAGGTAAGTGTCACAGTCTTCTTCTTCTTCCCTGAAGTTAAATACTAAAAAAACACTGCCAGCTTCAATTTGTTGGGATACATTCTGGAAAAGTGGGCCACTTGATGTTCACTTTGTTTCCATGGAAACAACACCCACCATCAACGGCACTGATGAGAAACTATCAGACAAAGTTTACACTATGAATACCAATGCTGCTTTCACCATACTGTCCGTTTTCATCAAAGAAAACACATCAAACTTTATTATCGAGCCCAAAGTTCAACCACGGGTGATTTCACTTATCGCAGCTGATTCCACCTCTCAGACCTCGGCTGCTTCACCTGTTGTTAGAACGGACAAATTACACCTTCATCATTCCTCTGGTACACTGAGATTATTCTCATGTTACAGGCCTTAACCTTCTTGTTGTGTTAGTTTATTGTTTCCATTCATTAGGTTAACAGCTCAGTTTTGACCCATGTCTTAAATCAGCTGTAAAATACACTAAAACCATTATCTATCAACCAATTAGTTTCTCAACTCTTGGTTAAATTGTTAGGTTCCTTCACCATGAAAATATTAGTATTGGTACCAAATATTTTTGGTGTTGGTTTTGGGGTTCAATTTTTTTTTTTAATTTCAAATGAACCTCAAGAGAATCGGATAAATAAATAAACAGTTGTTGTGTGATCTGACTCTTCCTGAGTGGGATTAGAACACATCTATTGAATACATTTGAAATTTTATGGGTCAGTGACAAATAAAGTTTGGCAAGATGAGAAAGTCTTGCCAAACTATGACAACAATATGCAAATAACAAAAATTACTATTGCATACAAGTTAATGGAGTCCCATTGACTTACATAGCATGAAACTATTCTGATATTCTGTTACTATTTCTTATATTTCTTAAAATATATATTATTTAGGCCATTTTAAGTAATAAAAACATTAAAAACATGAATTGATAATTATAATATTTCATGCAATAGAGGGTTAAAAAGCAGTAAACATGAAAATTTGTTAAGGAAAACATTAAGATGGGGTCAGGAAAAATGTATAGAGCATGCAGCAAAAATGGAAAATTGTTAGTTAAAAACAGAATAATAAGTCAATGAACAGAAAGAGTGTATCACTCTAGTGAACTGCTATATTCCAGGCATATCCCTAGTTTTCTATAGGTTTGGAATCGATAATAGCTGCATCACTGATCTTCTTTTTGCTGTGGATAGAACCTTTAATAAACCAGCAGCAGATAACCTCAGTCCACTTGAAGCCGCATAGTTAACAATAGAGTTGGGGATGGTTGTTCCTTTCCCATTAAGGGCTTTGTATGTCAGGAGAAGGACTTTAACATCAATTCTAAAGGTCACAGAAAGCCTGTGTAGAACAGTTTATACTGGACTGATGTGCTCTCTCCTTTCGGTTCTGGTTAATAGACAAGCTGCAGACTTTTAGATGAGCTGAAGTCCATCAGTAGTTCAGGAGACCCGTGGAAAGTGCATTACAGTAACGTATTCAGCTTGAAATGAAGCCACCAGTTGTTCAGCATCTTTTTAATTTAAAATGTTCTTGTTTCTAAAGTGGAATAAAGAAAGATATCACTAAGATTTGTGACATCTCGTTTAATCCAGGGAATTAATTCCCCCGTATTGTTAACCATCTTGTCTCTCTTTAAGCTCATTTTTCATTTTTGTCCTTGTTTAACTTTAAAAAAAAATCTTGCCCATCCATTTTTTTATTGCCAGAAAGCAGTTGGTGATAAAATTTATAGCTGCAGTATCATTTAGTTCTACAGATATGTACATTTGTGTATCATCAGGTCATTACTGAGAAAGTTTTAATATTCATTGATGTGATATGTACGAGTCAGGAGTGGAGCTAATTTTTTTTGCTGGATATTACCAACTTTAAGATTCTTATAAAATATAAAATTCATAATCTTGCCCATTTTTTCACAACCCGCTATGGCAGATGAGGAATGGATGTTAAATTAGTTAAATTCTGCATAACTGGTTGGGTTTTTTCTTTCTTAATAAGAAAGGAATTGATGATAAACCACTACAGCTCCAGCTAACCTTGGAATGAGTCATGAATATTATCCTTGAAGCATGAAAGCCAGTTCGTATCAGAACCTTTGTCTTGTAAACAAGTGTACAATGTGTTAGATATTATGACGCAAGTCATAATTCAAAATAATGTGATTACTTCTATATCTTGAAGGCTGTCACCTTGGTAGCAGTTTTTTTCCCCACATGCATTGTGCAAAGACCTGCCTCTGCTCTGCCTCTGATTGGCTCTCTGACCTACCAGCTGCAAAGAATTCTACTTCACATTTGAAGAAGCCAAGCAACAGCTCAGCTCGGCTTTAGTTCAGCTAAAGCTGTCACTCCAAGAGAAATTAATGTAGCTGTGGAGATGATGTAGTGGAGGGAATGCTGCCGTCCTCAACTGTAGAGGCTCCATCTTTCCATAAGATCATTAATAAAATCCCTATGACGCATAACATATCGGGGGGGGAAGGGAAGAGTGCCTGGCAGAATACACAAACATTTACTACTAACTCAACACAGTTTACTCGGATATGGAGAAAGAATTAAACAAAATGGCTTGTAATAGTGTGATATCAGGTAAAATGGGTCATTTCAGGTTTGGAGTCCCAGTCCTTCTGAAAATTAGAGCCAATGATAGAAAGGATTTAATCTCTTGACATAACTGTGGTTGACTAGTTTCTATGGTGGTGAGACAATACTTCAAATCTAGACTGAACCAGAAATGTTCAGGGTAAGTAGCCTGGTATTATAAATCTAACTAAACTATTATAAGGATGATAAATCTATTAAAAATGTGCATATAAAAAAAACTAGGCATGACATCTGTCTTGATGTCAGACAGACAATGTTGTTTATTTTGATATGTTTACATACGGGATGACACGGTGGCACAGGGGTTAGCGCTGTTGCCTCACAGCAAGAAGGTTGCAGGTTCAAGACCTCCTTGGTCCTGGGTCTGGGACCTTTCTGTGTGGAGTTTGCATGTTCTCCCCGTGTCTATGTGGGTTTTCACCAGGTACTCCTCCCACAGTCCAAAAACATGCTGAGGTTAATTGGAGACTCTAAATTCCCCGTAGGGGTGACTGTGAGTATGCCCCATGATTGGCTGGCGACCATCTGGGGTGTATCCCTGCCTCTCGCCTGTAATGAGCTGGGATAGGCTCCAGCAGACCATGTGACCCTAATGAGGAATAAGCAGTTATGTAAGATGATTGTTTATATACATTTTGGAAAATGTACCTCTAAACTAAAATAGGCCGCATGGTTTCATCTAAAATGGGCCTAACCCTCTGTGTCACTCACTAACACACATGTATATGACATGTGGTTCAACTAAAACATGGACAGTTTGTTGATTGTCATGTGAAATTAGTTCAACTTAAAGTAGTCACTACTTTTACTGTTTGTGTAACTTAGCAGGTTTCATATGACTGGGTTATAAATAATTATATTTTTTTCCACATATTTCCAACATAAAATGATCAGAAACACTTATTATCCAATCATAAATATACATGGAAAAGGCATATTTGGTATTATGTTATTGTCCCAAGCGATTTACCAAAAAGTGGAACAATTTACCTGAATTCACCCTACATGTATGGTAACACTCACACACAACCAGGATATATATTAACCCATTCACAATTAAAAAAGTATAAGCACAGTCACTCAATTTCACTGTCAACAGTCAAAATTAAACGGTAAAATTAAGGATCTGTCCAACAGGCGTTTTTTAAAATCCAACACAAGTTTCGTAAAACTTCTTCTCCTGTGTTATAATCACCACTTTTGGAGGATTAAATAATAAACTATAGATTAATGGTGCAAATTGACTTCACATAAAATATTTACTTTTCCATTGAAATATGTAAAAACAGAGCAACATTTTCAGGCTGACACTGTTTTGGCATCACATGCCAAATAAAATAGTTGCAGACTATACCTTTAAATGTTTACATTTTTTAATTATATACAAATAATTACACAATTATTAATATACAAACCCAATATAAAATATTGTTTGTTATAGCTTTGAGGTGAAACTGAAATGAGGTGAAACTTGTTTATTAGTGTTGTTTCAAAGCTTGTGCAGTTCTGTGAATAATTTGATACCATTGAATCACTATCACATTAGTCTTGATGGTTTTATTGAAAATCTGAACTTCACAGGAGACAACCTCTGCTCAAAGTTACACAGATATTCAATAGTATTTTAATGTAAATATCATTCTTTGTGTTCATTCTACATGAATTCAGTGGTTTTACATTTAAAAATCCATTACTACAAGCTTCAATATTAATTAACAAAAGAGAAATGAATCGCTGTTAAGTGATTCATCGTAGTTGTGTCTAAGTTGAGTTATTAAATGTAGAATTTCAATCAAAAATAAAATAAATAATGGTATTTCATTAATTATGTTACTTTGGCAGAAGCTACCATCAGGGTCATCTATTCTACATGATTGTATAGAATGCTGATGTGATGAATGTTACTGAGGAATTAATAAAAATATAACAATATAATGCAATAAATGTGTGGAAAAGTCTTGAAGTCATACACAATATATAATTAGGTCAATGGACAACTTGGACATGCACTGGTTGAATTATCAGTATAAAAATAAACTGTTTACATCTGTACTAAAAACTCTTGAATTTAAGCCAAAGTATAGAAGAACATGAATAGAGAAGTTAACTGACTCAGTAGAAGTAGAATTTCTGTGTGCAGTGATGACAGTAAACCAAAGCCGAGGATTACAGTTTGTTAAAATGTGATCAAATATTCAGAAGTTTATATAATTCTACTTCTAAATTCTAAAAATGATGGTGTTGCAGTTTGTCCTCAGACTAATTTTAAAGTCTTTACACTGGTTACTCCATTTAGTTTTTGTTGATTTTAATAATGTTGCATTAGTACAGACCCTTTCCAAAACATTAGAATATCATATAAAAGCTCATTCATTTCCACAATTCCATTAAAAAAGTAAAACTATAAGTAAACAAGGTATAGATTATAGATTCAGGGCCCACAATTTAAAAGGATTTCAAGTATATATTTGTCTATTTTTACATAATTTGTGATTCAGCTCACTAAACTAGAACGAAAACAGAAAATGTTAAAAAATAATAATACTGTGAAGAAATCAGCCCAAATTTTGCAGGACAGACATGTTTTAAACTCAACGTCACACACTGGTCATCTACTAAACTCAAAGCACCTGCACAGGTTTCCCCAGATATCAATAAATGACTTCAGTTTGGTTCAGTTGTCAAAAGTAGACTTGCAGTCTAGGCCATCTAAACCAAGACCAAGACTAGACCAAGAAAAGACCAAGACCAGATGAGCTCAAGACTGAGACCAAGACCAAAGAGAAACCCCAACAAAAAACATCACCATATTTCCCTATTTCACATGAGTTGTAGCTGCTTATATAAATATCAGATTTTATTTAGTCAACTACAGACACAACAACACAGAGACAGTTCATGTCTGTGTCTGAACTCACTACAAATGTTTCCATCAGTTGACTGAGATCTAACATGTGTGGTAACTCTACTATTTCTACACTATAGAGGATTGACTCCTGATGCTGTTAAAGTAGAACTATTTCAAATACACCAGTAATAATAATAAAGTGAACTGAAATATGCAATAAATAGTGTACAAAAATAGTGGTGGGTGATATGGCCTAAAATGCATATTATTGTCTAATTTGAACAATAGATGGTATATATCAGGGTATACTTTGGTATGTAAACTACAGAATAACCGTTTATTAATGGTTATCATGGCACATGGTAAAAGCATTTAAGCAAGAAAGTAATTACAGAGTACAATGTATTTCACTATAGTCCAAAACATTGCAAGACTGAGAGCGAGACTGAAACAAGACCAAGACCACAAAAACATGTCTTCAAGTCTGGTCTTAAGAACTACAAGTCTAGTCCAAAAGATGGGTCAGCTGCAAGTTCATAGCTAAGGAGGTTTGGTTGTGTCCAAGCATGTCAAAGAAGAGTCTAATGGAAGAGAAAAATGTGGCAGGAGAAGATGCAGCAGCATAAAAGATGACGTGGGCTTCAGCAGATTATCAAACAGGGACACAGCTTTAAAAACCATGACATTCAGATGCATCCTGGGAGATGGGCTACAACTGTTGGGTTCCTTGGGTTAAGCCACTTCTAAACCTGAGTCAACGTAGGAAGGGTCTCAACCGGGCCAAGGAGAAGAAGGACTGGACTGTTGGTCAGGGGTCCAAGGTCCTATTTTCTGATCTTTTCCTTAAATCCAAGATCATCACAGTGTAATTTTTCAAGAGAAAAACCAGACCCCAAACCAAATAAGAGCTGACAGCAAGCATCAAGGAAATCTGCCTGATACCTTAATGCCACAGCACATTGAGGTGGAATTCCCAACCAAGTGCTGGACATGGACATATTGTTTGGAAAGTACCATATTTTGATATCATATTTGATCATTTCTTTTTTTCTGCAAAAACTAAGAAGTAAATGGTAATTCCTTCACAGTATTCACATTTTTCAATTCCTGTTTTCATGGGTTTTTGAGCTGAACGGCTAAAATAAAGACCCTGAATCTATATTCTATGGAACTTTATAATGGAATTATAGAAATGACATTTTCCATGATATTCCATTTTTTTTTTTTGAAAGAGTCTGTACTTTGACTATTCCAGATTACCTATTAGAAATGCTTTTGGTTCTTTGGTATATCTATATGTATGCATGCGTGTATAAACTTCGAAATGGGCAATTAAACAGAATGATAATGACATACTTTATTTATACTCAATATATATCATTTTATTTATACTCGAGGGATCAAATATGTATGGAGGCTGCATAAAAACAGACCAAATACACATAAGGTTTGCCATTTTTAATATCATCCAATCAGAAATCACAGGACATTACACAGCAGCACAAACAGGAAGTAGGCTTAAGATCTTTAGTGTGACTTCCTGTTTCCTTTACAATTTGGTCCCACGTCATCATAATCATCTTCATTATCATGAACACCATGTTCTTCTTCAATGTCTTCTCTTCAAATCCCACATTTTATTATTTTTTTTTACATTGTTTATTGTACATTGGGCAGATTTGTCTGTGATCCAAATTTCCCTGACAGGACAATAAAGTTTCAAAATGTACAGAATAATTAGCATAATAATTATAACAATGCTAATTAGCTTTTAATCATCAGTGGCAATCATCATTACCGACTATACCACCATCATTAGAGTCACCGCCGTCCTCAGCATTGACCATGATAATTATTATCATAATTTTAATCATCATGACTGTCACTGTCATCATTGCCATCATTGCTGTTATCTTCATCATCATTACACACACACACACACACACACACACACACACACACACACACACACCCACACACACACACACACGCATACACACACACACCCCACACACACACACACACACACACACACACTCGTATCACTGGAGATAGTTTATAGAAGCAGGCAGGCCCATTAATTCATATATGGCTCAATTATTAACAACAATGCCGGATCTAACAGAAGAGGAATAACATGTATTAAAATTCATAAAGTTCATAGGTTTATCTGGATTTTTGGAGTTTTGAAGAATTTTCCCAACAATTGTTTTCAGCCCAAAGACTAGTCTTCATAGGTCAGCCTAGATTTGGTTCTAAAAGGGGGAAAAGCAGACAGCCACATCCTGGAAAATCCATTTGTCTCACCCAAAGAAACCACATAGATCCCACCATCACACTGTACAATCCATGCTGCAGGAAAATCAGTTGAATCTGGACACAATGCTCCATAATGCGACAAAGTTGTCAAATTGTTAATGCCAACATTTTAGGATCCATTGCATTACAGAGGCAGGGTGTGATTTCCACTTTCACACTGTGAGGTCACTGAAGAGTCCGAAAAATTTTTCACACTGTAAAAGTCATAGCCTGGTATGTTCAGTCAGGCAATGAATTAATTATATCCATCACAATGTACAATCCCAACATCCGATGTGTTGCTTCAGAAGTCCTTGACATTGTCCAACCTGTCACATCACCTCCAGAAGTTGACAGATGATTAGCTTGAGTTTGTCCTTTCTCCATACAAACAGTCGTTTAAAAAGCCACATCATCTGCAAAGAATGGCACTCGACATATTTCAACAAGCAAGATAGTCAGTTATGATGGTTTTATTGACTTTATGTTTCTATCTGCTGCTTTATTTGTCCAAGTATGGATGGAAAAAAAGTATGTATTGAAGGCTCACCATTGATATTGAGATAATTATGATGTGTGTTCTTGAGTTCTGTTTCCCTGTAGCAGCTGAGGCGGATGTGTGTCATTCTACAACTTCTCAGTTTTATACTTTGCGAAACCAAAGCTTTGAATACATTTAGTATTTTCTTATTAATATTTTGTTAAAAGGTTTATTTTCCAAAGTAAGAATTCAATCAGAATGGTTGTCAAGGCAACTAGTTGTTTTTCTAGTCCCTGACTCTAAATAGTCAAAATTGATTAGTTTATTCTTCAAACGAAGCATGAATAATGAACATGGTGGGACGTGTGGGTCAGTTGTGTTTTATGAGGTCAGAGGTCACAGACTGTTTCAACATGAAATTGGCTTCAATATTGTTCATTACTATGTTTACTTTCTGCTCTGGAGTTTTTGAATTCTGCAGTACTTTGTGGAATTGAAAGTAAAATGCAGTTTCTGCAGCATGTGACATTCTTTCTCACAAAAAATTACTTTCCATGTGCTGATAATGTAGGAAGTTATGAGGCGTTAAACCCTGCTAGTGGTAAGGCAAAAAGATGATTAATTGGTCCATAAAACCTTAATTTTCTACTCACTTTAAACCATTAATGAGTGTGAAATGGAACAATTTTTGATAATTTGAGGAGGAAACAGCACAGTGCCTCGGGTCATTAAACCAACACTGTGTAATTTAATAAAATCAATAGCAAATACAGTAACTAAGAAAAAAAATGCATCAGGAGAACTAATGGGAAGAAACAACTCTTCTGTCATTTTTATTTTTCATCTCTATATTGTGAAATCACCCACATCTGTTTTTTTTCCTTTTTGTTAATTGTTGCTGCTAGAATGACTTACTTTTTAGATGTATATAATTCATTAATGTGAATTAACCTGTTAAAATCCAAAACCTCCTGATATAGGTACAGCATTGAATTTTATTCATAAATCACAGTATTAAACCTCAGCTCCAGCACTAAATAAAGTATTTTTATCTGTAGTAAAACCCAATGTTACTGTTACAGCATCAATATATATCATTAATATCCACAATATCATCAATACAATAAGAAAATAGTTTAATATAATATCAGTAGTAGGGCTGCAACTAACCACTATTTAGATATTTAATTTAGATTTGAGCTGTTTGTTTGATCATTTATTCAGGTCCTTTAACTAATTTTTAAACAATATATTCTTCATGTTCTGTAATAGTCCTCACTCTGATTTCTATGATTTCATGGGCAAATATCTTTCTTTTGAACTCGTATCTTATTAATCAATGAACATTGGATTGCAGATAATTTAGATTTTTTTTTTTCTGATTTCAGTCAGTTTGGTCTTGTATTAAGTTTTAAATGAAATATATTTTGTCTGTAGAAAAAGACATGTATTAGATATTAGATATTAGATATTTCTTTGCATTATTCTATTGTTTTTTTGGGGGGTTTTTATTTAATTTTTGTTTTAATTTTTCTGACTCCACACATGCCATTTTCTGCTGTAATTTTTGACACTAGGCCCCAGCAAAGCTTCCAAACCTGCTGATAGTTTCCAAACTGCTGCTTGAATTTTTGATCCAGTGAAAAAACAGCAAAAGTGGATCATTAAATTAAAGCTGAATCTGTGTGAATGTTGTAGAGCGTTAATGAGTCTGAGTGTGTGCTGTGAAGGAAATAAAATCCATGACTTCATCTGTAGTCAAACAATCAAAACCCAACAAATTATCCACTGAATATTTCAAAAGTCTGTGCGATACATTATGGTCCTTGCCTCTTTGTGCTCAGGTCCAATTTCTGTAAGATCGATTTTAAAGATGTTCAACACAACAGTCACATTTTATTTTTAGACATGTGTAATGTTTAGCTTACACTATTCAAATTTAAAACTGCCGTTTTGGTAATGAAACACACGTTTCACGTGTTTCCCCTGACAAACATCCGACTTAAAGTTACACAAAATCACAACACGTATCAGCTTTTAATCAGAATATATTCTGATTATATACATATATATATCCCAAAAGCATTTATTTACTTTCATGATCACCTATTAGGTTAGTTATCTTGGAATCATAATTTTGTTTTGTAGATACATTTTTAGTAGCTCAAATTTTGTTGCTAATCTGTCGTCAGTCTTCAGTTGGAGGCTACCTGCTAGCTAGCAATGGCTAATTAATATCAGTCACTGCTAGCTTGTCTTTACATTTTCACAGCACAGGAAACAGTTTAACCAGATCAGCCACATGTTGAAGGAATAATCCATCTAAAATTAAAAAAAAGAAATAAATAAATAAAAATGTATTTCATTAAAACAGAATCAGTACAGAAAAATAACCAGCCACGTCAGTCTTTCTGTTCCATTCTATCTGACTGCGTTTGTTAGCATTAGCTTGGCAGTCAGTTTGCAGTCACTTTACTCCCACTAGTAGCGTTAGCCCAGAGGGGAGCTGGGAGGTTTACGCAGCCATTGGTAGAACTGCCGCCGGTGGAGGTGATGCCAACGCACGTTGCCCTCGACAATCTCCAGCGCCCGCGGCAACGCAGGCCCCGCCCCCACTCCGCTGGAATGGATGAATTCCTTCAGCTGACGAATCAGGAAGAAAGGGAAGAAATAGGGAACAAAAAGGACAATCATTATTAACCCCCTATTCCCACAATATGATGGGAATCCATGATTGTTAGGATATATATATATATATATTTAGCATAGTTAGCATAGTTAGCATTGTTGCTAATGAAAGGCTTTACTTTGTAGCTTGTAAAAAATGTGATGCAAACAATACAAGGTTTTAATTGATTTTTTTTTTTTTTTTTTCTGTAAAATTGCATGAACTGCATGGCAAAAACTTCTAACTTTTTGATCCCACTTCAATAACAAATCTGTCATGTGCTGTAACGTTAAAGTCTTGGTACCACATAGTTTAACTCTCTTAAAAAATGTTTAAAAAATTCCATTGACTTACATAATATGAAACTATGAAAGTATTTTATTATGGTGTTACATTAATGTTACTATTATATTTGGCAACTAACTGATTAGTTAGTCAACACAACGATTGAACTTTGTTTAACTTGTTTGATTAATTCAACAATGTTAATCTGTTATTATGATAGGAGAATAAGAAAACAAGAAAGTAATCAGATTTAAGAGAAAATTTCTTATTGACGTTTCTTAAAAATGACTCAAATCGATTATGAAAAAAGTTGGTCATTAATTTAGTAGTTGACAACTAATTGGTTAATTGTTGCAGCTCAATTAAATGGGTCAGTGAAAAAACTGTCATGTGGTGTAATCCTAAAACATTTGGTACCAGATAGTTTAACTTATTTAAAATTGATTATTCTTTTTCAGTTACACTATTTGACATTTAAAAAAGTCGCACAAGAAACCAACATGAACAGACAATATACACTTTAAGATAACTGATAAATGCTTAAAACTGTATTTTTTTTTACTTTCTGACCCGTAAACATTAGGAAAATGGTTTGCATGGTCTTTTGCAGTTATTTCCATTGATAAATGAGAAGGTTTCGTTTTTGTGATCGTTTCTTCATCTGAATGTGAGGTGATGAAGTGTCACATCCCATAAATCCCCATTACTTCCGTTACCACAGCAACAGAAGACAGCAGCTTCCATATTACTCCCACCCAGGTAAACATGCAGCATTTTACTAATAATGTTTCATCTTTTTCCGAAAGGAATCATAAGAATCATAAAAAACATATAAAATACATTGGAATTGGACAAAAACTATTTTCAGGCCTTAGTTTTGGGAACCATTTATGATACAGACATCATTTGAACAAAATCTGAGCCTGCACTGCAACAACCGTATTAAAGTTTATATATGAAGTTCAATAAAGTATATATATATATATATATATATATATATATATATATATATATAACTTTATTGACTTTTTGACGATTTTGAACA
Organism: Lepturacanthus savala; assembly: GCA_030544235.1. Taxonomy (NCBI): domain Eukaryota; kingdom Metazoa; phylum Chordata; class Actinopteri; order Scombriformes; family Trichiuridae; genus Lepturacanthus; species Lepturacanthus savala. The sequence goes on from CM060474.1 coordinate 5,841,650, forward strand.
TGTGAATGATTTTAAGCAACAAAAAAGTAATATTTACATACTTCTGTTCATATAACATGTATTGGAACAAAATGCTTGAAATAAAGAATCATCAGGCAGATAATGAGTCAGAAATTAAAGTTTACTCAGTGTATTAATCCCATTTCATTGATGGAGGGACAATAAATCGTAAATTTTCAGAGAATAATTTCTGGAGGAGACATGAAAAAAATACTATATTAGCATATGTGATCATGAATCAATGAGGTGTTCTCCAAATCTTTGGTGGAGAACACCCCACGTCCCTCCTCCCTCCCCCTAGTCACTGTTGCTATGGTAACTTCCATCATTAGAGCTTGTTAACCAGCAGACTGGTAACAAAAAGGCTGATGTTGGACTAATGTTGAACAAGCATTGTGATAAATTACTTACTATCTTCTGCATGAGAGTTCAGTTTTTTTCTTCCATGTAGCTCGCTACTAGCTGATTGTCAATATTAGCCACTAGCCCCGCCCACTGGAAAACAGCATCTGGACCAAACCACTTTGAGGAATAGGGTGGGTCATAACTTTTCAACTATAGAAATGCATTGTTTTACATTGAGCAGTGTTTGTGTTCTGTGTTTATTTAAAATTTCTTTAATTTTCAAAATTATTTATTTGTGTTTACAAAGATTTTTTGTGGGGGGGACATCTTTGTGAAAGGGGAGGTCCTCTGAGATTTCCACCTATCACTAAATGGTATAATAAAGAAGACATTTCCCATTATAATGACAGCTAAAGAGAAACACCGCAGCAAAAAATATGAGTTATTAAACATAAATGTCCATCAAAGGTTGCTAATTAAACAGATTCACTTTGTTTTAATAGGTTCATGTTTCTCTGTAACATGAAAGCTGAGGTATCAAAGTGTTTTAAAGTACGTTAATTAAATAGAGGTAAAGCTTTGAAGAGAAACTTTATGGTTGAAATAGAAACTTTGTTGAAGGGAGATAATTAATTAGTTTTTTTTTTTTATAAGTAAAGGATGGAAGAGGAAACTTATGTTGTCCAGAGACAGATTCACTGGAGTGGAGGAGAAAATGTATTCCTTCAACTGACTTTAATACTGTTCACATTGTTAACTGTGCTCTCCCTCTTCTCGTCTTCTCTTTCATACAGTTTTTGCCTCTATAATCTTCCTCCTCAACTCTCCTGTTCTCTGCCTCACACAAACACATTTGTCAGTTTTTCCTAGCAGAAAGACGCACGCTGATCTCTACTTAAAACATTTATAAGATCAGAATGAAAGGAGACATCAGCAACATGGTGCTTTTTTGTATATAGGATTTCCATTTTAATTTGTGACAATGTGTTTGCGGCAATTCTATTCAGACGTTTTCACCGATACTGCAGCCCACGCCAAGGCTGTTACCATACCAATAGGACTGCTACTTGTCTTCAAAAAAACTGCTTTTTCTCCACAGAAAGTATTCATCACATGATATTTATTCAAAAATGCCCACGACCTTTTTATGTTTGTGGAAAATACAAGGTTGTGAACATTAGAAAGATGTATTTAAAAAAAAAGAACATTTTTCTGTCTGTTTTTTTTTCTCCTTTATTTTCAGTAAAGTATGTTTGAGTTTCACAAAAAGCTGTTTTAAATAGACCAGAAATAAATATGTGTGTTATATATATTTAAAAATTTAAGACATAAAATCATGATTACATGAGTCAGTGACCCTATTTTGCCATTTTCTCAGTTCCCTAATAGTAAATATACTGGGATTTTCATGTTTGTGATTTGTATTTATAAGAAATTGATGTTTTTATGGCTGAAAAACCCTGTTTCCCCCAAACCTTCATACTTCTCTAGTAATTGGCCTGGAGCTATCTGTAATAACCCACACTTCAGAGAGCTGGGGTCTGTTGGACAAACAGAATTCAAGTACAAAATCTCTGGAATAAAGCGTGGATTCACTCCTGTTGTGACATCACAACAGTCCTGACAAAATGTTTAAACCTTACAATACAATCATTACAACTCTCAGAAAACAGACGACCAAATATCTGTCTCAAACAGGAAACACAAAGATCATCTTCTAACATGCTTTCAGACTAAATGACTGACGTCATCTTTGTCCTGTGAAGAAATTTATTCAGATATTTCCCTGATGTTAATATAAAGCTTTGGTCTTATTTCATCAAATCAAATGGATCTAGGGTTAGTTTTCTTTAGGGCTGGGTACTCAACTTTGTTTTTTTTTATCTGCCGTGGTTCTACCAAGTTTTAGAACAATTCTTGTGAAACCAACCTGGATCATTAGCATAAAAAATACCTGTATTTCCAAACCTGGCTAAGGAGCTAAGCTAAAATGTTAGCCGCTAGCTAGCATCCTGCAGCTTTAAACAAAAGCAGCAGTGACAACTTTAACATGTTTTATGTTTATGTGAAATTGCTTTATATGTAAAGATTCCAACTTGCTGAAACAGATCAGGTAGATCAGAAACAGGCAACTTATGTTACACTAAACCACCTCATGGTAAACAGGTGGTTTATATTATAATGTTATGAATGAAACTGCAAAAAACTATTAATATTACAATATTTGTATTCTTTTCCTCTTCTTTTTCAATGGATTTGATAAAATTAGGATTGAAAATAATATCATTCAGGAACTGGAATTTAAATCAAGGAACCAGAACCAATATCAGCTCCACTGATATCTTTATGGTTTAAAGCTTGGGATAAGTTCTTATAAAATAATCCTGCATTAAATTTCTCCACAGCTTCATCCCTGACCTGTCTGCTGTGTTTCTGGGTCGTCATGATGCTGTTTCTTCACTATTGTTCCCTAACAAAACTCTGAGGCATCCACAGACCACCTGTATTTATACTGAGACTGGAGCACACAGGTGGACTCTAGCCACTAATGAGGTGACTTCAGAAGGCAGCTGGTTGGATGTTAATTAGAGGGAACAGACTAAAGGGGATGGATACACCTGCACACAACACTTTTTAGATTTTCATTTTGACCACCACATATCATTTTCCTTCCACTTCACAGTTCATATGCTATTTAGTGTTGATTTATTACATAAAATCACCAGTAAACTACACGGTAACGCTGCCTCTTACAGTCCCCTAACTACTAGATATTTAACTGTTTGATAATAATATGATAATAATAGTATGTTACTTGGTAAATACCATTGGCGATAAATTGGTACAGCTAAAATACTAGGTAATTACCCTGCAAATATATGTAATCAATGGGTAATTACCACTGATAAAATGTAGGTAGGTGATAAGAATCTACTACTAAAATACTAGGCATACACTCACTAAATATATTGTTGCGTAATTGCCACTCATAGTAAGAAGCATAGGTAAATACAAAGAAACTAAGGTTGTAATACTAGGTATTTTACCCAGTAAATATATGGTGTTATTGGGTAATACCAATGGTAAATACAGAGAAACTAAGGCTGTAACTAAGGCTGTAATAATAGGTATAAAAAAGAAATTGGCACAGTGGATGTTTCAAGACTTATAGGGTCTAAATAATTATATTTTTAGCACATAATTCCAACAGAAACAGTCATTATTAATCATAAATACACATGGAAAAGGCATATTTGGTATTGTGTTATTGCCCCAAGCGATTTACCAAAAAATCGTCCAATTTACCTGATGTCATCCTATAATATTTTATTAATGTAATATTTTGTTTTTGTTTTTTTTGCAGTGTATGTGTGTGTATTTACCTCACTGAGTTCTTTCTCAGTGTTCAGGAACTCTGTGACTCCACTGATGAGTTTGGAATTCATGAACAACGCCTCACCATACCTGAACAGAGACACAGCCCAGTTAGTGTTTAGGTTGATTTATCAGTAATGAATGTGCTGCTGCTCCTCTCACCGTGCGTTGAGGATGTCCCACTTCTCTCTGAAGTATCTCCAGGCGAGGCTTCGACCCTGAGGGTTCCTGCCAACGTGGATGATGACGTCGATCACGTCCTGCTCTGGGACCAGGTCAGAGGTCAGAGACAGGTTCAGTAACCTGGGCGATATAGAGAGAGAGAGAGTCAGGCTCAGTAACCATGGTGACAGTAATTAAGCGGGGGTCAAAGGTGGTGGTTGTGGTCTTGAAAGAGAGAAAATAATTATTTAATAATAATAATGTTTCCTTAGTCTGCTATCATAACAATAACTTCTGCTTTAACAGTTGCACCAATGCTATAAAAATTGAAAATAACACATCAACAAATCCAAGAATAAACAGATTTACATTGTTGAATTAATCAAACAAATTGAACAAAGTTCAATCCACAGGTTCAGTTGTGTTGACCGTGTTCCTCTGTTGTAGAGCTGCAACAATTAGTTGAATAATCAATTAATAGTTGAATTAATCAATTGCCAAATATAACATTAATATTATCTATATAATAATGAATGTAATACCATAATAAAATAGTTTTGATAATCAATTAATAACTAACAAATCACTTCTAGAAATTAACTTGAAAAACATACAACTTCGTAACCTCCAGGAGCTGGAGCTGTCAAACCATCATCTGGACATGGAAACACATTACACAGAGTGTAACATAACATCAAAATTGAGTTAAAAGTAAAAAAAACCAAAAAAAAACTAAATAAAGTTTTTTAGTTTTTTATTTGGTGAAAATTTTCAAATATTCTGAATAAACATGTTACAGAGAGACAAGACATGTTAAATGTCCATGAGCAAACGGGAAACATCACGTAACCTCATAAATGGTATGTCCTTCAAAATAAAAGCCACCTTTATATGTCTAACTGTAAAAAAAAAATATTTTATATCACAGCTTTTTAGAAAAATGAAGATAAAGTAATCATCACTGTGCAATAGAGGGCTAAACTGATGTTTACACATCCAACATGTGTTTTTACCTTCATCTTTCTTACTTTTCGTTTCTATTTGTCTGTATATTTACTCTGTGCGTGTGTGTGTGTGCGTGTGTGTGTGTGTGTTAGGTGGGTGTTTGTAGTTGCTGTCTTTTCATTAAACCACAAAATCAATTTTCTCTCTCTCCCCACAATCCCTCTGTGCTGAAAACATATCCGGTGTGACCAATCAGTGTGTTTCTGTGCTGTGGTTTTTGTGTGTTTGTGTGTGTGCGTGTGCACGCTTTCCTGCATGTGTGTGTGCATGTTTGTGTGTGCTATCTGAACATACAGTACTACTTCTCTGATTGCAGAACAGTTTATCGTGGCTGGAAAATCAATACCTGACACACACACACCGATTTGTCTCACTGTACAGTTCTGAGTGTGTGTAAGATCCATCTTTGCTATATTCCTCAACTAGAGAGAGCAGCGGTTAGTTCCTTATGAAACAAAGTGCTGATAACACACACACACACACACACACATACACACACACACACTCACTGGGTTGGATTTATGTACATGTTAGCCTGGGGGCAAATTTTCGCAGCACCTTTCATTCAATTTGCAATCTGTTTTCATGAAAGTCTACTTGCAGACTTGAAACTTTTCTAACAGTCTGCCCCTCCTCAAATGGTGCACTGCTGACTCAATTTCAGTCAATTTTCCTCTCAGTTCTAGATACCACTGTCTCTCATATTAAATAATATTCCCAACTCAATATTACTCCTTCTAAACTTCTAAAAGACGTATTGTCCACTGTCAGTCCCAGCATCCATAGGCACAGGGGGCGTGACAGATCGCCCACCCCGGTTCCACAATATTGCCCCCCCCCAAACAAATCATTTTGAAAAAAATTGAAATGTTAAATAAACAAACAACACAAGCATTGTTAAATGTAAAACAATGCATTTCTTAATTGTTGAAAAATTATGACCCCCCCCCCAGTACGGTCCAAATGCTGTTTTCCAGTTAGCAGGGCCAGTGGCTAACGGCTAATTTTGACAGTCAGCTTGTAGCTAGCTACATGTAAAACAACAATCAAACTAATATGTAGAAGCCGAGTCATTTATTACACTACTTGTTCAATATTTGTCCATAATCAGTCTGCTGGTTAAGATCAGACCTAATGACGAGCTCTAATGATGTAATTTATGGTAGCATTTGTTCTGGGTTGCTCCTTTTGCACTTATCACTGTATCACATATAATTTACACAATTGGCCCACACTCAATATAACAAACACAACGTTGAGGCATAAAGGCATTTGGCACTGGGATGCCCTTGGTCACAATTTGAAGATTAACTTTGTGGTTGTGGATTTACAGCCACATGTCTTGGACACTCCTGGTGGTGAATTGGCTCTCAAACGTTCTGTGAGGGTTTGCTGGGAATGTCTGGTTGAATCTCCTGTCAGAAGGATCTTTACCCACATCCCAAGAGAGGTGGGGGACATTGAGTGTGAGAGGACCTTGTTCCGTGCCTCCATTGTCTCCAAGGTGGTCAGTGCCTATCATGGCAGGAGCCCCCCAACCCTGGTTGACACCAGTGGTAAGGGATGCCATCAAGTTGACAAAGGAGTCCTACAGGACCTTTTTGGCCTGTGGGATTCCCGAAGCTTGGGTATGGGAGGAGTTTGGTCAGGCCATGGAAAATGGCTTCCATGAGGTTCTGGACCACCATCCAGCAACTTAGGAGGGGGAAGCAGTGCACCATCAGTACCTCTGGACTGGTAGACTGGGGTGGTGGTTCCCTTCTACAAAAAAGGACTGTAGGATGTGTTCCAACTACAGGGGGAGCACACTCCTCAGCCTCCCTGGGCAGGTCTATTAAAGGTCTTGACTTCACTTTACTTGATGATTCAAGTCAAGTCAAGTCAACTTGAGTTGAAAATGGCTGAAACCCCATCACCTTGGTCAGTGCATTGAGGAATATGAGTATTATGGCTGGGAGGAGTGGATTCATTCAGGCTAACATATTCCTCATAATGCAGCCAGATCTTAGTAAGGCAGAATAAATCAATATTATAACCTGATATCAGATAATTTATTAATACAGCTTTGGATGTCAGAGAGCTATGTATAAAAGTCCACATTTCACTCTCCAATCCTGCTGCACTTTAGCTATGTTGGTGCTAATTTTAATTGAGTTACTATGTGTAACTCGTCTCCTGTTGTTTGATATAGAGGAGTTAAATACATTAAATGGTCAGGGAACAGTCACAGCCTATAAGAGAGGTCAGAGAAGTGTGTAGGACTTCGACTTCACCTCCTGGACTCGACTCCGTATCAGTCGAGGGTTTTTGGGTGATAAAGTCTGGTATGTTCCTAGATAAGAGAGGCACTGTCCAAAGTGAGATTTATGCCATCCCTCGCTATCAGACCAGGTTTCCCCCAGAATGTTGACCTCTGAAGCCCACATTATTATCTGGGCATCAACTCCAATACCAAGTAATCAGTGGTGGAAAGATCTCATGCGGCTAAACATGAGATCACTTGTCAAGTTTGGCAGGGGACCAGAGAAAACTACAGTGTCCGATATGGTCTTTGCGTAGGTGCATACTGACTTCATTAATCTTAGTTACAGCTGATGTGAATAATAATTTACCATATTTAGGTTTAGTTTAAGCTAACAACTGTAAATTTGATTCAGATTTGCCTAACTTGTTAACTATGTACCCTGTTATTGCTAGCTTCACGTATCAGACTATGGAGCTGCCCATAAACAGAGGTTCTCAGTAGATATTTGGCTGAGTGGGAGAAATCTGTAAGATCCACTAAACATACACATCAGGTCCATTCTCGACGGAGCCGCATTAAAGTTGCATCAATCCAGAACACAACAGAATGAGCCAGACTGAAGTCAAACAAGTTTAAAAAAACATTATGGAAAGACTTCTGCCTACTTACTCACAGTAGAGGAACAAAAAACAGGAACATATCCAAATCAACAGCAATTAGCCATTAGCCAGGTAAAGTAACCTTTTGTATTTGTTGTTTTCTTTAGACATACATGGCTCACTTCTAAAACATGTCTGGTAGCATCTCTCACAGTGGAGGTCATTATGCTTTGCTTACATGGCCTGTGGAATCCAGGGGTCAAACAACTTGGCCCATTTCCTGTCCTGTTATACCACTACTATTCCCAGAGGCATCAATGTGTCACTGTCCCATCCATTCTAACCCCAGTCCAACATGAGAGGAAGGAGTAGTAGCACTGCCCAGAGCACCTGTCAATCATGTTGAAAGACGTGAAAGGCGTAGTAACACACAGTTGGTTGAAACTTTTGGCAGGCGACCTTTATCACTGTCTCAGGTTTAGGTTTCTGGCTCCTAGCAAGAAACGACACTCAGCATCAAAGAAAAGTAAAGGAAAGCGATAAGAAAAGAAACAAATCAGGGATTAACATTGGTGTGGCTTTCAACTGAGACACATCTTGTCGAGTACAGAGCTGTGATTTGATGCTGAATTTCTAACTTTTCTTCTACTGGCGTACGGATCAATACTGAAATATCAATACCCCTGATTCCAAATGTCCTAGAATCCATTATCAGGTTAAAATACTGATATATTCATAATTCATAATAAACCCTTATAAGGTCTTTGGGTCTGTGGGACGCATGTTTAGTTTTTCACTTCAATTATACAAATAATTATTTCTTCAATGTGTATGATGATGGCTTTCCTAATTTTGTTGTATTTTAATAAAAAATTAAAATATACCTTGCAAATGGAATAAAGTAAAGATCTGATGAGTATTTTAACAAAAAAAGGTTCAATATGCAATGGGTCCACCAGACCCAGCAGGACTCCCTGTGTAACAAAATAACTAACTAATAATAATATCATTATTGGATCAGTATTGTCGATACCAGCAGATTTTACTTCGTATTGGATAGGAAAGAAAATCCAATATCACACATGACTAGTTTTTTCTAGACTAGCAACTTAACAGCTAAACTCTATAAAAATACTATACTTTGATCAAAAAGATCACTTAATGCTTCTACAGTGTCTTGAAACTTGGGTTGGCCTAAAACTGTTTGCTCTAAATTCATGCTCCTCTAGAACTTTTTCTGTTGTTGTTGGAAATTCCCATCTTCTGTTTCCCAATTCACTCACAAATTTCTTCAAGGGTTGATCTCTGGAGTGTTTCTGTTCACTATTTACATGCAGTCCTTGGGTCAGGTCACTAAAAAACAGAACGGTCAACAACACAGTGAAATGTCTTGTTACAGTCGACTAATCATAGCAGCAGAAATTACTTCGCTGCATCAAATACTTCTACTCTTGGTAATTATAAAGACCATTCTCATCCTTTGAGGATTCACACATGGGCGTCTCTATTTTCAAATCAATCAAATTATAATTAGCAGTTTTTTGCTGTATATTCTTGTACAAGGGATTTTTACTGCAATATTTGATAATTAGTTGCTAAAATAATCAATAAACAATATCCTAATAATTTCTACATACACCACATCAAGTACTGTTTTTGGGGGAGACTGTGAACTTAGTTCTAAATTATGAACAATTAACTAGTTAATTTTATACTGTGTGAACTGAATTTTGAGCTCATGTAAAATGTGAACTAGCATAACATGTAAATTTATATATTGTGTAAGTTCTTCGTCATTGTTTAACATTGAGGAAGGCCTAGTATGCTGCAACCTACTAACATTTTAGTCTACATAATGATTTATTGAATATAATTTTAATAATTTCAAATATGAAAAAATCCATTCTCCTTCATTCTTTATCATTTCCTGTCCCGATCCATCCAATTATATCCTGTGCTGTTCTAGCCTCCATCTATCCAGGGGCAGAGCTTCCTAAAGGCGACATATGCCTAGAATATGCCTTTAGGCATATTTTAAAAAGTAAGAACTCGCTGTGACTTCTCTGCAGCAGAGACAGGATGTGACCGGTGATCGGGATTATTAAGGGCTCTCTCTGGATACTAAGACAGAAACACTGATTCATTATGAAGCTCCATTAAAAACTCCTTTATATTTGGTGATAAAATGCACAGACAAAGAGATACTGAATCTATCTAATCTAGACAAGTTCGGGTGGCTTTTTCTTCAAGATTCAAGAGTTTTATTGTCATGTGCACAGTAAAACAGGCCGTTAACACACAATGGAATTCTTACTCTGCCCATTCTCCCTAGAGAGATTTGCATAAAAAAAGGTTCACATCAAAAGAAATAAAAAAGTAAATAAATAAAAATATATGTAGAGAGGGCTATTCTTAATGTACCCCAAAAGTTAGGTTGTGTAGAAATGCATGAAATTTGTTTTAAATAATTTTTTTAATAACAGATATAATGCAAATAGTCTCAGCAAAGGCTTTTTTGCTATTATAGTCTTTCAAAGGAACAAGTGGTAAAACTATTGGCTTTATATCATTGAAGCAGCTCAGCTGTCACCGAATTTCATTAATAAAACTGCAGTACTACAGAGTGATTTTTGCCTGCTGGGATTAGGTTTACTAAACACATTTGTCTTATTTAAATATTGTCTTACATCAGTTACACAGCAATAATGCCACCCATTTCACCTTGGATAAGGAGGTGTGGTTGAATCACAAAGAGTGAGTTAGCTAAAGCTAAAGATAAGCTAAAGCTATAGAATAGCTAAAGGTAAAGAGTAGCTAAAGCATGTAGCACTGCACTGAGCAAATAAAGACAACAATTATCTGCTGGATGCAGTTTTTGTGGTGACGTTAAAACTGAACGGATATGGAATAGATTACGCTTCAAAGACAATTATATCCATGAAGTCATGAAAATTAGCTTACTGTGGTGGTAAAATGCTAACAAACAAAGTAGGCTCAAGGCTAAAAAAATATTTTCCATGCATCAAAAGCAGCTCTGATATTTATTATAGGTGTGGCTGAATCAGAAAGAGTGAGTTAGCTAAAGCTAAAGAATAAAACTAAAAAGAATAGCTAAAGTATGTAGCACTGTACTGAGCAAATAAAGACAACAATGCTCTGCTGGGTGCAGTTTCTGTTGTGATGTTAAAACCCAACTGATATAAGATAGATTATGCTCAAAAGACAATTTTACCAGTAACGTCATAAAAGTTAGCTTACTGTAGTGGCAAGATGCTAACAAAGTAGGTTAAAGGCTAAAACAACATTTTCCATCCATAAAAAAAAAATCCAATATTTACCCCTTGATGATCTTACCCATTTTCCTAATCATAATAGTTTTTGTGGGATTTTTGGTAGAAGACACTTATTTACATATAAAATATTTAGAAAATGTGTAGAACTGCTGTCTCCATGTTCTCTTTTTGCTTCTTGTGGAATATCTTCTCATCTTTATCTGGTCAAATTTACTACAGTGGAACTAGTGAAACTAGCTAACATCGCTGCGTTAACATATAGAACGTCATTTTCATGGAAAAATGCGACCCATTTCCAGCCGGTCAGTATTATATGCGATAATTCAATTACTAGTCATCAAATCAAAATCATTAGCATGCTTTTTTATGTTGTTTTTATCCTCATTTACTTATTGGAATTTCAAAATAAAATCTGTTTATTTGTTACAGATAAAACCAATGCACTTGATCACTTGATCTTATTTTCATATAGTATTGGTAATGTAGAAGGTGTTATTCTCCTTAGCTATGTGGGTTTTTTATATCTTTCAGGTCACTTCAGTGGATTAATGCACACAACTTGACTGTTTTAGCTCAGTCTCACATCTCATGTATCTCGTTTTCAGCAGCTGTGATGTCGGATAAAACAAAAACAAAGTTAGAGATGAGCTGGTGAACACAGCATTTAACAGCTAAATGGCCAGATATTTCCCTCAGGAATTAGTGGAAAGCAAAAACCAGAATTAAAATGAAAGTGAATATTTGACTTACATTCATCACATGGACACAAACACAATATAATTTGTCTGTGCTGTCTTTACAGATCATTTTGCTGTCCCCAAAGGAGATTTAAATAATATATATAATGCTTCTGAGTCATATTTAGTTATATTTACATTCTGCAAAATATTTGTTTTATGTTTTAAGGCTATTTATGATGCTATATCTGTGCAAATAACCCCAAAATAAATAAATATTCACAAAACACTTGCAAAGGGTGAAATAGGGTGCTAACCGCATTAACGTCATCTTATCATTCTGTGCTGGTTTTGGATATTTAAATGAGGTAAAATCAGTGGAAAATCTTTCCCTTTTAGTGCAAATGAGCCCTGATGCAAAATCAGTCTCATTCATAAAGATCAGCACCAACAACCACATGCAGATAGTGTGAAATAATTACTCTCATCAGAGAGTTGGTGGTAACTGACACGCTCTCTTAATCCTCTGTTGCATGAAATATTTCATCACTTAGAGTAAAAATATTTTAAATGTGTTTATTACCTAAAATGGCCTCAGTAACACATATATTTAAGAAATATAAGAACAAGTTCAGGTTGTGTGCACCTGTAATTTTAGACATTTGCATATAGTTGTCATTTGGCAAAAAATCTATATTTTAATGGATTAGAAAAAATATAACATCAAAAATGAATTAACTGTCAAACAAAAAATACAGTTTACTTACCTCAGATAGTTTAATTCTGTATTTGTTGTGAGACAATGATGCTCAAATGTCAAATGATGAAGTAATTGTACTCATATTGAAACACTATGCAACAGAGGGTTAATCTGTATGACTGCTTTATTACAAACAACACTGTGGCTGCAATCCAGTGTTTCCCAGGGATCTGCTGTATGAAGGAAAGACTGAACACAAGAACCTGAATAGCTTGTAAAATGGTAAAAATGTAAGTCGGGTGATATCAGGTAAGTTGGGCCACTTTTTGGTAAATCACTTGGGACAATAACACAACACCAAATATGCCTTTTCCATGTATATTTATGATTAATAATGATTGTTTCTGATGATTTTGTGTTGAAATATGTGATAAAATATACTCATTTAGGCCTTATAAATCTTATATCCATCTAATATCCACTATGCCATTTTTTGTGTTTTTTTTGTGGTTTTAGGTAAAATGGGCCATCTCAGGTAAAATGGGCCAGTCAAGTGCAAATTCCAATTCAAACAATTGCTTAGAAGCACATAGTTATGTGTTGTACACACAGAAACTGTATGACACAGATTTGTCATACCAGGCTACTTACCATGAACATTTTTGGTTCAGTCTAGATGTGAAGTATTGTCTCACCACCATAGAAACTATAAACTAATCAAATCACCATAGAAACCATAAACTAATCAAATCACCTGTTACTAGTCAATCACGGTTATATCAACAGTTTAAATCCTTTGTATCATTGACTCTAATTTCCAGAGGGACTGGGACCCCCAAACTTTAAATGGACCATTTTAACTAATATCACCTTATATCACATTAGACATCTTTTATTCTTTTTTGTGTATTAAAACCACAAGATGTAAGAGGATCTTTCAACCCATCACCAACATGGAGAGTTTTTAAAACAGTGCGGTGGAAGTTGATAATAAATTGGTGTTGCAGAAATTAGTTGATTGATTGGTTAGTTGCAAAATATTGAAATAATCAGTGAGCATTATAATAATGTCTCAAGTCATGTTTCGTTTCAAGAGTTCTCAGATTCATGTTTCTGAAATGAGAATAATTTCTAGTTTCTTTAGACACATTTAAGAAAAAGAATCAGTTGCAGTCCTAGAATAAATATAGAAACAAGTAATGCTTCTAACGCATCTAATTTATCTTGTTGCAGGGTAAAACAATAGAGAAAAATGCTGTTGTCGCACCTGTTGAGGAGGAATGTGTTGTCGGAGCAGGTCAGAGCCTCCAGCAGGATCTTCTTCTCTGAAACTGCATTGGATGAGTGAAACTTCATCCAGATGAACTCCCACACGTCCTCGTCCATCAGACTCACCCCAGTGCAGTAAACTATGTCTCTGATGTTGGGAGGAATCCTATAGAGAAGGACAGGAACGCAATTAATTTCCATTAAAAAGCTAAATAAGTGTGATTAAAGACATGTGCCATGGTTCATTTTATGAGACTCCATTAGGTTGTATATATTAGAAATTTTCCATATCTGCATATTGCTATATGGCAGCAAATCTATTTAGCATATTAGAATTTATTTGGTGAAAATGGTTAACCTTGGTTGTAAGACAATGATGCTCACATCATCACAAATGTCTATGGGCAAACAGAATGTCCTGGTCATGTGACCTCATAAATTGTATGTCCTTCAAAGTAAAGGCCCACTTTTCACACCTAACTCTAAAAAAACAGATTTTATATCACAACTTTTTTGAAAAAATGAAGATAAAGTCATTCATATGGTAACACTATGCAATAGAAGGTTAACATATTTTACAATGTCAGAAGTTGATGTGACATCTGTGCACATTTTTGCACCAACTGAGACACTGTCTCAAGTCTCAGGAAACCTAATTGCCCTCAGTGCTCCTCAGTTTGTGGTATTTAGAATATGTTTTTCATTCTCATGATGCAGTTTGCATTCAAATGAAGGTTATTACTGCAGTACTGACAGCTTGTGTCCCAGCAGGCCTTGTTGGATGTCAAACTGCTGTCATAAATTTTATCAATCTAAAACTCTACATTTTTACAACCAGAAGGCTTTAGTTATGCGGAAATCTCCGTAAATGGACTGACAGGGGAACAACAGAGGGTTCAGGGGCATAAAAACAAACCTTTACTAATGTCAATAGATGCAGTGATAGTGCCAAACGAAGAGTTTCATTGATTTGTTCAGTCCTGATTATAATTCTGTATCAGCCACTAAGGCATGAACGGGATATAATTATGATTAATATCAAGCTGAGATGGCATTTTTTTCAGGAATGAAAATGAACCTCACACACATCTCAAATAATTAGAATATATATATATATATATATATATATATATATATATATATATATATATATATATATATATGATATTACCATATCATTCACTTTTTTAACTTTGAAATTGATGTTTAAGGACACATTACCATACCGTTATTTGAGACACTGAATTTCATTCAGTTAATCATTAAATATTTTTAATGTTATTGCAAAGTTTTTGTATTGATCCAACTAATTTTAATTTAGATTTTAAAACTTGTTATTGAAGGTCTTTGATTTTTCCATTTATATCATTTATATTATGATAATATTGATCATATCAGACATTTCTTTAGTGATGTTCTTCTTGTATATTAGGATTTGATTCATATCAAAAGTTGCATACTCTCTATTGTACAACTTAATCAGCTATGCAAGTTCTGCCAAAATTAACTCTACATCAGAAGAACTTTTCCTGGTGGTGCTGTAGTTTGTCCTTTAAACATCCGGGTTCAAAGGACAGTCAAGATGGCTGCTGTAGTACGGCCAAGATGGCTGCTGTAGTACGGCCAAGATGGCTGCTGTAGTACGGCCAAGATGGCTGCTGTAGTACGGCCAAGATGGCTGCTGTAGTACATCAGAATAGAAGCTACTACTGTGGTGTTGGAGTAGAAGCTACTGGTTAGTAGACAGTGATGCTAACTAGTAGCAGCTACTGGTTAGCAGGTGGTGATGCTAACTAGTAGCAGCTACTGGTTAGTAGACAGTGATGCTAACTAGTAGCAGCTACTGGTTAGTAGGTGGTGATGCTAACCAGTAGCAGCTACTGGTTAGTAGTCAGTGCATACTAAGGTTTTAGATGCAACCATAACATTACAAACAAAGTGGGGGGAACACTAAACCCTGACTTTTGACTGCAGCACTTGTTACATAGGACCACCCCTGGTTTTAAGCTTCATTCAACAAACCATCTGAAATCATGAATGACAGAATAAAATCATGCAACACATGTTACTATATGCCCTTTAGGTTAATATTTTTCCTTCTTTTTTTTTAGAGTAGCGCCAATCACAAGTAGAGTGGATTAATCACTGGTCTATGAGTTTCTCTGGATGTCTTCCCCGCAGAGGTTAAGTGATGAAAACTACACCAAGGTGGAGCCTCAGTGGAATTAACCAACAATCCCCCATTATGACCGGCTCAATGATTCCCTCCCTCCCCACCTAAAGCCAACGTGTGGTGTGTGTTCTGGCAAAAAATGGCTGCCGTACATCAGCCAGGTGCGGCGCTACACATTGGTGGTGGTTGAGGTGAGTTCCTCTCTTCACTGTGAAGCACTTTGTCAAAATAAATCACTGTCAGTCATTTTCATGGCTGTATTATAAACCTGGATATGGATCCGCCTCTCAACAGCATGCAAATGTCTCCCAGTGGCCACTCATGGTACTGCAACAAAAATCCCATGTGACCCAGTTCTCCAGATCTATAATACATCCATGGTGATTTTCTATACTGCTCCACTGTGTCGCCCCATGATAAATCACTGTACACATGTAAACCATTAACATTATTACTCATATTATTATTAAGGGCATGTACCTATGGAGCTGGAGTGTGGACGGGTGGGCGTTTCACACACCGATAGTATGGTATACATTCAAACACACACAAACACATACTCTATGCCCCAGTTGGTCACTGGCCTGAATCATCATTAAAACAACTGTAATATGTGTGTGTGTGTGTGTATTTGCTTGGCCTAAATTGTCACTAAACTGAAAAAAAAAATCATCACCGTACAGTGGGCTCAACTGTGCATATTTGTGTGTGTGTTTATGCTTTTGTTTTGTGTGTGTGTGTGTGTGTGTATGAGGGAGTGCAGAGTGAGTGATGCAGGGACAATTACATCACTCACCGACCTGGGAAATCATTTTAGGAACGCTTCGCTTAAGACACACACATATGTGCGCACACACACACACACACACACACACACACACACACACACACACACACACAGGCTAGCTTCCACATTACACGCTGATTGTGGCGTTAAAAGTCATTCAACAACATCTGTCGAACTGAACTGTGAACTGAAGTGTGTGTATTTATCAATGTGTGTGTGTTTAACCAGATAACATGATGTCTGAGGTGCTACTAGGTTGAATATCTCATATAAAACATCAAGTAATAACTACTGATACTGTGTTTATTACATTTATTTCTGTAGCCACTAGTGACATCACTGATTATAATGCAGTCATGTGGCTAGAGTGTGGGGGGCATGCTCTGCCAGGAGAAAAGGTTTAAACATATTCATTTTACATACTCATCTCTAGTTACTTTTACATATATTTGCATCTGCCTGAAAAATAATAGTCATTATGAAGTGAAACAACCCTTCAGAAAAAGATTCAAAGGATGTGGGAGTTCAACATCATAAAAATGTAGCTTGGAAATCACATTATTCTCCAGGATATAAGAAATTGGAATAAAATATAACATACTACAGTAGATGTTGAAAAACTAGCTGTTTCCCCCATGGGGTCTACAAATTCACAGTTCAGATGTACACACTAAAAATTTATATTCAAATTTAGTAATAATAATTAAGTAATAATCAAATTTTAGTCATAATTTAGCAAAAAGTCTTAAAAAAAAACAAATCAAAACATTTGAACTATGAATATCTTGCTTGTGTTTAGTTTTCTTTTCCATAAGACTTGCTTGATGTCTTCCAGTTCCACTTTTTTCTGGAACATCAGGGCTCTTTAAAGTGACAGGTACAGTATGGGAGATATTAGCACAAACAACATGTATACTACAGGTAGACTTGTAGTCTACGCCACCTAAACCAAGACCAAGACCAGTTGACCTCAAGGCTGAGACCAAAAAAAAATGTATTTTCCTATTTCACATGAGTTGTAGCTGTTTAGGATAAATATCAGATTTTATTTAGTCAACTACAGACACAACAATACAGAGACAGTTCATGTCTGTGTCTGAACTCACTACAAATGTTTCCATCAGTTGACTGAGATCTAACGTGTGGTAACTATGTTATTTCTACACGATTAGAGGATTGACTCCTGATGCTGTTAAAGTAGAACTATCTCAAATACACCAGTAATAGTAATAAAGAAAACTGAAATATACAATAAATAGGTTGAGGGGAGTATGTACACAATATTAGCGGTGGGTGATATGGCCTAAAATTTATATTATGGTATAATTTGAACCATAGACAGTATATATCAGGGTATACTTTGGTATGTAAATTACAGAATAACAGCTTCTTAACCATAGCACATGGTAAAATGATTTAAGCAAGTAAATAATTACAGAGTAATGTATTTCACTAAATGAAAACAAAAACATTTAGAAATTTCAATCAAGTCCAGTTTCAACGAGGTGCATTTGAATGCACCATGAAGTCTCATTACCGTAGTAACAATATAAATGAGTTTTGTAGTGCAGATAATGTGATGCAGTGACAGTAGATAAAATCACAGCAAAACCAAACAAACACCAGGGGAGCTGCTGCTCACATTATTACCAAGTTTTTGTGGACTTTTATGGACCTTTTTTTACCAGATGACTCTGGTTATATGGATTTCAGTGGATGAACCTCCTCCTTCCAGGAGTGAAACTGGGTCAGATGAACCAAACTTATCTCTCCATTCTCCACCATAGATGTCAGTAACACAGTGAACTACTGTGATACCCGTGACCGAGATAAGACCACAAAAAAGTGGTCTTGCTCTTGCTTCTTTCTTCAGTGTCCAGACCAGACTCAGGAATCACAGACTGTTGCTGACTCAGTGCGACTCCACGACTAAAAATGACTTGAAACGCAACATCATAATGAGAAAAAAAAAGCATCAATGTGTCTGGTATTTCTTTGTATTTACGGCAGCATTACCATCGCTGTCCCTCTCCTCTCACATGATGCGATGGGAAAATTAAACTGCAATCACCTAACATCACAGCTGTTGTGCATTATGCATCAGCCTCTGTTTTTCACCACCCACTGCTGTTAGCTCATTTGCTCTTTATTAAAAACAAGAGCCTTTTCTTTATACATAATCAATCAGTGGCAGCCATTCCTTCACACCACATCCTGAATATTTCTGTAATGGAAAACAAAGTAAACTGAGTGGAGTTTGTCTTCTGCTCCCGACCTGAAGTTGTTACTGACCCCCTTCACTTTAATCATCTATTGCATAGTGTTGCCATTTGGAAACATTTACTTTATCTTCATTTTTCTAAAAAGCTGTGTTATAAAATTTATGGTTTTACAGTTAGACATGAAAAAGGGGACTTTTATCTTGAAGGACATACAATTTATGAGGTCACATGACCAGGATATCCTGTTTGCTCATTGAAATTTGACATGTGAGCATCACTGTTTCACAACTGAAGATTGTCTTTTATTCAGAATTTTGGCAAAGCTTCACCAAATAAAAAAAAATTAAGTAAAATTAATTAATTTATTTTTTTTACATGAATTCAATTTTGATGTTATGTGTTTTTTCTAATATGCTAAAATGATTTGTTTGTATGTATCA
The DNA here is from genome assembly GCA_030544235.1 of Lepturacanthus savala. Lineage (NCBI taxonomy): Eukaryota > Metazoa > Chordata > Actinopteri > Scombriformes > Trichiuridae > Lepturacanthus > Lepturacanthus savala. The sequence continues at coordinate 5,860,942 of CM060474.1, forward strand.
ACAATATGCAAATATGGAGAATTCCTAGTGTATACAACCTAACGGAGTCCCATTGACTTACATAGCACGAAAGTCATCCTGAGACTATGTTTACCACTTTTTCTTATATTTATATATTTTAATAATAATAATAATAATAATATGGCTATTATTTAGGCCATTTGAAGTAATAAAAACATTACAAACATTTCTCGCTATTTCATGCAATAGAGGGTTAATCAGCAGGTGCAGCAAGACATGAGAACTTTATGTGGATCATGAAGAGTTCTAGTATTTATTCAATGACAAAAAACATCCCACCATCACATGTCTAAAAAGTTTTGTTCTTTTGATGCATGAATGCAAAGAACAAGTTTTGCTCTGCATGTTATAAAATGGAGGAACAGAATCTCTGGAAACCACCAGATGGCTGTGATCCCATTAACTAACAACTGAATGTGTGAGTGTGTGTTTTAACAGTCTGTAGAGAATGGTTTATGTCCTGAAGCTCTGTCTATTTCCTGAAATCTCTCTCCCTATCTCTGTCTCTCTCTCTCTGCATTTTCCTCTGCATCAAATTCCCACTCTGACAGTAAACATGTCCTTCCACCATCTGCTCTGGCTGTCTGAGCATGTACCTGTCTGTCTGTCTGTCTGTCTGACTCTATCTGTCTGTTTCTGTCTGTCTGTCTATCTGTCTGCGTCTGTCTATCTGTCTGTTTCTGACTCTGCCGTCCAAATGTCACTCTGAATTATGAAAATCTCTCTGTCAGACTGATAAATTATTTAAAATGTTCGACATTGTGACATGAGCTCGGTCAAGTATTTTAAACCTGAATAAATGCGACTGCTGTTTCCCAGAATTCATCATGAGGCTGACAGGGTTTCCTGATCAAAGAGGACCTAACGTGTCTAACACAATGGAGTTGAGTACAAGAATTAGTGTTGAATCTGCTTTGTTCTGGTCTTCATGCTTCCTGCTCAACTAACCGGCTTTGATTGATCTTGGTTCGACATGCTTTCCTTCAGTCTTTGATTACGCTCATCTTGTTTTCATTTCGATCCTTGAATGCACTCAGTTTGCTTTCCCTTCACTCTTTGTGCTGAATTCACCATTTGACTTCACTCAGTTCACTTTATTTTCTCTCTTTGATCAAAAATGTATTAATGGGAATGATTGAAGACATTTTGGACTCACTCAACTCACTTTTCTTTCAATCTTGGATCACACTTAAGTCACTTTTTTTGTTAGATTTTTGATTGCGCTCAATCAAAAATCTTTGATTTTCGATTTTTGATTGCAATTAATCTGCTTCTTACAATCTTTAATTGTATTAAACTTGTTCCTTTTGGTCTCTGAATGCTCTCAGTCTCCTTTGCATTTACTCATTACACTAAAGTCCCTCTCTGACTCACTCTTTGACTCGACTCAACTCATTTTCTTTTATTTTCTTCAGCTCACTTTCTGTTCATGCTCCCCCTTGACTTTCTTCCTGTTCCCTCTCAACTTACTCTGCGATTACATTTAAATCAGTTTCTGGTCACGTATAATACTTTGTTGATGGGAATGATTCAAGGCATTTTAGACCAATGAGATCTTTTTTTTGTTATATTGGCTTGTTTAGTGACTCAGAGAGGAACCACCATGTGCAGCAGATTTCTTTTCTTTTGACCTTGTGTAAATAGAAATATTCCAGCAGGACATAGTCAGTAATTACATCTATTGTTCTGAATGGGATTTTAGCCACAGTCACAGTTCAGTCACAGTGGCACCTACCACCTTTTTTTTTTTTTTTAATACAGTAGACGCAGGTATGACGCAGGTCTGCTGAATGAGTTTGACTCATTCTTAATAAAAGGATTTTGGTTATCACTGTTCACAGAACATGTCTCTGTAGATTCATACACATCAGAGAATTATATGAATTCACTTTCAGTTCTATTTCTCTCTTTTATTAGAGGTGTGAAGGAAGGACACATGAGCTCTCTCCTGACAAGACTTTAATTATCCAAGAGTCCTGAAAAAAAGTGTCTCTGTAATTAATATGGGAAGGAAAAGCACATACATGTGCTCTGGAGATGGGATTATAATCACTGAATAGAGCATGAAATCTGAAAAAAGTCACCCCTGGAGAGATTAATCCTGCATGAATGTGGATTTATGGGGCACTTTTCCACCACTGAAAAATGGAGCATTTCCAAGATAAAAAAACAAAACAAAACAAAAACGTCAGACTTGTGTTGTAGTGCAAGACGGAAAAATGAAGCGTTTCCAACAGGATGCCATATGGTTGTAATTTAAACTGCTCCCTTGCTGTTCCCTTTGTAAACAACAACTTTGAAAGCTGAAGGGGAAAAAAAACTTGAAAAACAGTCAGTATAAAGGGCGTAAAAGTAGTGACTTTAGAAATATTGTCTTGTTTTTTATGTCCTTTCTTGTAGTTGACGACCTTTTGGAAAAACGAACCCAAAACCTCCGCCATTTAAACATCTGCTGCTTCCCAAACAAGCTTCTCCCACAATCCCTGTGTGAAACCTGCTGGACAGAAGTCTTAAAACAGTGTTTAATGTAGTGTTTTTTAATTTAAGTGTGCCTCTAATCATCGGCTCCCCACCGTCCCGTACAGAACACCAGCATATGTTTCTATTTAATTTGCTGTTTGAAATCTAATTTTGCAGATCTCGTTAAGGGTCCAGAGGGAGCGACGAGCCGGCGGCACATGAAAGAGAAAAGGAATGAAAAGGAGAAACGAAACAAATGGATCGATGTGAGAGGGCTGAACGTGCAGCAGCATTTCACACCGCCAGTTTTAATTGTACATGTGTAAAATAAAGAAAACAAACTATTTATTAGCATAAAAAAAACAATAAGAACTGAGAATGTATTTTTTCCCAATATCCTGGGCTCCTGTTTCTTCTTACTGTAAATTTGTTGCATTTCATTAAACCAAGCTAATAAATAACTGAGCAGAACATGAGATCATATGTTTACTATTTGTTTGCTCTTTAGTTTCTCATTACTTCTTCAATTTCCATCATCCTGAGGCTCTGATATGTATTTTCCTGGATACACAACATAGCTGTACTATAAGTAAAGATGCACACTCCCACACACGTCCTTGATATCACTACAACAGTATCTCTCAGCAGACATGAGACTGGTCTGGAATTTAAGAATACATCAGAGCTTTAGGGTTTTTTTCTGGTAAACAGACAAACGTTATGTTTACATTCAGTTATCGTGTCCCTGAGGTGGAACGGGTGTCGGATTCATTTCCTCCTTCTTGAAATGTTTGCAAAACTAATTGTTTTTACATCCATTTTACTAGCTTACATCTTTATCTTCTTTCTTGTTTTTTTGTGTGTTAGGTAGAAAACTCCAAAACTGACTGACGGATTTAAACATGGAAATGAAGTCTGACTGGACAAAGAAAACATCCTATTTTTGTTTTTTGAAAAAAATGTAATGCATAAACCAGCTTATGCCAATTCATAATATTTGCACTTTAAAGAACTTCTACACCGTCTGATTTGTGATTCTACTTGATGTGGTGGGTAGAGAGGGAGAAAAAAGACTTATCTTAAACATTCAAGTTTTTCAAATGGAATTCTTAATCAACCCAAATGGATAATTTCCCCTGTTTTTGCACGTTTTGCTTTTCAAATTGATAATATTTTTATTATTGTGTGTCTGCTTTCATAGCCTGAACTTTGACAGCTGTGATTGACAGCTGCTCTAGTATTGTATGTTCTTACCGGTTCTTGTTGCTGGAGATCCAGTCAGAGATGTAGGCGATGGCCTGGCGGTGGCACTGTTTGTTCCCAAAGCTGCAGGCCAACATGATGAGCTCCCGCTGCAGCTCCCTGCAGGACAAACACACACAGGACACGCTGGTCAGATGGAGTCTAGTTTTTAAAATGCATTTATCTCATTTGGTTCTTTTACCCAGACACTGAAATTGAAGGAGTCGATTGAAGCTCCTATATATATATATATATATATATATATATATATATATATATATATATATATATATATATATATATATATATATATATATATATATATATATATATATATATATACTGTAGAGTAGTGGCTAGACAACACATATCACTGCATGCAGCTCAGTTGTTGATGCCTGCCATGATATGTTCCCACATATCCTACTGTATTTCTGTCTGGAGCCTCACACTCAACAATAAAACCAATCAATTCACTCTATAAAAAAGCACTAAAAATAATGGATAAAAACAATTGAAATGGCAGCACTGCACCATGCTCAGTCTTGACAGTCTAATTAAACTCTCCTTCATCATCAATTCATTTTTAAACGTGTCAATGATCTCGCCCCAGCTGTTAGCAGGTGAAAGGGCTAGCTAGTAATAATAATATTAAAAGTAATATTAATAGAATTACAAGGAGATCAGTGAGTGGAAACCTCAGCAAAGCTCAACACTAAGTAAAAGGGATTCACTTTTATTGCTCTACAGTCTTAAATAAAACAAGAAACTGATTTCAAAGTATTTAATAAAGGAAGTTAAAACCTTGGTTAAAACCAACCAAATTTTTTTATGTTGAAACTGTAATTCTGTTGTTGTCATTGCTTGTATTTGAATATAGAATCATGAATTTGGACACTGCAATCTTGGAATTGTATTTGTATTGATCTTCTTTGTAATTTATAAAATGTTATCCTTAGGTTGATAAGTGTAAATCATAGAAAAGCTTCACCAGGGACTGGAGTTGTAAACTAACCTTTGCTATGAACCTCATATACAATGCAACACTATCATGTTTCTGTAACCTGGTGCATTGTTTTTGTATTGTCACTGATAAGTAAACATAAATAAATAACGATTTGAACGACACAAAAAAAATACTAAACAAAAAAAAACTTTGTCCCAAAGGACAAACTTTGGTTTATTTTATAGAATTAGTTTGTGTTCAACGTCTTTAATTCTAATGTATGGTCTACCAGCAGCCTCCATCATGCAGGATTATTGTTAATCATGGAAATTTATGTTTTTAATATACCTGTGTATGTGCATGTGTAAATGTGCGTGTGTGTGTTGCGTACTCAGTTTGGTAAGACGCCTGCAGGACGTTGCCCTCATTGCCGGGGCCGTTCGTTGGCCAACCCATCTGATGGTACCGTGATGCAACTTGCTTCAACACGTAGTCCTGTTAACACACACACATGCACACACACACACACACGCACACACACACACAGGCACACAGACGTCATGTTTATTCTGCTGGAATGGAGCCATTAATGACTGACTGACTGATTTCATAATGGAGGGACTGATTTAGATGTGATTGATTGGCTGTTTACACTAAACAGGCTGTATTCTTCTGTGCGGTCCAGCAGTTTGTCCAGCTGGTAGAGCGCCCGGCTGGCGGCGTGCCACGGCAGGAATGACGTCTCCTCGGGCAGATAGCCAATCAGCTGCAGGGAAATGCCCTGTGGGAGGTAGCCCGCCCTGAGGGGGAGAGAGATAGAGGGCGATCAACAATTCAAACAACAAAACCCCAAGAGCAACAACAAATGGAGCAATGGGGAAAAAAAAAAAAAAAAAAAAAAAAAAAACCTGTCAGATTTATAACCCACATTTATAACACTGCACAATCAGTACATTTTAGTAAAATACCAATGCATATCAACCCAAGACAACACAGACCAGGTAAAGCTGTGCAGCTTTAAATTAAGGAAACCAATATAGTTGCATAGAAACCACTGACGCTCAGAAAAAATTTGGGACAGTCCCAGAAATTTTTGGACAACTCCAAAAAATTTGGGAGTACCAAAATATTCGGGACAGTCCTAAAATCTAAGCTGTTGTCCTGAGTTAGGGCCTAAAAGCCTTTGCACTCAAACAGAATACTGAGTAGTTGTTTTCTGGTAAACATTAAAACCAGTTTGTAAAGAGATTGAGTGACTGCATGCAGCTTTTAATGCTGCATCAAATTCCACTCAGAAGTCATAAAAATCCTGAAATTCTGACTTCCGAGGCAAACTCGTTTAATTGTGCAAACTTGGAAAACATGGCAAGTTGGTGACTGTTTGGATGTCTTTTGAGTATCAAAGAGTCCTGCTGTAAAGTGTATTAGTGACACAACACACAACAGCGAGGGGAATCCTGCTGTTCTATTGCACTTTTCTGAGTCAGTGGTCGGATCTTTCCGAGTTCCGAGTGCAATTGAATGCAGGCTTTATAAGATTCAGTATTATAGAGAGATCTATAATTAGTCCTCAGAGATGCTTTCTGATTTAACATGTTTTTGACACTGTTCATTTGGGAATGAAACTCTCTGTGCAGCAGAGAAGACGTGTCGGGTGGTGACTTCTTTCATCAGCACATCAAGAAACAACATTGACCTTTTATTCCATTTTCTTCTCTTCTTTTCTAGACTTTTCTTTTAATCAATGCACGGTGTAGGACACACAGAGTCCCCCAGGACATGAAGTCAATGCAATGCTAGATCCTGAAATAGATTTAACCTTTAACCCTGAGCTGTAATCCTCATTCATCGTGGTGTGTGTTTGTTTTAGTGTGTGTGTGTGTGTGTTACATTAAGGAAAACTTAGCCTCTAAATGCCACCAGAGCAATTTAGCAGCCCAGGTTACATCCACCGCCTCATGAATATTGACGAGGCTCCTTCCTGCATTCATTAACATTCATGATGTTTTGTGGGGGAGGAGAGGGCACTCACCTGCTTCCTGTACCGACCTTCAGCCCCGCCCACAGCTTATGAATATTAATGAGGCTGCCAGCTGAGGACAGAGAGTGAACTCAGAGAGGCGGTGTTCGTGTTATTGGTTTTATTCAGATTATTGATGTTCAGCCAAGAGAGAAGTGACTGCAGAAAAATGTATGACTTCACAGCGACTGAGGCTAAGCACTGTCAATCAATGTAACTGACAGACACACACAGGGAGGAGGTGAATGTTCTTTTACTAAATGCTTTTATAATTTACAGAGGCAGGCAGGCAGTCAAACCTGCACAGAAAGTTAATCTGTTTGAGATAAGAGCCTCTAAGTCTTTGAGCAGCGGAGGAACTCTAAATTCCAGGCCATCGTATTTCCATAATCTGCCTCATATCCGACCCCACCAACAGCCACAAACTCATCCCCATTCCCATCATCCACCTGGACTCTGGGACATTACCATAATCCATACTGCCTACAGAAACTTCCTGTTTACTCCGACCCAGGCAGAGAGAGAGAGAGACACGGAGATGACGGACGCCATGGCAACAGCATCCAGCCATTGATCTGTCAACAGGGTCTTACATTTGTTCATCTCACATGTGGGTACATCGGCAAGGAATCAACCATCTAAACAACAGTTTTGGAACATTCGGGAAGAATAGCTGCTTTTATTTTGGTCATCACTCTTTATTTCTTTCCCTCCTCTCTCATTTCCTTCTCTTTTAATTGTCTATTATTCAAATATAGCAACAAAAAATTATAATCATTAATAAACTGTTAGTTCCTTAGTTATAATTTACTTGTTAAGTAATAATTATTAGTTATATAAGGAACTGGGACGTTATCCTAAATTCCTCATTTGCAAACAGTTAATAAATGGGGAATAGTTGCAACTTTAGAATAATGTCCCAAAAATATAAATAACTATTGACCGACTATTGCACAGTGTTACTTCATCTTCATTTTTCTAAAAAGTTGTTATATAAAATCTATGTTTTTAAAGCTAGGTGTGAATAAAAGACAACCCTTTGGTTGTGAGACAAAACTGTTAAGGATATCCTGGTCGTGTGACCTCATAAATTGCATGTCCTTCAAAATAAAAGCCCCCTTTTCACACCTAACCTAACAGATTTTATATCACAGCTTTTTAGAAAAATGAAGGTAAATTGTTGCCATATGGCAACACTATCCAATAGGGGGATAAATGAGGGTATGTTGGACTGTTACATAGTCTGAATAGACAAACTGTACATTGGGTAAGACCTGGACATACACTGAAATAAGATATTGAAAAACAAAAGGCTATAATTCATGTTGAAAGCTGGGATCTCAATCTACATATCAGTTTTGAAATTGTTTTTATAGGCCAAGTAAAACCAGACTCATGATAAATCTCTTACTCTTGCTCTTAATTGTCTTCCTCTAGAGTAACAACCTGGGCATGTGACTGTTATGTGTTTATAAATTGATGAGTTTAGTCTCAGATTCTATTCTGTTAGGTGATAGTACTGGGATTTCCTGAGGGTCTGTGAACGCATCTTGGAGTAAGACCTGTGTTAGTGTGAGGAATAAATTAGCAGCTAAACCTGCTAACGTCTTAGCGTATGGTTCTTGACAGAAGTTATGATACTTATATCGGCTGCAGGAAGAAACAGGAATCAGAGCTTTGAAATGTCACTGAAGGAAGCTTTACACTGTAGCAGGACACCTGCTGCAGGGTAGTGCTGTAATACATAAGTCTAGAGGAGTTGAACTTTGCTGTACTTTATGATATGAATTTAAAATCTGTAGTCAAGTAGCTTTGTCCTCTTGACTTTTATTATTAAGACTTGACCTAGTTCTACAGTTTATGGGCATTTTTCCCTCATTCATTAAAAGTGCATAAAGTGGTTTTGTTCACTTGAAGTCAAGTCGAGACAGAATAAACTGAAAACAATGAATTTACAAACTTGCAGTCAAGTCAGATTCATGAATCCTGAGACTCAGTCTGCTTCATCCTCCTCTGACTTTTATTTTGAAAGTAACATGTTCTACAGTTTTTAGGTATATAATTAGCCACAGACTGCCACACTCCTTGCTTTATAGATAGTATGCTATAGGGAGGTCATAGCAGTAAAATACATGTATTCTAAGGGAAAAAATTTAGTTAAATGAGTTAATGTCATCTTTTTATCCCAGATTTTTAGAAAACTTGAAATAAGTAAAATTATCTGCTATAGGATATATTGTTAACACTTTACTTAATGGGTGACTTCATGACACCCATGCGCATGAGTGAATGAATGTGGAAGACAAATTGTCAAAATAAAAGTCCCAACAATTGTAAAGCAGTCAACGGTTCAGGGCTCTGTGATACGACTGCCTGAAAAAAAACTTTGACACCAACTTTATAAAAAAAAAAAAAAATCAACATTTTGACATGGCTCATCACGCCATCTGCTGCTGACCACGTCCAGTTGGTGGTGATAATGCATCTTTATGTAGGCTTGCCAACGCCATCAAATAAAACACCACAAGAGAAGAAGGAGCTTGGTACTTTAACTTTACTCCTCAAATCAGACAGAGCTCAGCCTGCTATTCTCCATTTCAACAAGGAACCAGTACAAACAGCAAACTCCAACAATGCCAAAAGAATATCATTTTCCTGCAATTGTAAGGCAAAGCACAAGAAAATGACTCAGGCTCAACGTGACTCCTGGAGTCAGGTTAACATTCTGCATTTTAACTGGGCCACAATTTGCATGTAACAATATAATATCAGGCCTTAACAATGCAAGCATTTCACTCGCATTTGCCCCCTGAAAATATGTGAGTATGAACTGGGGAAAAATGATTTATGAGCACAGCGTGCAGGATCCTGACTTTTTTTTTCTCTTACTTCCCCACCTGATATCGGCTGGAGCTGAAGACTTCAAGTTTGTAAATGAAAACAAATCTGGGCTTGTGGATTTGAAGGAAGCGAGGATGCCAGACCTCCATAGATCCTTATCTCTGCTTCACATTAGCCACTAGAAGCATAACTCACCTGAAATGCTGACCGAGTTGTTGCTGGTTGAGCTCAGATCCAATCCACTTTTTTTGTCAAATTCAGGAAATATCACAACGGGAAACAAACAATGTGGCTCAGACCAACTACAGCCAATCAGAAGCAGTTGGTGGTGGGGGGGGAATCTTTAAACAAGCTATCAGTGATCTAAAACAACAACAATCTCTGTCTGGTTCAGCAATCTAATTGTAGAGCTGAAGTCTCAAATCAACAGACTAGTTCACACTAGCATTGAAAGTGATGGGGGTGAAGAAGCACCCCAGTCTCCAGGCAACGTTAGAGAACACTGTACTAACACAAGCTAAAATAATTGCAGACCCCTCATCAGAACACAGAAAAGATACTTGAACAGGTGCAAATTCTCATTTATTCCACTACTTGGTTTTCTGTACTGTAATGTTATGTATATATGTATGTATGTATGTATGTATTTATGTATGTATGCACTTTATGATTGCACTGTCAGCACTTTTATTGCATCGTGCTAGGTGTCATGTATCAGTCTGTATGTCCAAGACAAGCACTAGCCTGGGTCACACATCAGAGCTGGGTTATTGGAGGTGGTTTCATCACAATTTTTGTGTTGTAGGTATTGCACACAGCCGTTGGTATTGTTGTCGTAACAAGTTTAAAATGGTTCCAAATAACAGACTTGGTGTTTGCTAGCATGCTATGCTCCATGTTGCTGTGTTTGCTAGCATGCTGTGCTACTCTATGTTTGCTAGCATGCTATGCTCAGTGTTGCTGTATTTGCTAGTATGTTGTGCTACTCTACGTGTTGATGTAAACAGCTTGCAAACGTAGAATTGAAGCGACTAGATGCTGTAATTGTATCACTGTGTATGATATTAACCTGTTCCTCTCTAGGTCTATTTATCAGTCTACCTCTCTAAAATGACATGCCCACAGTTATTGCACTATATCTCCACAACTACAGGGGTTTTCTAAGTGATCTTGGGTCTCACACCTGTGAGATAGTTGTATCAGTGCAAGAATCAATTTAAAATGTACAGTGTTAAAGTACAATCATATATATTATCACAAAAATGCAGAAATTGTCACACCGCGGTGAAGTCAAGCTGGGTTTTTGTTTTGTCTTCATGTCTTGTCATTTCCTGTTTTATTTTGAAAAGTAACTCTCTCGTTTCAGGTCACTTGCCCTTCCTCATGTGCCACCGGTCCGATTGTCTTCCCTGATTCCCAATTGTTTCCACCTGTTCCCCGTTAGCTCCATGTGTTCATATAGTCTGCGTCTCCCTTTATCTTGTTACCAGAGTGTTTTGTCCCGTACATTCACCCCAGCCCTTCTAAGTCCACAGCCACAGCCACAGCTTTCGTGTCATCTTGCCTGTTCTTGCCTTTTCCTCTCACGAGTGATTTTGAGGTGTAATTTTCATAGTTTAGAGATGGTTAATTCTAGATTTTCAGTTCAGCCTTTTCGGGTTTTTTTCCTCCTCAGGAGTGAATTTTTGTTGTTAGATTAGTGTGCCTCCAGTTTTTAGGAGTGAGTTTCAGTTTAGCTTCTTTTCTAGATTAGGTTATCCTCCGGCTGGAGCGTTTTTTGTTCGAGTCCGTTCATAGCCCTAGATAGATTCATAGATTCCTAGTCATAGATAGATTCATAGATAGTCTCATAGTCATAGATAGTTTTGGAGTTTTCATAGCCGCTTGATTTCATTCACTGTGAAAGAGGTTTTCCTACTGGTAATCAATAAACCTGCTGTTTGTCAATCCAACTCTGCGCCTGTGTCCCGTTCTGGTCCTGACAGTAATTTACAGATCTAAGTTTTCAATACTTGCTCATATTATTGCTTGGGGTTGGAATTATGTTTTGTTAAGCTAATACTGTTTGATATAGACTCGTAGCTGAGTTTCTTGTCGACATATTGATGTGCTGCATGTACATATTGGTGCTGCGACACGGCTTAACAAGAAGGATTAATTATTTATAAAAGAAATCCTCTGCCAGCAGGGACCTAGGGGGAACAGGTTAATAAAAACAAGTCACTGGATCAGAACACTGGATCTCCCCATTAATACCATATCTGATCCAGTCAATATCAGAGCTGGTATCTAATCCAGGTATCGGATCGGTGCACCTCTACACTCAGTATGAACTTAACATTATATTTATATTCAGCTGTTGATGCTGTAAGACTTAAATGATGAGCATGTTTTGTAATGTGTTTAACTTTCCTACTGTGGCTGTAATGAACTCTGCAGCCTCCAGGCATCGCTGCTACAGCTTTAAAACAAGAGGTCGTGGTTCAGTTCACAGGGAAGCAGGGAAGTGAACAATTATAGATTTTCAATTTTCTCTCTCATTTACAGTCTGTATGTGTGAGCCTGTGTGTGTGTGTGTGTGTGACTGGTTGTCGTCTTGACGATCTCATTAACTCGTTAACGTCATTGAGGGCCAGTTAATTGTTTGTCCATTAGCCATTAGCAAGGCTCACTGAAGAGCTAACAAAAGACTTCTGTGGTCCCACGACCACACACACACACACAAAAGCAACATCCATCATTGTTTGAGTACCCACTTGCAGGGACAGAGTTATTTATTCTTGCTAAACCATGTGTACACACACACGTCCAGTCAGCAAACTGAGAATTAGCATCAAGAATTATCCAGACAGAAATTAAAAGATTTGTCAAACCGTAATCAAATCAATAAGTGGCACTTAGAGAAAAATGTTGCATCACCATCTGACTGAACCAGACCATGTGTTGGTGCAGTCGTCCCAGAACCAAGAACCTTTTAGGAATTGAATCTGTATTTCAAAAGGAGGAAGTAACAGATGAATTTGTTCCTTCATGATGGTTTCAGATGCTAAAACGGTCTCTAAAAAATAAAAATAAAACCTACTAAAGTGGACATATAATGAACATTTCCAGATCTATTATTAGTCATATTCTGCAGCTCATCTGGACCACCTCACATAAATTACAGTTAAACTTGACATTTATCTTAATCTGGCCTTTTATCCAGTTCCTCAATTTAGTCTCTGTCTAAAACTGTCTATTTAGGTTCCTCCTGATATGCCCACTATTTTCTGATTGGCTGGCCATTCTGTCGGCTATGTAACCAAACAAGTAGTCAAACTTTTTATTTTACATATATTTGTATATGTTGGAGCCAGAATCAGATCCAATAGTATAAGTGGACAATGTGAAAAACCCATGGAACAACCTCAGTAACAAAGGCTACCAATGGATAGGGTATGGGGCTAATATTGGGTCAAATGTTTTGTACATGGAAAAAAAAAATTAAAATTTACACTGAAATTTCAAGTTTTGAGAAATAAATCAATGTATTAAAAATAAAAACAAGCATACATTTTTATTTCAGGTTAAATATAAGTGTCATGGTTTATCTGAATCTGATATGGTTTATCAGATTCAGATCTTACTTTTTCAGTTTCAGACTTCTGACCCTGATTTAGCGTTGGGGGCGTGGCATCAACAGAAAGGGGCGTGGCGTCATGACTGACAGCTTTATTAAAAGACTACAGACCTGCCCCTAACATGTTGCCTTCAGGGAATGTAGGATTTGACATGATCGGGAGTGAAAAAACTACTTTCAGTGAGACAAACCTTCATTTGCACACAATGCTTGAATATCCTCCACAGCTAAAACTGTTTTAATTTCCAGGGCTGATTAGTGGAAGCTGTTTTAGAGACAGGAGTGATAAAATCACACCAGAATGCCTCTCGTAGTTCACCTGCTGGATCCAGCAAGTGAACACAAGTGAGAAAAGTCAGGTTTAGAATTATTTTAAATATCAAAATGAGAAATGATTCCGTAACAACATTTCTGACATATATAAAGTGGTGAACTGGTAAAGCTAGAGGCTAAGCATAGGGCTAATGTTAGCATCAAGGCCCCCACATACTCAATTGTACTTGTGATCAAAACTTGAAAGCTCAGTTTGACTTTTTATTTTTCCCAACAAAATATTTGACCCACTCAAAATGAATACAGTCAGTATTTTTCAGTCTAAGGACGGCATATCTATTAGCCTCATTCTACAAACAGATCATCCTTGAAACCGTGGATCAGACTATAATATCCTGTGGAAAAACAAATCATTTGTCTTCACATGATATAATAAACAGCGCTTTTCCTTCAGAGTGAGTGGGAAGCCAACAAGCCATAAAAATCACACCTGCACCAACATCTTAGACTCACCTGGCTAAATTGAAGGCATCATCGATAAGTCCTGCCCTGTTGCCAACAGAGATGATCTAGAAATAGAGAATGAGACAGAGACAGTTTAAAAGACGATGGGAGTCAATGACAGAACCACAGAGACAGACAGATGTTCTACCTGTGGGTTGGTGTGGAGCTGCTGAATTAACAGTTTCCAGTTCTGGAGGTTGTAGTTCACCCGGAAATAACCTGTTTGATTGATGTTGCCGAGCAACCAGGTGTTGTCATTCATCTGACTGATCCTGTGGGTTTCTGAGACAAAATAAAATAAATAAACAGCAGAAGTTAATCAAAGTGTCGCCTTGTGTCACAGATGAAAACTGCAGCAGTTCATCCAAAAACACAAATTAAGTCGGTATTGGTACAATTTTATTGGATGTTGGATTGGACTGCAAAGAACATTTCTTTCACAAAGAATTCTTCACAGTTTCTGAAATATGCAATGAAACTGTATCATTAACCATCAAAATGTGATATATATTTCCTATATGGGTCAGTGACAAATAACATTTGCAAATAGTTTGAAAAGCATCCATCAGGTCTCTCCAAATGTGCATTTTGTTTTCACATTACTTTTGAGTCTTTTTTTTTTTTTTTTTTTTTTACAAAAATCACCCAGAATGTGCATTTTTTAATACAAAATGTCAAATGGTGTAAGTGAAAACAGAATCATTTTTAAATATTGAATCCACCTAGAATATACAACTAATTATTAGCTTGTGTTTTATTTTTTAAAAACCTTTTTTAATAGAGTTAAACTATCTGGTACGTGACATTTTTTTTACATATATATGGATCAGTAACAGTAATATTTCTTAGACATGAATGTTTTGAATGTTATTATTATTCCTAAAAATGGCCTAAATAATCAATATATTAAAAATATATATATGGGTCAGTGACAAATCTACCATGTGGTGTAAGACCAAACACTTGGTACCAGATAGTTTAACTCTTTTGAAAAGGTTTTAAAATATTAAAAACACATATTCTAGGTGGATTATATATTTAAAATTCATCATTCTTTTTTGGTTACACCATTTAACATTTTGTGTCAAAAAATCACACAAAAAAATTCTACGAATGGACTTTAAAACAACAAGAAACCAACATGAACACAAAATGTATATTTAGAGACCTGATGAATGATTCTTAAAATTCATATATTATAAACATTCATTACAGGGTGAGCCTTTATTCTTTGTAATTTTGACAAGAACAATATTATAATAATATATAACAATTCTAATTATTTGAGATGTGTGTGAGGTTCATTTTCATTCCCCAAAAAGACGACATCTCAGCTTGATATTAATCATAATTATATCCCATTCATGCCTTAGTGGCTGATACAGAATTACAATCAGGAGTGAACAAATCAATGAAACTGTTGGTTTGGCACTATCACTGCATCTATTGACATTAATAAAGGTTTGTTTTTATGTCCCTGAACTCTCTGTTATTCCCCTCAATTCACATGTCAATCATGTTTCCACATAAATAAAGACTTCTGGTTGTAAAAATTTTGAGCTTTAGATTTTGACATCCAACAAGGCTGGCTGGGACACAAGCTGTCAGTACTGCAGTAATAACACACACACACACACACATATATATATATATATATATATATATATATATATCCTCTACACTTATAGTTGCTTCAACTTTCCTTCACCTTAAATCAGTTTAAAATGTGAACATACAAACATGACTTATGACAAGTATGAGAAATACTTGTTCAGCAGTTCAAATGTAAATCAGAATTTTAAATGGGAAACTCATATTTTTATTGATTTCTTCTACATACACCTGCTGCTTAATTAGTGTGTGTGAAGACATCGGTGAAAGTTCATCTTGGGAGGTAATGAAATCAAAGATAGGAACATTGGCAAATTAAAGCAGGAGAAACGTTCCTGTGTCTATTATTGATCTATCGTTACATGAATACTACACGTCTATCTACAGCCTTCCAGCAAGTTCCAGAGCCTGTGCTATGTTGTTTATTTAGAGCTGAAGCCAGGAGGTTCAACCCAGCCCCACGAGACACAAACCACAAGAAAACATTTACAACATAATGAGGTTTTGTTTTTATGAAACTACAGATTTTTCAGCCTGGTTTTGTAGCTATAAACGCTGACAAAACCATAGTTAATATTGCTAATGTTCTCCCCAGAGCTGCCAGGTTCACCAGTAAATGATCCATGATCAGCTGTTGAGTGTCAGCTGATCATTGACTGTTGTCATGGAGACATTCACTACTGATCACTACTAAATATCTACAGAAAACTACCATTTCACTACTTCTTTCTATTGTAATATGTAGTGAATTGGCCTGTTTCATTACTGATAATTACTACATAATGACTGATACTTAATTATTTCAGCCTCTCTATTGGCTTTTTGGGAAAGTTCTATACAATCACTACTTATTATTATTATATTTCTTTATTATTATATCCTACTGGTTAAAGGGATAGTACAGGTCCAAAGTTTTCTATGGATGACTCACCCATGGAGACTGGAATGCATGGATATTTCATTTGTTGGTTTTTGTACATTTAAATGACAATAATTTGATAATAGTCATATTTCCACCCACTGTTTCCCACACCAGATGTTATCAAGTTATTACAAAATGATTTAAAAATGATAAGCTGAGGAAAGCAACAAAAACAAAAGAAATCTCACTGTATTTAAGGCTTCATGGAGTCTGAAATTGATAATAAATTAGTCATTTTAATTGACTACTAAAAACTCTAATTGATGACTATTTAAATACATGTAGTGTTTCTGTAGTGTTATTACTACATATTCACTACTGGAGTAGTAAAAAACTTGATGACTATATAAATATGTAGTGTTGTGATACATATTCACTACATAACAAAGTAGTAAAATCACTGTAGAATCAGTATTTAAATTTTCTTGTAATGAAGCTTTAACAGTTTTTTTTCACTACTCTGATGATTACTACTTGGAAAACTACTGTTTCACTACTAAACTCTACTGTTGTGTATAGATTACACATTTAATACACAACCACTAGTACAACAATAGGTTTTATGTAGTAATTCAACAGGAGTTTTTCATCAGGGCTATGATATCATCTCACAGGGGCTGTTTTTTTATCAGTTTGGGCTTTAGATGAGACGTAAACTTACTTTTAACAATTGAAATTGCATTCTGATTTAACAAAAAAAAAGACATAAAACGTGGTGACGGGACGTTTTATCAGATTCTCTGTTCGTGATGGTACCAGGAACGTGGTGAGGGGGGTTTGGAGGCTATATAACGATTGACTAATCTGTTTCTTAGCTTTCAACCTTATGCTCCACAGAAGACTTAACAAAAAGAAACTATACAACCCTCATCCCATTCAAGACCTTTGATAAAACAAGGTTAGTGTTGTTTATCGTGGCAGCAGCTTTTAGACGTTGAGAGCTTTAGGAGAACAGTTAGTAGGACGTTTCAGATTTCCTGGTAAGGAAAACAAGCTCTACTTCCTGGACTTTCATCCCTCTGATTGAAATTACTTGAGTCATGAACTTCTATGCACCTTCCAAGCAGGTAAAGTGTTTGTTAAGAACCCTGCTCTACGTCTGAGATTTAGCTGTCTGCAGTTGTTAATGAACACAAACCAGAACAAGGGTGTTTTATTCTCCAAAAAACAGATGTAAAATGGGTTTAATGCTCGGCAACAGACGCAGAATGAGTTTTATAATCTACAACAGATGTAGAATGAGTTTTATATTCTACAAATAAGGGCAATGGGAGTTTTATTCTCTAACGTCTGGTAGGGATTCTTTTTTTTTATTTCCATCATAGACCAAGCAAGTGTTATATTCTCTCCTCGATTCATCTAGAAACTAAAGCAGAACAAGTTATAGTTTCCAAACAGGAGAATAGACTATAATTTCTTAAAGAAGAAGAAGACACATTAGTTTCATTCTCCAAAAACATATATAAATTATTTCCTTATACAGAACAAAAAAGAGTTTTATTCCCAAAAGACAGAAGCAGAAAGAGATTTACTTTACAAATCCTGAATCAGAACAAAATTAAGCCTCTAAAACCCCAGAGGTTTTAGACTCTCCGAAAATAAAGATGGACGTCTTTATTCCTAAAAAAAGAGCCTTTATTATTATTATTATTATTATTATTATTATTATTATTATTATTCAAAGACAAAAGCAAAGTGAGTTTTATCCATTTCCTGATGGACGTAGCAGCTTTTCTTCAGAGAAATAAACCTGTGTTTTTTCATTTCTTAGTCTGTTATGTAGTCTGTTCTGTCAGATATATCAAGATAATGAGATAAGTGATTTGTGATTATGAAATATTTTTTTTCAATGAATTATAATGCCATGATTTAGATCTCAAGATAACAAGATAATTAAACCATGATTGTAAAATCAACTTCAATAAATGATGAGTCAGTGACAGTGATTGGAAAGATGAAAACGTTTAAAATATAGTTTTAAAAGTATTCATCAAAATGCACATACTGTGTTCATTATGATTTAATGTACTCTGAAAGTCCGTTTGTACCATTTCTTTTTACAAAACAAACATTTGACTAAAAATTATCTAAATTTGTATTGCGTGTCAAGTTTTTAAGATTAAACTAAAAGATCAGTGGAAAAAATAGAATTAAACAAAGTCAAGACACAGTTGCATCACTTTATTTTGATCATGAACCAAAAAATAGAAATTTAAAAAATGGAAGATAAGATAAAATAAATACGTAATACATCTCAGACAGGTCCATTAGTCCACTATGTTGGACTAATGTCAGGTGTTTATTCAGTATAATACAGTACCTGTGTTGGTGTCAGGTGTTTATTCAGTGTGGTACAGTACCTGTGTTGGTGTCAGGTGTTTATTCAGTATAATACAGTACCTGTGTTGGTGTCAGGTGTTTATTCAGTATAATACAGTACCTGTGTTGGTGTCAGGTGTTTATTCAGTATAATACAGTACCTGTGTTGGTGTCAGGTGTTTATTCAGTATAATACAGTACCTGTGTTGGTGTCAGGTGTTTATACAGTATAATGCAGTACCTGTGTTGGTGTCAGGTGTTTATTCAGTGTGGTACAGTACCTGTCCTGTTGTTGATCCAGAGGAGAGTCTCTGAACAAACAGCGGATGCATTCCCCACAGCCACCGTCAGCGGGACCTGCCACAGTAAACTAGAGAGGGAGAGTGATGTCAGGAAAGGTCAGTGGAATTGGATTGGGTTTTATTGCCTCAGTTATCAGACAAAGACATTAGAGAGAGAGTGATGGTCAGCGGCGTTCATTCAACATCAGTCAGCCGGAAATGGAGCGAGCGACACTCACTGTGTAATAGAAAGAGTGTGTAATAGCTGCAGCAGTCAGTAGATATCAGTCAAGTGGAAGTGGCTGTGGGTTACTGTCTTTCTCAGAGAGACGAAATACAGCGTCCAGTGGAGAAGTGTGTGGTGGATAGTTTGGTGATTTACATTTTTTTCAGATCAGTCGAAAACACATAGAGACTCAGGGCTAATTCCCCAACCCTTCAGTCTAAAAAAAGCCCTTTAAAAAGCTGTTATATCATCTCACAATGGTTTTTTCCCACCAAGCTTAAATGAGGATTTTTTGGAAATTCCTAAGAGTTTGGATATTTTGGAGATAAATCGTTTTTTTCAAGACATTTACACTAGTATCAGCTCATTAGATGCCTCCCTCGCTTCATCTACCTCCAATATAACAGAGCTTTCTCCATCTTCTGCTACGTAGCTACATAAGTTCTGCTAAGTGCTATAGTGCTACTACAGTTACACACACACTGCATTGTGTGAACACACTTGTAATGTAATTATAATGTTAGGTGAAGTGCAGAAGTACATGATTTGGGACATAGCATCAGTGCTGTTCTATTTATTTTTATGTCTTAAGTAGCCACAGGACATTAACACATTACGATACATTAATTACACAGTAAATAACACATTAAAAATAACGTTTTAACACAGTTTACATACCAAACAACATGGAACAATCGTCAGTCAGCATTTGTTGGTTCAGGACAGTTTTACTGATGCACACAGCTGCTGCTACAAGATGAACGATGATGATAGTTATTGACCTAAACTGTGCTGCATCAAGCACTTTCAGCTTCTGGTCTAAAGGCAGCTGTGCAGCATCAGTGGGTCATATCTTCTTCCTTTATTTATTTATTAATAAATTAGACTCTGTGTTTATCTGGAACTGTGGTTATTTATCAAAATATACACCTGCATCTGGAGTTTAAAGAGGGCCTGGTGGTTATTGAAACCCTGTGTGTATTTGGTATTTTATCAGTGGTTGAATAATAGGTTTAAAATGTGATACAGATAAAATAAAAATCATATATATATATATATATATTGTGTTGTTATGCAATTAATTGTGATTTATTATGATGAATTAATTACAAAACCTGTAATTAATTAGATTAATTATTTTAATCGATCCCAGACAGTCTTAAGCCTTTGATGGGATTTACAACTATGTAAAAAAAGGACCACAATTCTTCACACACAGACCACCACAAGATGAGCCATTATGATCATAAAAATCACAAAAAAAGCCGTAAAAAACAGTGATGTTCCAGAGGCAGAGAAGCTGCTTCCTGATGCGTTTGACGTCAAATGTGCCATAAAGCGTGAGAAACTGCAGTGAAGATCACAGACAGATAATCGTTGAGTTTTGGGTCCTTTGTTTATTAGTTCATCGGAGAAAATACTTAAAGGATTTAGGCTTCAACATCAAAAACCTTCATGTACACTTCAATGAAATAATGCAGATGGAGTTATGGCTTTGCTAATGATACATTTAATGAATGCATTTTAAACTGAAGCTCTAAGGCATCTGTCAACAACATGTCTCCTGGTTATATTGTGTAATATAGTCGCTGCCTGGATTATATTCAGTTCATTTTTTTTTCAATGAATTTATACATCACTTTGAAGTTGGATTGAGGATACACAAAACATCTATATTCATTAGAGGCTTTTACAGCCAAATGGAACCATATATAGAAGTCTGATGTTGTTACTCTGTCAGATCAGAGACTCTTATTTTGATATGCATTAGGTATACAGACAACTCTTATTTTGAAGTACCCAAGTGGTCAAACCGCAAATTTGTTTGTGTGTGTGTGTGTGTGTGTGGGGGGGGGGTGGGACTTCCTGCTTATGTACTGATTTTATATAAGTTTATTTATTGATGACAAACTATTTGTGAAATGAACACAGTTAATGTTGTTTTTCACCACCTTTCTATGGCAATGAATACTAGAACTAGTTCAAGGTTTGGTGCTGCAATTCTCATGCATTTTATTGTTGATCTTTGTGAAACTTATATATTGAAAATGTCAGTCAGTCAGTCAGTCATTTTCTATACCTGCTTATTCCTCATTAGGGTCGCAGGGGTCTGCTGGAGCCTATCCCAGCGCGTTACGGCGAGAGGCAGGGATACACCCCAGATGGTCGCCAGCCAATCGTGGGGCACACACACACCATTCACTCACACACTCACACCTACGGGCAATTTAGAGTCTCCAATTAACCTGAGCATGTTTTTGGACTGTGGGAGGAAGCCGGAGTACCCGGTGAAAACCCACGCAGACACGGGGAGAACATGCAAACTCCACACAGAAAGGTCCCAGACCCAGGACCAAGGAGGTCTTGAACCTGCGACCTTCTTGCTGTGAGGCAACAGCGCTAACCCCTGCGCCACCGTGTCGCCCTATTGAAAATGTGAATTTTAAAATATTTCCAGCATGTAGAACACGGGAGCATGTAGATGGAGAAAAGGGTGGGGCCCAACACAGAGCCCTGGGGGATACCACAAGTGATATCGTGCATCATCAAACTCTTCTCTTACTATTCTGATACATGTATGCTGGGATTATATATTTTTTGATTTATATTAAAGTATTGGCATTTTATATATATATTTTTTAATGTATCAGTTATTTTAAAGCTATAGTGCAGGAGTTCTGTCTCCATCTGCTGACAGTGGAACACAATTATATGCAAAAACCCTGCTGTTTTGTGACCATGTGTGGCCGTACAGCGGTGGATAGATAAACTGTTTATAATGTCACGCAACCCCCATGAAATGATTAGTTTCACTAGCAGAAGAGCTGTAAGATTACACTATTTCATCCACAATCCCTGTTAGCAGAAAGCCACCCTGCAGTAGCTGGTGGAAGCTTCTGTCAACCAGCAGGGAGACAGACCCAGGATTATAAAACTCAGTCTACTGTGGAACACAGAGAGATTTACCTGGTGGTGAGAGGCTGAATCAGCATTGTGTGACTCCTTTGGCAGGTGCTTGGATGTGTCAGATGTTGATTTATATTTAATGTCCTGTGCTACAGGTTTAATGAAAGAACTAAATGTAATGTAACTATGTTCACTCATTGTGTGCGTGTAACCAAAAAGGTGTTTCATGCTGCTATATATATATATATATATATATATATATATATATATATATATATATATATATATATATATATATATAACAGAAGGTATAAAATCTTACATATTATTATTATTTTATTTTATTGCATGTGTGTCTATGTGTATATGTGTGTATGTGTCTATAGATCTATCCTTGCATATTCCTTGCATATATATTACATTTTATATTATATCCTTTCTATTCAATATCTTAATTTATAGCTAATATTTAATACAATTTTATTATACTCTTAATATATTTTATTTTATTATATTTATATACTTCATGATAATATACAGTATATAATAATGTAAACAGAATAGGTAACCATGTATAATTTATTTATATGTTTCCAATAATTCCATGTGTAATAATCTACTCACTTATACTCATCTACTCACATTTATTTATTTTCTCTATATTGTTGTTGGTTTTTATGATTTTTCTTTTACATATTGTTCTTCTGTGTGTGTGTCTATAGTTTTATAACAGTGCTGTATGCGACGAGCATCAATTTCCCCAAAGAACCTCCCAAAGGATCAATAAAGTTGATCCTTAATAAATGTATTCTAATCTAAATGCATGTATTTGTGTGGATATGTCTACATGCATTTTAAATTGTTGTTTTTATTTATTTTTTTTGTACTTTATTAGAGTAACAATACAGGATGGTTAGCAGGACTGTTTCTACGTTGAGGTCTTTGTTTTGTGTATTTAAAAATGTTGAGGTTGCACTAGAATAAATGAATTTGTGTTTTTTTTTTAAACTAGAGATGTAGGAACCTAATGAAATGGAGAAAAATGCACTTTTTATGTTACTAGTTTAAGTTGCATGATTTGAATCCACATAAATGTACTTTATTGTTATGAAATGCTAATAAAAAATATGTACCAAACATATATACCTAATAGATTAAAAGACATAATAAAAACTATATACTAAAAGATGGCGGTAGGGTGATATAGGATTAAAACTAAAATACATCAGAAAAAAAAAAAATCTGAATAAATCATTAAAAGATCAAACAGGTCAGTGTTGAGCCTCCTTTTAAAAACATGAACCGTCTCTGTGGTCCTGATGTCCTCTGGCAGGCTGTTACACAGATGTGGGTTTTAGTTTTTACTCTTGGAATGATTAAAATTCTGGTACCAGAGGACCTCCGGACCCACGAGGGTTGATATAATAAAAGCATCTCTGAGAGATAGGATGGCCCAAGACCATTAAAACATTTAAAAAATAGTAAGAGAACCTTAAAATGGATCCTGAAACACACAGGGAGCCAATGCAGTGATTTTTAACTCGGTGTAATATGCTCCCGCCCTTTGGTCCTCATCAGCACTCGGGCGGCTGAGTTCTGCAGTAATTGGAGATTGTAAATGGTGTTTTTGTGAAAACCAGAGAGCAGGGCTCTAATCTATAATCATTGACTGCCATCCATGACCTGATGTCTAAAATGCAGTTTAAAAGGGATTCAATCAGCCCTGTGCGATGTACAGCTGTGTGTCATCAGCATAGCTGTGAAAACCGACACTTCCTGATGATGTCTCCAAGGGGAAGCATATAGAAATTAAAAAGTAATGGACCTAAATTTGAGCCTTGGGGAACCCCACACTTGATTTCATGTGTCTTGGAGGAACAGGTATCCATACGAACGAAGAAATGTTGATCAGAGTGATAAGAGATGAACCAGTTTTAATAGTTCCAGAGAGGCTAACTAGGGTTCATAGTCTGTTCAATAAGATGTGATGGTCTACTGTATCAAACGCAGCACTGAGATCCAGTAGAATCAAGGCTGTGAGTTTCTGAACATCTGCATTAAGCTTGATGTCATTTAAAATCTTTAAAAGGGCTGTCTCACTACTGTGGTTCATCTTAAAGCCAGATTGTCAACGTCTGGGTCCAAAAACCAACGGGTGACATCACAGAGATTATACAGTCTAAGAATAACGGTCATTGTACTGCAGATTTTGTTAAATTTTTTTTTTTTTGTCTGACAATGTGAAAAGAACAAATCTTTTGTTGAAATGAATCTTGAAATGAATAAACCATTGTGTGTTAGAGGGTAGTTATATTTCATTATGGTCAGCACCTCGCTGAGTGTGTGCTTTTTAAAGTACAAGGTTGTCATACAGTAAGACTTTTAACTGTGTGTCAGATTACTGATTATTGATAATTATCTTAGATTCTTGGTTAGGCTTTTAACATGTCGTTTTGTAATTTTTTTTGCCTACAACTGCTGTGTAGCTGACCCTTTGTGGCAGCAGTTGCACTTCTCACAACCTCAATATAATACAGCGCCGCTGTAAGTGTTTCAGAGCTCGCCACTGAATACAGAATCATACACTCATGTACATAAGAGTGGGGGAATACACTTGGGAGTCTAGAAGGACAGAAACAGACACCATTATGTGCATAAAGCAAATATGCAGTGTCTGTTCTATCTCGTGAATATCAGATAACAGGCTGAAATGTGCCCTGTGTAGATGAAAGTGACTTTACCACTTGGAAATGTGTCCCCTTCCATCCTCAGACAGACATTTCAAGTGGAATAATTTGCATAAGCTTTTCATTCTTGCATTCATGGTTGAAAAGATCCTTTTCGGAACAATTTGAAATGCTGTTCTACACCGACCTTTTCTGTTATTCTATCCTTGTTGGTAAAGACTGACTGATCACACAAGTTACAATGTCATCCGGCAAGTCCATCAAACTAAATGACAATATGGGTAGTTATCACCTTCCAAAATGACCTATTAGTGTTTTCTGATCTGAATGATTCTCAAATTATAATCATAAAACCACATTTATATGATTGTCCTCTGATTTGCTATTTGAGAATTAGGCATAAAAATGACTTTTTAAGGTAGTACAATATCTGTCTTCAGGGCCAAAGTCCCAATTAATCACCTTAAATGGCTGTATAATAACACACAGTGGTATAATACCACATTGTTCTGTCTTTTGTTTCTTAAACATCAGTCAAAAAACACCAAACATCATTTAACTGTTTGAAATGATCAATGATGTAATTTTGTCCAACTGGCCCTTATCTTTTAGAACAGAGCCCCATGTTCATGTTCCAAAAGAAACACGGACATCAACCAGCTGCGAGCACTTCATTCATTTTCATTCATTATCAAATTCATAATTAGCCCATAATCTGCTTTACACAAACAGGCCCACAAAACCACAAAAAATGTATTTAGTCTGCTGGAGAGCCTTATTCATTTTTAATTTAATTCTAAATAGATTTTACTATGTAAATAATACTGTGTGAAGAGAGAGGCTAATTGACTCTAAAAGCTCATTATGTACAGATTGCTTGTAGTAGGTGCCATAATAATGTGATTAGCCAGAAAAAATAAATAAATAAATAAATAAAAAAACAAACAACAAAAAAAAAACATTTACCAATTCCATAACAGTCATCTGTCACCATTGGCAACCATGGATCAATAACACTGCCTGGGAACCAAGATATTGATATCACTGATAGGGGCAGACCTACATCTAGAAGGCAAGGCAAGTTTATTTGTATAGCACATTTCAACAACAAGGTAATTCAAAGTGCTTTACATAAAACATTAAAAGCATCAAGATACAATTTAAGACAGTTGATTAAAACAATTTAAAAAAGTTGATTAAAATAAATAAATAGATATAATATAAAATAAAAATAAGAAATAAAAATTAAGAATTAAAATTTATAACAAGTTACAGTACAGTGCAGAGTAATTAAGAATGATATTAGCAGGAGGCAGCATTGAACAGAAAAGTCTTCAACTGTGATTTAAAAGCAGTGAGAGTTGTGGCAGACCTGCAGGTCTCTGGGAGTTTGTTCCAGATCTGTGGGGCATAGAAACTGAACACTGCTTCTCCATGTTTAGTTCTGACTCTAGGAACAGAGAGCAGGCCTGATCCAGATGATCTAAGAGGTCTGGATGGTTCATAAGGGATCAGCAGATCTGCAATATACCTAGGCCCTAGACCATTCAGGGCTTTATAAACCAGTAAGAGTATTTTAAAGTGAATTCTTTGGCAGACAGGAAGCCAGTGCAAGGACCTTAGAACTGGACTGATATGGTCTACTTTTTTAGTCCTAGTCAGGACTCGAGCGGCAGCATTTTGAATCAGCTGCAGCTGTCTGATTGACTTTTTAGAGAAGCCTGTAAAGACCCCGTTGCAGTAGTCTAGTCTACTGAAGATAAAAGCATGGACAAGCTTTTCCAAATCTTGCTGAGACATAAGACCTTTAATCCTTGATATATTCTTCAGGTGGTAGTAGGCTGACTTTGTAACGTTTTTTATGTGACTATTGAAATTCAAGTCTGAGTCCATAACTACACCCAGATTTCTAGCTTGGTTTGTAGGCTTTAACATTGCTGATTGAAGATGAGCGCTGACTTTCAATCGTTCTGCCTTGGCTCCAAAAACAATTACCTCAGTTTTATCTTTGTTTAATTGGAGAAAGTTCTGGCACATCCAATCATTAATTTGTTCAATGCATTTACTCAGTGTTTGTATTGGATTATGATCTCCTGGTGATATACTGATGTAAATTTGTGTGTCATCTGCATAATTATGGTAACTTATTTTATTTTCTTTCATAATCTTAGCGAGTGGGAGCATGTAAATGTTGAATAGTAGAGGCCCTAGAATTGAACCTTGGGGGACCCCACAGCTTATGTCTATATGTTCAGATGTGTAGTTGCCTATAGACACAAAGTAGTCTCTGTCCTTTAAGTAGGATTCAACCCATTTTAGTGCTGTGCCAGTAAGTCCCACCCAGTTCTCCAGTCGGTGTAATAATATGTTGTAGAAGATAAAGTATCTTTAACCTCGGTAGTGTGAAATACTTCAAAATAAGACCTAGTAGAATTTGAGTGGTGGACCATAGAAGTCTTCACAGGCCTAAAATGATGGATTCAATTCCAAAAGTTAGCAATGCTCCCTCAATCTGACTGAATTAGACCCGACTGCAAAAGTAAACTTTTAAAACTGATTTTGAACAAAATATATATCGATATATATAAATAGACGGAGAAAGATCCCAAATCCAGGATGGGTCGGGTATTTTACAGACCGGATGAATTCTGAGAGGCCTAAAAAATTGTGCCAAAAAAAACCTATGCCTACTGTCTTTGAATTCGCACAAAACCTAGAAAAAACAATGAGTGACAGCATAGACTCAGCAGGAATAGACAACCAGTGTTCACACCTTCAAACTTGTTTGTCAGGAATTATGCATAACAAAACCCAAGTGTTTAAAATCATAATCATTTTAATAAAATGACCCCTTTCTGGGGTTTTGTTTGTCTTCTGCATGTTCTCGGGAGGAAGAGGCATGAAGTCATGACAGGAATCACTTGGAAACTACATTACACTATCATATCATTAAATAAAGTGTATGAGGAACATTTATTGTTTTTATTTTGAGTGAAAACAACAGTCATAGCCTAAATGGGTTAAACGAGATACAGACAGAAATCCTTCCGCGAGTTGTCCCCCCCAAAAATCTTTTAATGAAAAAGTTTAGTAACACAAAAAACAAGCACTGTTAAATGTAAAACAATGTATTCCTATTTGTTGAAAAATGATGACCCCCTAATCCTCAAAGTGGTTTGGTCCAAATTCTGTTTTTCCAATGTTTAACAGCAAATTTTGACAGTCTGCTATTAGCTAGCTACAGGGAAGAAACCATGGATGTATTATAGACCTGGATATGTCTCCGACTCTCAGCAGCAGCCAATTTCACCCAGTGGACACTCGTGGTACTGCAACAAAAAACCCCATGCAACCCGAAAATGTATTATTATTTTTTAATATCTTTATTTTTAATCCAACAGTTTTTAATGTGGTCAGAAAGTGACCAATTCAATTTAAACATTCTCATCGCCCTGGAGCCTGAGGGGGGCCCTAGAGCATCATGGGAGGTCACTCTACTCATCAGTCTCTATGGGTCGTATAACACAGAAATAAACCTGAAGGTCAGGAACTTTTTTGGTGTATGTGCCAGGTGAGAAACTTCCATTGAAATGAATGGTGGCCATTTTTCAGTCCAGTATCCAGTTCTATAATA
The DNA here is from genome assembly GCA_030544235.1 of Lepturacanthus savala. Classification (NCBI taxonomy): domain Eukaryota; kingdom Metazoa; phylum Chordata; class Actinopteri; order Scombriformes; family Trichiuridae; genus Lepturacanthus; species Lepturacanthus savala. The sequence continues at coordinate 5,889,455 of CM060474.1, forward strand.
CATCCAGTGTGCTAGCTATTGATTGTTAAGGAGCAGCATTTAGGGGGAGGGAAGAGGGACCAGGAAGAAAAGTAGAAAGAGGGAACATGGTCCTTCATGAAAGAGTTTCATAGTTTTCCTTCATTGAATCAGGATCTCATTTGCCTTATGTATGAATATGAAGCAACCAGGTATTTGTCTCTAAAAGTGTACTGTTTAGTGTCTTCCCCATCAATGAAATGGGATTTTCACCCCTGGCACCATTGCCTACTATGTCACTGGTTCTCAAAGCATGGCCTGAGGTACAATAGAAGCTGCAGAGACACCTTTAGGTTAAACAGGATTGAGTGAACTTTGGTACTATGAATGTAGGATTCTCAGGGTTGAGGAGTTGAGGCAGAATAAAACAGTGTAATGTATTGACCTTGGATGTAGAAAGAACCTTTTCCCCTACAATACCTGGTCAAGAGAATCTCAACATTAACTTTTCCACCAACCAGACTGCTTTCTGTTCAGCCCATTGATGTATATCCTGTAAATAAATTGTCTGTTCCTCCAATTCCAAACATGTGTAGTTTTCCTTTAGCAATAATTCATTGTCTACTGTACAAAATGTTTGTTTTTCAGATTCAGACACACACGTTTCTGCATTTTTCTAGTGCAAAGAAGTTGTCTTGTTTGTTCTAAAACCGTACTGCTGATCATACAGTTTAATATGTTTTTGATGAAGTCATCTCTTCTTGTTTAATAGTGTATTTTTGAGAACTCTGGAAGCAAGGAAATGGGTCTGTAATATGAGAGGATGCGTTTTATCACCACATTTATAGACTGGAATGACTTTGGTTGTTTTCTTTTTGTAGATGAGACTGGTTACAGATGTGTGTTTTGTGATTTTGTGGAGTGCATCCAAACATTTTTTTCATAGGCAGGTGGATGTCTTGCTCTTACATGTATTAACCATCAATAATTGTCTTTTTTATTTTTAATTTCCCTTTTACAAATATTTTCTTGCCTTCCACATTATCACCACTACTTGTCACTGTAATCTCCTGGTTTACAAAAACCAGGAACAACACTGGCAAAAACATGACTTCATTAATTTTCAACCAGGGACATGTTATCATTAGTCAATGTATTGGTTGGGGTATCAGGCCTTTCCAGTTCCTTTTTTATATATAAAAAAAATAATAAAATAAAAAATAATAATAATGGCATTCATTACATTAAATATTTTTAGTATGTTCCATTCTTATTTCATCAGGTCTCATTTAGCCTTCTATTTCATAGTGTTGGCATATGACAACAATTACCTTATCCCCATTTTTGTAAAAAGCTGTGATATAAAATCTATATTTTTATAGTTAAGTGTGAAAAAGGGCGCTTTTATTTTGAAGGACATAAAATTCATGTGGTCACATGACCAGGATATCCTGTTTGCTCATGGACATTTGACATGTGAGCATAATTGTCTCACAACTCAAACTTTAATTTTGATGTTAGTATTATTATTTTTTGTCCAAATAGGTTTGTTTTCATATGGCAACAATATACAAATATGTAAAATTCCTAGTGTATACAACCTAATGGAGTCTCATTGGCTTACATAGCATGAAACTATCCTAATATTCTATTTACAATTTCTTCTTATATTTCTTAAATATATCTATTATTTAAGCCAAGTCAAGTAATGAAAAACATTCAAAACATTTCTTACCATATCTAAGTAATATTTCAGGCAATAGAGGCTTAATAGAATTGTCTTCATCTTGTGTATTTTTATTATGAAGGTCTGGGTGATTATATAAAGTGGAGATGCTCGCTCGTGTCAGTTATTATTATTCCTCTTTCTAAATTCTGTCCATGATATTGGTGAGTTGCTGGCTAGAGTTAGACTGTGATGGTATTCTGGTCCAGGTGTGTTATTGAGGGATATGGGCTGGTACAGTGCAAGGAATCAATGGACTCTAGTTGTGTTGTGTTCTGGTGGGTTCAACAAATCAATGTTAAAATCCCTGCTGATAAAAAACTTTTTTTTTTTATTTTATTATAAAGTTCAGATAACTTTTACCTAAAGATGCCAATACAAGAACCCGTTTTTCTATGAATGCAAGTTATTAGTCTATATTTTAGATTACCCCATGTCTATTTCACTTGTGATATACCACAGGATTTTATTCACATCAAATGACATTTTACTAACATGATAACTCTGAAAATGTGTGTCATCAATGTATAATGCAACTCCCCACTTTTTGGTAAAATAACATTCATATCCCTCAATCCCTACAATGTCAATTTCTCTTTAATTAAATCTCTGTTGCATGAAATATTACTTAGGCATGGTAAGAAAAGTCTTTTCTTTTCCTTCGGTCTGGGATCTTTCTGTGTGGGGTTTCATGTTCTCTCTGTGTCTGGTGGGTTTTCTCCAGCTTCCTCCCACAATCCAAAAACATGCTTAGGTTAATTGGAGACATTAAATTGCCCACAGGTGTGTGTGTGAGTGAATGGTGTGTGTGACCCATGATAGTCTGCTACCTGCCTGGGGTGTATCCTGCCTCTCACTTGTAATGTGCTGGGATTGGCTCCAGCAGACCTCTCTGATCCTAATGGGGAATAAGTGGGTATAGAAGACGACTGACTGCTTAGGGAGCGTTTCCAGGCACAACTCGCTAGTGCTTCATCATGGGGGATTACATCAGAAGATCAGTATACAGACCTGAAAGCTGACATTAAAGAACCAGTGAATACCCTATTAAGAGCCAAATAACACATCAGGGAGTATGATGGTACGATGAGGATTATGTTGCTGTAGGATGAACTCCTGACTAACTAGGTCTAGATCATGGGGTTCTGCTTAGCTCTAGAGCTCTAGTCCTAGAAAAGACCCAGACATCAGGCTTCATCCATGCTGATATACAGACGGGGGTTAATTAACCAGAGAAACTTGGTTGGATCAACTTTACACACTTTATTTAAGTCCATTACTAGAAAAGCTGGATGTCTAAGTTGTTAACTAGTACTTGATTCCTGAACATTGATATCTGTCTTTTTTGGGTCGTTGGGTAGTGAACTGATTATTTTTGTACCATTTAAATGTCCCATATTCTACACTTTCCTGTTTTTATTGTGCATTTTAACATCACTAACAAGATTTGAAGCAGCAAAGATCATCTCAGTATAGTTTTCCACTTCTTTTCTCCAGCTTCTTTCTAAGCCTCTCCTCCTCCTCTTTAAATGGCTGTGGGGGGTGTTGGTGGTGACTGTATAGTAGTGACATCACAACTTCACGTAAGTCATGACTGCTTGTTTTAAGGCACAGTCTAACAACAGAATCTGGACCGAAACTCATGTATTTATAAACACATATAACAGTAACATGTCCAGGTTGTTACACTAGAGGAAAAAATACTAAGAGAGATTCATCATAAGTATGGTTTTACTTGTCCTATCAGCACAATTTCAAAACTGATATGTAGAATAACATCCAAACTTTGAACATAAATTGCAACCTTTTTCTTATAATAACTGTATTTGCATGTCTCTCCTTATTTCAATGGAGGGGCAACAGTAGGCCAGTAACAACTTAATACTACTTTCACCTGTGTATAATATTGATCCATCCGTATCTACATCTTTTTAAACTCTTCTTCATATTATTCACAGTCACAATAGTTACTGTTATAAAAGTTGTGCTAACACTTTACTTCCAAGGTCAATGGAATGTTAATGTCTAATGATTTATAATCCATATTCAGTATTTGACTGGTTTCAAGTCCAGTTTTCATAATCAGCAGATGATTGACTATTGACATCCAAACGTGTCAGTTTCCAGTGTTCATATACTCAACTGCTGCTCATGTAGTCGATAACTGTGGAATCATCCATCATACTCGTCCAGTTCACTGATGTCCCTGACGATGTGGACTTCTTCTGGCATTGATCCATTTAATTTGATTAATTGATTGTTATAGTTTGAAGACAAGGTTCTTAAAGGTGTTCAGTTTTTTCAGGATGCAGATTAGTCTGGTTATGTGTGTGTTCCCTTTGGTTCACATGCCTGTGAATGGGAAGGAAATGTCCCTACAACTATCAAGCTGTTGTCTCTACTAGTATTTTTACCAAATAATTCAGCCACTTTAACTTGTGATGGTGGGACTGCAAGGTCCAGCTTTGTGTCTTTTCCATATATGCATGTAATAATATTGGAGGATATGAGGGATACTCAACTTGATGATCTGGCAACCCTCAACTTCAAGCTACTTATTTTTGACTAAAAGTCAGTGATTTTTTGATCTCTTTTGATTTTTACCCTTTTTACCTTAAAAATTGTTTACTCTGCCTTGCTTGGTATCGTTTTTTTTTTTAATTTAAACGTATTTTTCCATTTTGGCATACTTTAACACAGTGGAAATAGAGCTAAAATCACACAGAACTTTTCTGCCAATAGAAAAGGCTTTTACTTTTCCTGTCTCCTTTTTTCCGTCTCTTCCTGCAGTGAATGGGTACAGAATGTAATGAAAATATTCACATGACTTCATTTCAGGTGTTAGATTGTGTTGGCTAATTACTTAAACTACAAATCCTACATCCTAAACTACAAATTGTGGTACAATTCCTTAAAAATCAGGACTAACAGACTCAAAAACATTTTTTTTTTCTCCAGAGCCATTACCACCCTGAATATAACACCTGAACAAATTTCTATTTCTATTTTTATTTAATTTATTTTTTATACTTATTATTCTTTTTCATATTTTTTGTATTTATTTAGACTATTTATTCTATTGTATTCTAAACATATCAATGATTAAATAACTTTACCTACATACCCAAGAGCAAATGAAACTATCTGGTCTGGAAGCTTCAGCTGAGTTTACTGTGGATAAACGATTAACTGAGCTCAGCCAGTAAAAATGTTCTGTAATTAATCTCATCATTAATCTTTGAATTTACTGGGAGAAATATTTACTGTTTAATGCCAAACCATCCCTGTAATGGCTCAAGTGCAGCGGTGTTGTAGTATATGAGGCAGCAATATGCTGCTAATTGTTTTCTGTTCTGGAAAACATGAATATTATTGAAAAGCTAAAGTTAGATGTCATAGTGAAAAGATCTGGACATGAGTTCAGAAGGTGAATTAAAACAACAATTTATTCACTGTGAATCTGTGATGAAATAAGTCATGTTGCCACCAAACTGAAAGAAAGGACAGCAGCAGATTATATACGTTTATTTTATTGTAACGTTTCATGTGACAGAATATTGTGTAATGTTATTTCTTATTATTTCAGATTAAAGGGTTCTATCAAAATCAAATGAAAAATCTGGAAAAATGTCTTGGTAAAAGTTGAATTTGCAAGTCAGCAAATAGACATTGGGTAAAGTAAATGTGCTGCGTGGTGACTATTTATGTTTGTGTTCATGGAAGAAAAAACACAGACAGAAAGCAAGTCCACTGATATAATTACTTTGGGAAAAAAATGTTAAAAGTTAGAACCAAACCTACAGAGCTGTGGTGAAGTGATCATTAACATAGATGTTAATATAACAGTAACTCTCCCAACACCAAGAATGAGTCAGCAAACTATTTTTAAAAGGTTCTTCAGGAAGATAAAATAGGGATATTGATATAAAAATAATCCTATATATTTTATATGACGTATATTTGGCATAAAACAAGAGTTGAAAAAACATCCTGAGTAAAAAAAAACATGTTCTGAGTCAAAAGATGACTCAGGATATGGGAGCTGAGAAATTTTTTTTTCAATTCATGAGGCTGTTAAACACATGGTCAGCAGTGTGGACAACAGGATGTTTATTAATATTTGATCAAACTGGAGACTATATTACACAACTGTGTGTGTTTGAATGTGTGTGTGTGTGTGTGTGTGTGTGTGTGTTCAGAGTTCATGTTTTATTCATCAAAGGCAGAAACCAACTACTGTATAAACCAACCATAATAGTGTAAACTATTATGCTACATACATCTTTATATTGAATTTTTATTGGATGCATGTTTAAACCTGCAGGGTGTTAATTTTCTAGGAAATTGCTTTATTTTCATTTCTGATTAATAATAACGCTTTTCTGATCATTTTATGTTGGACTGATGTGAATAAAATCTAATTATGTAGGCTCTATGGTAAAATGGGCAATCTCATCAGGTAAAATGGGCCAGTCAAATGACAAAGGGAAATTCCAATTCAAAATTAATTCATCATCAGTTTTAATGTTAAAATGCAATTGCTTAAACCACATAACTTTTAAAATGCATTAAACAAACTCATATTGCTGCTATTAAAACAAGAACAGATCAGTTATGTGTTGTACACACACGCTAACACACCTATGTATACAAGCTAAGCTAACACTACACAAAGCTAGCACCCAGTCATATGTAACAAGCTAAGTTACACAAACACAGTAAAAGTAGTGACTACTTTGAGTTGAACTAATTTCACATGACAATCAACAAACTGTCCATGTTTTAGTTGAACCACATGTCATATACATGTGTGTTAGTGAGTGACACAGAGGGTTAGGCCCATTTTAGATGAAAACATGTGGCCCATTTTAGTTTAGGGGCTTAAGGTAAATTAGGTCACCAAGACAACACTTTTCTACTTTAAAACATCAAACTTCCAGTTTCGGCTGGGACTCGAACCCAGGTCTGCAGCTTAAGAGCAATCAATGGTGAGTGCACTACCCCTACACCAGTTACACACTGCAGCACTGCAGCATTTATTAGTAAATGAAAGCAGTATTTCTGTTAAATGGAGCATCTCAGCAGCAGTAATGAGTATTGTTGCACGGAATGAATAAGAGCTGCGGAAGTGTACATTTACACACTTTCAGTATTTTCAGCACTTTTCATTCTAAATTTACTACCATTAGCATTAAAACTCATTAGACTCATGGTTTTGTTGAGGGTTTTTTTTATTTGCAGAGATGAGCTGTGATGTGTTTGAATCCAAACTGAGATCCTCTTGGATTGACATTCCATAATATTAACCTGACTTTATTGTTAGCTCACAATGCCTTTTTTCTCATCTCCGTTTCTGTCTGCTCAGTTCTTTTGGTAAAATTTTTATATTTCCCTCAGTGTGTTGGTCGTTTGATTGAGGGAAAATAAAAAGACACACATTTGAGACATCTCCCTCAAACAGCCACATTTATTTTAAAAAGAAGAGGAGCTGGAAGCAGAGGAGCTGGAAGCAGAGAAGGCTGTTTGAAGTTAAGGTTGTTTGAAGAATAATCACTTCTTTTTTTAAATGTCACCTTAACACTTCAAGTTACAAAACTTAAACAAAAAAGTTGGAAAATACATTTTTTTCCAATATCCTTTTAGATTTTCTTAAGGTGCAGCAGAAACATCTTCCCCAGTTTAGAGATGTTGAGTAATGGCCTCTATGACACTCATAGCGGTGTTATGGCTGTCTTGAGACATGAATAATAGAACTGTTGGCATAAAAACAGTGGTGAATGAAGGATTCCTATTCTTTACTCAAGTAAAAGTAGAAATACTGTCATCAAAGAAAAAATCTCAAAGTGCTGAACTGAAAAAAGTTACTTAAGTAAAAGTACAGTACAAGTATTTTATAGCAATCAGGTACTTAATATCAAAAGAAAGGGCATCATTAAGCAGAATGTGTTATATTATTGTAGTATATTGTAATATTTGTTTTTAATTACACATACATGTAAGAGCATTTCAATATTTTAATGTATGTGGAGCCAATTTAAGAAAAAGCAACATTATAATCAAATGTAAATAATCAAATATTAAAGTATATTAAAGTATATTAATTGTAAAATAATTATTCATCTGAAAAGTAAAAGTAATCTGCTAATAAATGTAGTGGAGTAAAAAGTACAATGTTTGGAGTGGAAGTACAATACAGACAGATTTGGACATTTTACATTGTATTATCTCATTGAAGGCATCAAAACTATGAATGACCACATGTTCATGGTGTTATGTACTTAACTAAAAAAGGTGAAATAACTGAAAAAATGTTTTATATTCTAGTTTCTTCTAAATAGTCAACCTTTGATCTGATTACTGCTTTGCACACTCTCTTGATGAGCTTCAAGAAGTAGTGACCTGGAATGGTTTTCACTTCATAGGTGTTACTTATCAGGGTTAATTAGTGGAATATTTTGCTTTATCAATCAGATCAAAGGGTGGCTATTTAGAAGAAACTAGAATATAAAACATGTTTTTTTTATTTCACCTTTTTTGTTAAGTACATAACACCATAAACATGTGTTCATTCATAGTTTTGGTGCCTTCAGTGAGAATGGGGGGACACTCACCTTCTCACATCACATGCAGGAAAAGTTACTTAGACATAGTAAAAAATTTAAATTAAAATATAATTAAATTCAAGTTCAATATTCTATGTGAGACAATGGCGCTCACATGTCAAATGTCCGAGAGCAAAAAGGATATCCTGGTCATGTGACCTCATAAATTGCATGTCCATTTTATATCACAGCTTTTTGGAAAAAATTAAGATAAACTAATCGTTGCCATATGGCAACACTATACAATGTGTGCCATTGACAGGAAAATACTGGGTATTAATATATATATATTTCTAAGTATTAAGTGTTTACTTATAAATCAAGGCCAAACAATCTGAGCCAGAAGTTTAAGTCAACACTGTGATACACAGCACAACAGTTTCTTTTAAAATGTTGGTGAATGCCCTGGGAGCACCGAGTGCATCTGAACACAACCCCAGGAGACTCAACAAGAACAAAAAGAAAGAGTTCAATTCCACCATCAACAAACGGCTTCAGTTCATCAGTTAACAGGACCACAGAATCCACTGAGCAGAGGAGTTCAACTGAAACACAAAAGACTCCAGATGAAAAAAAAGGGAGTACAGGAGGAGGATAAGCTGATCAAATAGAAACGGCAAAGACGTTTTTGAGTAGGTCAAAGGGATCGTACATAAACACGATGGAAATAAGGGAACTGAAAAGAAAGGAGAACAGGTAACAAAAGAGAAAAGGAGCTGATGAAGTATTGATGCAGCAGAAAGTGGGTCGATAAAACAGGAAAGAAAATAAACTACAGAGATTGTGAAGTATGTGAATAAAACATCATGTAAGTCAAATACAAATTAAATATAAATGACATAAAGGTGGAAAAAAATGTGATGGAAAAGTGGAAAAAAATGCAGCATGAGGGGACAAACTTAGTGCTTACTGAGGTGTGAAACAAAAGAGTTCCAGAAGGATCCTTTCAGCGCTGAAGCACTGAATAATATGAAGAACAGATGGGGGCATGCATTAAGGAACAAGAGTAAGGGCCCTGTTTAGATGGCACAGAAATGGTTGTAGCGCCAGAACACAATTGTAAAAGCTTGTTTCCACTGGCGTGAGTGTCAGTTTTACACTCAGCGGCCACATCGTGTAAATAGAAAATGCAGACGTGCTTATTCTTGCACTGGTGAGTGTTGCAGGCGTGCATGTTAATAACACAATGGTAGTGTGAGAAGAGTTTAACTCCACAATCTAAGACTGACAAAAAGCAGGTCCTAGGTGCACATTTGCAATATCTCATGCTATTTAAAGAGACCCTAGTAGTTTGCTAGTTTTACATTTTGTTTAATTTTTGTAGTCTATTTATTTATATTTTTCTCCTCTCTTGCTCTCTCTTTCTTCTGTTCCCCCTCCTAAGAAAACAGGCAGTGAAGTATGTTTGATCTCTTGGAATACGAATACGAAATGCATCAACAGAACATTGAAAATCGGTATGGTTTTGATACGCCTGCAACATCTTAAAGAAGATATTACTTTTCTACAAGAGGTGCATCTTAAAACATCGGATACCTTCCATCTTAAGAGAGTGTAGATGAGTCATTTGATTGATTCAAAGTTTTCTAATGGATCTAGAGGGGCAGCCATTATCATCAATAAAAGGGTCATGTCAACAAATGTTATACAAGACACTAACGGGCAGTATGTGGTGGTTTCCGGCATGCTACAGAACACGCCTGTTAAATGAGTCTCTATGCACCTACATGGGATGATGACCAGTTTTTCACAAGGCTGTTGGCTGTCAACCTTAGACAGCCATTGCATAATTATGGGTGGGAATTTCAATCTTGTTTGGACAAATCCTCTTCTAGCATAATTTCATAATCCACGATCTATTTAAATTTGATGTAACTTACTTGACTTCTCCATCCCCTGTTTGGTCCACATTTGATTTGGTCTAGTCCACAAACTTTCTCTGTACACTGATGTTTATTGTTTATTTCAAAACCCACATTTGTTACTGGCCCTTTCAACTGTTTCTTAAAAATGTCCAGCCACTGTTCGACAAATCCAGATCCAGATGAGCAGCCCTTCCTCTATCTGTGGTGGGCTGGGTCAATTTTATTCAAACAGTTATTCTTCTCAAATTTGTTTCAACACATCCCAATCTACCTCAACAATTCCTTCTTTACTGACCTGGACTGACAGCTGAATTCTTTTATCTGGCAGAAGAATTCAAGAAACTTCAGTCTTCAGTTCCCCAAATCTGTATTGGCACTTCTGAGTTTTTGTCACTATTTCTTTGCCTGCAATATCATTAAACTAATTCAAGGGATCTTGGGCCCATACTGAAATATCACCATCTCACTGCTCTTTACACGCTGTGGTTTGATCACAGTTGTCCAGACATACCCACAGGGTGTGGCACAACCTGGGAGTCACTAAAACAATTACGACCTGTCTTCAACCGAGGAAAAAATGCTCAATGCAATCCTGAACAATCACTCGTTTCTCCCTTGCTGCTCTGACCTTGCTTTTCGTACATTCTCGAACAAAGGCCTCAAAACAGTTGACAACTGAATGAGAAAGAGACCTTTTCATCTTTCATGGCTTTGTCAGTTAAGTACAACTTGCCCGACAGCCACTTTTTTCAATTTCTCCAAATAAGACTCTTCATCCAAAAACAGTTTCCACACTTTCCAAACCACCCCCTGAAGCAGAAATAGATCATCTTTCTTCTCCCTAGACTTTGATCCAAACTGACTGATTTCCACCATCTATAACAGACTCGGCCTTTTGAGTCCAGGCCCTACGACATCACTTTAGGGCCTATGGGAGGAATAAGGGATTTGCATAGATGACAGCCAGTGGAGAAACATTTTAAAACCGGTATACTCCTCATCTATATGCACCACGTATACCCTTTCGATGCCAAATTAGTTAGAATATACCCTAATACCAGTGATGCTTGTAACCCCTGCCAAGAATCCCCAGCTAATCATCTGCATATGTTCTGGGTGTGCTCAAAGCTGTTTAACTTCTGGTCAGATATATTAAAAACCTTCAAACATACTCTTTAATACAACTTAAGAACCAAACTCCATCACTGAACTACCTTCTACCAACACTTGCCTAACATTCCAAGGCATGCCATTGCCTTCACTGTCCTGTTGGCCAGGTGTACTATTATTTTCAAATGGAAACAGATTTCCTCCCAACTCATAATAAATGGATACATGTAGTTCTATGCTGTCTACAACTAGAGAAGGTGAGGTCCTCACAAATAGGGTCTGTTACATCCTTCTAGAAGACATGGGGCCTTCTGTTAACCATAACCCTCTATTGCATAGTGTTGAAATATGGCAACAAAAAACTTTATTTTTATTGTCCTAAAATGCTGTGATATAAAATCTGTTTTTACAGTTAGGCATGAAAAATGGGCTTTTATTTTTGAAGGGTATATAACTTATGAGGTCACATGACCAGGATATCCTGTTTGCTCATGGACATTTGACATGTGAGCAACATGGAGGGTTCAACCGAAGCTTGACTTTTGTTCAGAATTTTGGACATTTTTCATAAAATAAAAAGTTGAACTCATTATTTGTGGTAAGTAAAATGTATTTATTTATATTTTTTACATTAATTAAATGTTGATGTTATAAGTTTCTTTTCCTAATAGGCTAAAAATGATTGGTTGACATATGACAACAATATGCAAATATGTAAAATTCCTAGTGTATATAACCTAATGGAGTCCCATTGACTTACATAGCATGAAACTATCCTGAGACTATGTTTACAACTTTATCTTATATTTATTAAATATACCTACTGTATAGTAGTTAAGTAATAAAAACATTCAATACATTTTATAACATGTCTAAGTAATATGTAATATATCATGTAATAGAATGTTAGCAACAAGCTTATCATCACCATCAGCAACCGTGATGATGCTGAATCCATCTCTTAGTTAAATACTGGAGAGACCCCGCCACCCACCTCATTGGGAAGTTGGGAGTGTTAGTAGGTTATTGTTGTGTTTCTCTTTTCTTTAATTGTTAGGTCTAATTTAACCAAGCAGATGCCAAGCTGTTGTTGACTTGTATATATTACTTTGTATTGTCTAAAAAAGCAAAAAGATTGGGATAAAAGAGTTTTAAAAAGTTTGACCCACTCTGTAAAGGTTCAATGAGTTCCAGGGATCCTCACCAAAAAACAGGAAATCAAAGGTGCAGCTGCAGCAGCAGTTCAGTAACAGTGATTAATCACAATATATAAGGTTTTAATTCCAGAGAATTGTGCTTTATCATGAATTGGCTTCAATGACATGGAATTTAAAATGCAAACTGCACCACTGACTGTCACAACGCTGTTGGCTTGCTGCAGTAAGTTCAGATGATGTAAGTGGTTGTGTGTGTTTATATGTTTAAAAGACCTAAAATCACCATTGTTCTCCTTCCAACATTAATGTGAATTTTCCTAGTATAAAAACAGATTTTTTAACTGATTCATACCTGTTATTGCTCCTTACTTCCTGTCCATACAGGAAATGCTGCTGGTTGACAGTGATGTAATGAGTGGGGAGCTGCTCTGATTGGTTCCTGCTGATGGTGACAACAGGGTAGCCCATTTGTAGGGTCCAACTGTCCATCAACTGTCTGATATCGATGTCACGCCCCTCTGAGCGCATAGCCTAGACAAAAGAGAAAACATATAATTAATCAATGATAAAATATCTCTCAACTGATCTGTTATCAAGCAACACACTAACTGATGAATAATTAATGGATATTTAAAATATTAATGACATATTTAACCATCCTAATACCTCAGCATTACCCTGGTAAGAGGTTCAATGTTAATTAGAGAAGAAAGACAGACTTTAGGGATAATTACAGATTTGATTGGCCACAAAGGTAATTAGAGTGACTGGTTCAAGCTCAATATAATCAACACCACTAAGGAAGATGAATCTAATTAGGTCACTAACTCTTTTCCAGAAGCTTCTTGTGAAGCTTAAAGCTTCTTCCTCTGCATTATGCCACCTGTGTGCATTAGAAACATGACTGTGTCTACAGGTCTATTGTGATGTACTATTACATTTGCTAAGTCAGATATGTTCTTTTTCATTTGTAATCCCACTACTTTATACTCCTTATATAATCTTATATAAACCATAGGTGAGTGAATATCACTCATACGACTGACATCTAACATATCAGGTAATACAAGTAGACCGACGTACCATTTAGCCAATGATAGAGCTAACATCAACTGATGAGCAGTCAGTATGATTACATGACATCTAAAAATCTAATTATTGTTAGTCCAACTAACACCAGACTTTCAAAATAAACACATTATCTTGACTGATATTGAAGATGTAGAGTCAGACTAACAGACCCAGATAATGCGATTGAAATCAAGCTACTCCATCTTGTAGACAGATGGTCAGAGTTGGACAGGATGACTCAAACCAGAACAATTTTGGCAACTTCAAAAGTAAAGTGTACAGAAAATACACTTTGCACATATTTGCAAGGTTGTCAGTTTACCTCTGGGTGGCTCATTTGCTAGTTTACTGGTCAACTTTTGCCATCAAAGAACGCTGACCAGTAACAGCCCAATGCTAACAAATTGAAGAGTCGGCACCTATTGTAGCAGAAGTCACATGACTTTATCAATAAATCAATTTCCCTCCTGTACATGCAGACCAAGACAAGGACAGTAGTCTGAGTTAAAGACTAATCAAAATATAACCATAGCTGGACTTAACTGTTGCATGTGGACAGGCTGCTGCTAAATGCTCTGATGTTGTTGAGAAGTAAACCTGCTCATTCTAAGTTAAATATGCTCTTTCAGTCATCTGTTTATTCAACAAGTGTTAGACATAATATGGAGTGACACGGGGAAACTCCACACTCAGTTTGTGGTTTGTGGAGTTTTTCTGTCTCATACAGTTGGTTATAATGACCATTTCTCTCACTCTAGACTACACACTAGAACTGTCATTAAATAATTACCTACTTCAGTCTATCAGTCTGGGGGCTTTATCCGTCCGGATCTACAATGTGGAACAGCCAGAGTTTTAATTTTCTTTTGTGGAGCACTATCACTGCAGGGTTGAAGGCATCACCTCTCTGCCCTGAAGCCTTTGTGCCAAGAGAAAATGGAGGGTTCAAAATCTACACAGACAGACAGACAGGTGATTATTACCTGAGACAGTTTGCTCCACAGGTCGTCTCGGGCAGCGTTGCTGTACATGTGACTCAGCAGATAATCCTGAAAGCAACAACAACACAAAACCGATCGGTCTATGACAGGAAATGACACATAATTTTATACTTCAGAGTAAAATATATGAAGCCTTGTGTGGCTGAGGCTGAACATTTTTACATTTGAAAAGGAAAAGAAAGAAAGAGAAGAATGAGGTCACCAGACCTATGTAACCCACTCGAGGCTACGCTGGCAGCTAGCATCACTTCAGTCAAATTTCTTACTGTATTTGATGTTGTGAGCTCTGTGGTCCACTGAGTTTATTTTTGGTTCAATTAAAAGTTTGAGTTCATTCTCTGTTTTTCTCTAAGTCTGTTTTTAAACCTGCATTGTTTTATTGAGTTAAATATTTAGTTGTTGTCCGAATGAGTGTATAAGACACTGCAAATTGGTCAGATGTGTCTGGGTTGCATCTCAGCATGAAAAGTGCCCAAAGTGTAACTTGCAGCCCTGTAGACAGTCACATGGTTTTCAGATCAGGTTCCCAGGCCAAGACCCTCTAAAGGGTCCATTTCAGGTTGTTTTTTCAGATGTGCCCTAACAAATTATATCAAGGAAGAAAACCAGATTCCCAGTCAACTTATTAAGAGCCCAAGTCAGTTGTAGCTTTGATTACTTACAACAAAAAGTAATGTGTGACTGCAAAAAGCAATTTTTAGTTAAATAAAATAATCTTATTTCAAATGCTCCAATTAATGCCCTTATATCCTCATTCCGCTACTGTTTGGAGAATAATACAAACTGAGCTTGACAGTTTCAATTCAATTGCTTTTATGCTAACGCTAACTAGCTGCCTGAAAGTGGTTGACACCACAGTAGAGAGAGGCAGCATGTTTCCTATAACACACCCTGTGGTTACTTTGTCAAGTTGCCCCTGGCAACAGTCTCTTGATTAAAACCCTGCTGCTGTTATTTGGGTGGAGCAGCTCGACTCACAGATGTGTCCACTGACACTGGGTTAGCTAACGCTGTTAAGGTTATGTTGTTTCTGAAGGTAATTCAACACATGGCTCTGATGTTTTTCTATGTGACTTTTCCATGTAGAGAAACTGATCTTGTGCTCACTTTGACTCGCCAGGATCACCACACTTTTGAGTAAACAGACATGCCCATGATGCATCTCTACATGTGACTATAAACACTGCAGCGAGACGAGGGTATCAGGTAAATTGGGGTCACTTTTTGGTAAATCGCTTTGACTTATTTTCCATGTATATTTATGATTAATAATGACTGTTTCTGATCATTTTGTATTGGAAATATTTAATAAAATATAATTATTTAGGCCCTACAAATCTTGAAATATCCGTTGTACCAATATTTTTGGCATGAGTGGTTTCAGGTCAAATGGGCCATCTCATTAGGTAAAATGGGCCAGTCAAATGACAAAGGAAAATTCAAAATTAATTCATTATCAGTTTTATTGTTAAAATACTATTGCTTAGAACCACATAGCTTTTTGAATACATTAAACCAACTCATATTGCTGCTATTAAAACAAGAACAGATCAGTTATATGTTGTACACACATGCTAACACACCTACGTATACAAGTTAAGCTAACACCTAGTAATATGGAACAAGCTAAGTTACACAGTAAAAGAAGTGACTACTTTGATTTGAACTAATTTCACATGACAATCAACATACTGTCCATGTTTTAGTTGAACCACATGTCATACACGTGTGTTTTTGTGAGTGTTAGGCCCATTTATCTAAAACCATGTGGACCATTTTAGTATTGTCTCACCACCATAGAAACCATAAACTAATCAAATCACGTGTTACTAGTCAACCACATTTATGTCAACAGTTTGATATCCTTTATAGTCATTGGCTCTAATTTCCAGAGGAGTTGGGATCGCCAAACCTGAAATGACCCATTTTGCCTGGTGTCACCCTACTGGGAATTCACCAGTCTACATATAACTAATTCCAACACTAATGGCTTAAGTGAAGACTCAAATTTACCACAGAAAGTCTTTCAGGTGAAAAGGGATTTAATGGTTTTGGTGGAATTTACTACATGTTCCCGGTTTGATCCCTGTCCATTGCCGGTATCTGAAACACAAGCTAATTCCCACTGTGACAGATTTTTTTTTCTTTTAAAAGCTTAGAGAGGTCAGTGGTTTGGTTTCTAATACACGAAGGAGGGCAGGAAATAAATACGAGATAAGACAGAACACCTACAGAGAAAGAACTCTAATCTGTTTCTTAGTGATAGAGAAGATTCCTCACTAACAGTCGCTTGGCAAGTAATGTGTTCTTTATTGGAACAAGATGACACGTCTGATAACAACACAACTTGTGCACGGCTTTGATAAGCATGACTCTGTCACCTTCACTACGGCTGACATGAGCAGAGATAAAATACCCACCACACACTGAGACTGATCCTGATTCCAATACAATTACAGTCTTAGCAGCTTGATACACATAAGCCAAATTGTTTTCACAGATAAAAAAAAAGATGTGTAAGAAAGCTGAGCGATTATAAGTTCAATAAAAGGAAACTGTTATCAACAACTGCGAGGGTTAAAATGAAAGATTGCAGTCGATACAGACACAGGTTTAGCGCACAGAGCTTGTTAATGAGGACTGTTTTTCACATCTGAGGACGACGTGAACCTCGACCTCTATCCTCCATCAACAAAGCAAACACGTCTGGGTTCCTCTACAGGCTGCTGAGGTTTTTTTGGGCTCTGCTTTTTTCTGCAGCCAGCTGGGTTCCTCTGAGCTTCAAAAGAATCCCCAGTTACAAATGCCAAGGGAGTCAAGCAGCAGAAATACTGTACATTGAAGGTTTTTCTCTTCTGTTGTGATGTGTCTTATTTCTGTCTGCCAAACTCAACATGGACGCCCATTTCCAGGAAAGATCCTGGCAACTATTTGAAGCTGGATTCATCCTTTATCTGTAATTAGCTATTCATTCCAAGCTGAAATTGAGAAATATGTTTTTTTTTTATCATTTAGATCATGTTGTTCATGCATTTAACTATATTTTCCAAAACATATTACAAAAAATCTAAATTCACAAACAGGTCACTGACCTCTGTCTATAATTCCCGGGTTTTCCTCCACTCAACGGCAGAAAGTTCATCCGGTAACACTCGGCCCTTCATGCGTACCCTTTCCTCTCTGGTTACCCTGTTGTCTTTGTTTATCGATTCTCTGCATAACCCATTTATTTTTACCCATCACTCTAGTTCCAGCCCCATCTCTACCACCCTGATCCAAATCCCCGGCGCCCCTTCCCTTGTCCGAACCCCTCGGACAACCACTACCGGACAACTCCTTCCCCCTACAACATCTTTGTCTCTGTGTCTGTTGTCCGACTCATTAACTGTGACATTCTTCCTATTAAAATAACACTTGACACTTGTCATCTTTCCCAAAGTAATTTCAAACCAACAGGATCTTTACATGCACCTGTTAATTATCCAAGGCGAGGGATCCTCCACGCAGTGGCATTGTGCAATTATTCATGTCCCCCCACAGAGTCCATGGGCCATTTAAACCCGGTAATTATTTCTCTCCTATACCTGCCGGAACATAGAGGTGATATTAGGAAGCTTTTCCCTCTCCTGCTCGTCTTTTGCCCTCTTTGTTTCTTCTGAGCACTGTGTTAATATTTCCTTTTCATTTTGGTAGCTACTAGCTGTGGCTAATAGCTGACTGATGCTTAGCAGCATGTGAAGGAGGCTCCACATGCAGCAACTTCCAAGTTCAAGACTTGAGGTGAACAATATATAAAAATGTTCCCTGAAAGTCAAAAGCCTGGGCTTCAACCTACTCTGAACACTGTTTGCAATGTTGCATCTACTTCTTTTGTCAAATGCTTGTTCAGGTTGTTTCATGTGTTGTTCATGTTGTCCACTCATTTTTCTGATCATATTTAGCTCCTTGCATAGATGTTTGGGAAGTTTCCATTTCAAGTGAAGAATGAGAAAAAAAGTAGCGAAATCCTGCGATTATTGTTTATTCATTTAGGCTCCAGAGATGGAGCATTCCTAAGTTGACCAATCAGAACAGAGAGATTTCAACAGGAGACGGGCCTGAAAAAGACAGGAATTAAATCAACAGGTTTCAGACAGAGGCTGAACTGAGGGGCTACACTGATGGCCAATATAAGATAAAAGAGGCGTTTATAACTGAGTCATTCAAAGATATTCTAGTAGAGATCCAGTAATAAATATTGAGCTGGAAATGTTCAAAATCTGTCCTCTTGAACAATGTTTGGGGTGATAGAGAGGTAGCAAGGTCTTCCCACTGATTCGATGTGGATGCCTAGAAGTTGTTGAAGCAAATGTCTTGTATCTACTGTGTCTTCTGAGGAGAAAGAAAATCTGCTTTCAGATCAAATGCCTGATCAAATGCCCTAAGTATGAGGTTAAATTTGTGAAACTCAGTGTGTTTCAGGTCACTGACAGTTTCTGAGGGAAAATGAGGGCATGGTGTATGGATGTGTTTGCTGATGTGTGTGAGGGATTCAAACATATTTCCATGACTGTATTTAGAACTAACCTAATTACACCACTATCACCTCATATGACTTCACTGGTACTTTAAACTCCAGTTTTGCGGCTAAAAAGTGATCAAACCACCAGAGTGAGACAGACTATTAATAATATTGAACGTGTTATTGCTTTGAAAAAATATTTTTTTGTCCCGGAGAGATTTTGTTTGCTGTCCTCCCCCACGGTGGATGATTTTATTGACATTAGTTAGTTTAAACTTGTCGGATTTGTTTCCATTGGGAGTTGGACTCCATCAGGGCTGCTCTTTGTCACTGATTCTATTCATAACTTTTAGGGACAGAATTTCTAGGCAGAGCTAGGAAGTTGAGGGCCTCTGATTCGGTGGCCTCAGGATTGGGTTGCTGCTTTTTGCGATTGACCTGCTTCTGTTGGCTTCATTCAGCTCTTGCTAGAATGGTTTGCAGCTGAGTGTGAAGTGGCTGGGATGAAGATTAGCACCTCCAAATCTCCAAATCATGGTTCTCAGCCAGAAAAGGGTGGAGTACAGCTTCTGGGTCGGGGGTAAGATCCTTCCTCAAGTGGAGGAGTTTAAGTATCTTTGAGTATGGTTTACAAGTGAGGGATGGATGGAGCGGGAGATGGGCAGGCGGATTGGTGTGGCGCCTGTAGTGATGTGGACTCCCATAATGGTGAAAAAGCAGCTGAGCCGAAAGCTGAAGCTCTCGATTTACCATTCATTCATTCCTACCCTCATCTATGGTCATGATCTTTGGGTAATGACCGAAAGGATGAGATCACGAATAAAAGTGAATGAAATGAGTTTTCTTTGCCTCCTGGACCCTCCCGGACCCTCCCTGGTGAGGTGTTCTGGCCCCAGGGAAGACCCAGGACACTGGAGAGACTATGTCTCTTGGCTGGGACACCTTGGGATTTCCCTGGAAAGGGAAAGTGGCCAGGGAGAGGGCCAGACTTCCCTGCTGAGACGGCTGCCCCCATTACCCATGATATATATATATATATATATATATATATATATATATATATATATATATATATATATATATATATATATATGGGGTTCTGCTGATTATTTTTGTACAATTTAAATGTCCCATATTCTACACTTCCCTATGTTTTATTGTGAATTTTAACATCACTAACAAGATTTGAAGTAGCAAAGATCATCTCAGTATAGTTTTCCACTTCTTTTCTCCAGCTTCTTTCTAAGCCTCTCCTCCTCCTCTTTAAATGGCTGTGGGGGGTGTTGGTGGTGACTGTATAGTAGTGACATCACAACTTCAAGTGCTCTAATAAATCTACAATGTATTCATTGGAATTAAACTGCTTAAATTTGAGTAAAAATGTATATTCTAAAACTTTTGAACTGTAGTGTAATCCCCTCCCTGTTCCTTTCTGATTCCTCCCTCTGCAGACAGGTGTGCAGGAGACACAGCAGCTACTCATCACCTCATCAGTCCACCAGCTTAAATACCAGGGCCTCCTCCTTCACCATTGCTAGAATTTACAGACTTCTCTGTGAAACAAATCATGCTCCAGCATGTGTTCTCCAGTGATCTCTCCAATGATAATCCATTCCTCCTTGGTCACCCTTTTGTCTCCTGTATATCCAGATCTCCTGCCTCCTCGTCACTTTTCTTCTTCACTGGTCTGATCCACCTCCATGCAAATCCCTCCTCATCACCTTTTTGCCCAGGATCCATCTCTAGATCCCCCGTCTTCAGCACACCTTACCTCACTACAATAAAATCACATTTTCTGCCTGTACCGCGTGTTTGTCCTTGGTCTACTTGCTGCTGAGTGTAACCAAAGGGCAACTTTCCAATCACAATTCCCTTTGCACACATATAAACTGAAAAAGAGAAGCTTGGAGAGCAGAGAAACTCGCTAGAGACTGACCATAAAAGACAACCAAGCAAGGCATAGACTATCACACTGAAATGAAATGCTCAAATGAAATGAGTGCACATGAATTATGCTAATAAAATAAATAAACACACAGCTCCACTGTGCTCTGCAACTCTTTTTCTCCTGTCTTCTTCTTCACAAATTCACTTTGCTGTGAAATTTTTTTCTGGACACCAACGACCCAATTTCCCCTCATCTAGGGAGCTAATCACAGGAGGGGCGGCACGATCGTGACGAAACACAGAAGTGACTTTGTGTATAACTGTGGGTCCATCATGGTGGTAGACGGTAATTTACCTTTTAACGCAACTTAGACCGCAAGTTTATTCCGAAAAATTAGCAACTTTTAGTGCTAAACTATTTAATCTACAATGGGTATGTCATTGCTATGCATTGCATTAGTATGTCAGAGCTTAGCAGAGAGGGAGACAGAAGGTTATGGATCATTTATGTTCAACCTGCTTACTGGGTTATGATTGTTGCCTAATTTATCTTTATCCACAAGTGGATAAACAATAAGCAATTCTTTAATTTAAGGGATTTCCGATTACTGGAATCAGCCTCTCTAATCAAGTAAATTATTAACCAAAAAAAAAAAAAACGTTTCATACAATAAATTTTAGTAGTTTATAGCCTGATTGAGCAGATATGTTATATGGTGACTGACATAATTGTTCTCATATTTCGGGGCACTTTCAAATCGTAACTGAAGAGAAGATTTAAGTTTATTCCTTGCAGTGTGTATTGGTGAGTTAACCTTAATATTTCTGACTTCCTCCTGGATACCAAGAACATACAGTACAGGCCAAAAGTTTGGACACATCTTCTCATCAATGTGTTTTCTTTATTTTTTAGGACTATTTACATTTTAGATTCTCATTGAAGGCATCAAATCTGTGAATGAGTTAGTTAAGTACAAAACACCATAAACATCTGTTCATTCATAATTTTGGTGCCTTCAATGAGAATCTACAATGTAAATAGTCATGAAAATAAAGAAAACACATCGAATGAGTAGGTGTGTCCAAACTTTTGCCTCTATTGTATATTTTGAGTTTCTATGAGCCTCTGTTGCTTTTGTTTGTCCTTGTATGGAGGACAGCAACTTGAACTCAGCCCAGTTACTATGAATTGTAATCCTGAGTTTTTACAGTGCAGAAAAGTAGCAAAGTACCCTCTCAAAGTGGCTCTACAGCCAAATCCACTTATTCACTGCCCATCTGCACACTCATATTCTCCAAACAGAGAGGCTTTAGCCAAAATGTGGCTGAAAAAACACACACAGCTTCTGTCTCCATGTTGTACTGTTGAAAAATCACTTTAAAGCCAAACTCCAGCTGACCCTGTTGTCCCCATATAAACCTCTGTAAACACAGCTGGAGCTGCAGGATGGCAGGAACTTACATTGAGTCCTTTCTGGAACAGTGTCTGTCCCATCACGTTAGCCAACATCCGGATCAGTGCCGCCCCCTAAAGGCAGCACAGAGACACACACTTTTAGGTATAACAACGGGTTAACATGTTCATCTGATTGTTAACATGACTCAAATACATTCATTTTAATATAATTGCTTGGATCAGTGGATTATCTTGCAAAGGAAAAGTAGATTTTCTAATATAGTTCATTTACATAGCTTCCTGAAACTGACCAATCAGAAAAATATGGCGCTTTAAAGAGACAGGAGCTAAAACTGCCTCGAGCTAAACTGAGGGGCTGCATAAAGAACGAGATAAAGAAAGAGTATAAACTCCTAGAAGAACATAGATAAACACCTGTAAATGTGTATGATAAAAGAAGCTCTGTCTGACTAATTTGCACATTGAAATCTGATTATAACGCAGGCACATTTAAGATAATGAGAACACGTTTTTATACTATGTTTAGAAACCACTTGTTTCTAAACATGACTGAGGATGACCTAATTTATGTGTGTATTAGTATTTACTTTTTTGTAGGCGATCCAGTCGAAAACCCTATCAATGTCAGTCGCCTGCTCCACTTCCTGGGATATCGGGTGGGAGGAGTTGAGGCCATCTAATAGCATCACCTCATGAAGGACATCAGTGAGGAAGCGTTGTTTCTCCTGCAAACAAAAAACATTGTAGTCATCAGTTACAAGGACATTGTGCTGACATGTTCACATATGGTAGGTGGGTCCCCACAATGTAGGTGATCATGTAATTGTCCCCACAATGTAGGTGATCAGCTGATTGTCCCCACTATGTATGTAGTGTTTGGGAGTTTGTTTTGGTATGTTTCATTCCAAATCAGCTTTCAACAGATTTCAGTTAAATACAGAAATTTGTAAATCAGCCGAAAACCAAATTGTCCTTTAGTTGAAGAGTTGGTTTGGTAAACAGACGTATAGTTCTGTAATTATTCTAATTAATCTTTGTTTATTGTGCTCTCTTTTTTTCTCTTGTGTTTCTCTGTGCTTCCTCTTTTCCTTTACTTGACCTTGCTCTTTATACTCAAACCTTCTCCTTTTGTCTTATCACTCTTTTCTCTACCAATTTCCAGCATTTATATGCATTTTCTTTACACATCCCTGTCAGTATTTCATGTATTTCTTTATGTTTCCTCCAGTTATTCCTTCTCATTTTCTGTCCTTTCCCTCTTTCCATCTTTCCTTGTCTACTCTTCTGGTTTCAGGGTTTTAATAGACATCTGCAAACATGTTGAGGTTTAACAAGCTCTGTCTAAATTACCCAAAGGATTTGCCTAAATCCTAAAAACTATGACTCTGTCTAATTCATGGATTATAGTGTTTACTATAGAGATTTAGTTTTAATGAACCCCCATCTTGTCAAGCAATATGGCTTATTAAGTTTTGGTCATTAATGAACAGAATAAACAGGAACTTTCCTTTTTAATTTAACTGTATTTGCTGGGATCAGACTAATTCCTGGCCCAATGTGGCTCTGTGTAATTTGTAGATTTGATTCAATATATTTGTATCTTGTGAACAGAGATCAGAGTTCTAAATGTATTTTTTATCAGAAAGGTTTAGATATGACAGTCTGCTGGGATAAGTCTTAATTTCCAGGACAGAAACTGTCTAATTATGTGACTCGGAGGGTTTTAATGTACATTGACATTGATGTTTAAAGCATCAACAACAATATACCTGTTTTATACAGAGGCTGCTGTAGTGGTAAAACTGTGGGTATGGCTGCAAGTTATACTGAGTCAGAGAAAAAATATGTTTAGATGAAATGCCCTAAAAGGAGACAAATAGTGAAAACAGCTTTCAATCAAGAATAGACACAACTACTACTTCCCATAGACAAAACCAGTAGTCTGTACCTCATAGTAGTCTGTAAGCTTCTATCTTCTGAACAAATATACATATTTAAATGATCTGAACTGAAGCCACAAAAATAATTGATCAGAGAACATAATATGATTAATCCACTTTATTTAAGGATACAAATAGTTTTCTCTGTTATGTATATTCTTTTTTTAAAGCTGCATGTCATTATAATTATTTGCTGATTGAAGCTGAGAGCTGAGTTTTAATCATTTCTCTTTGGCTCCAAAAATTATGCCAGTGTTTGTATAGAATTATAATCTCCTGGAGAAATGCTGGTGTAAATTTGTGTGTCATCTGCATAATTGTTGTAATTTATTTAGTTTCTTCCATAATCTTAGCCTGTGGGAGCATGTAAATGTTTAATAATAGAGGCCCCAGATTTGAACCTTGGGGGACTCCACAAGTTGTCTGTATGTTGAGATGTGTAATTACCTATGGACACAAAGTAGTCTGTCCTTTAAGCAGGATTCAAACCACTTATGTAAGCCCCACCCAGTCTAATAATATGTTATGGTCACTGGTGTTGAATGCAGCACTGAGATTAGTAATATTGTGACTGAAATTTTGCCACTGTCTGTGTTTAAACCTGACTGGAAGACATGAAAAACTGTTGTTTAGTGCCATAAAATTAGTCAGCTGTTTAACAACTGCTATTTCAATTATTTTATATAAGAAGGGCCGAGTATCTAGCTATTCATTACTCAATTGTCCAAATTGTTCTTTTGTGGCTTGATGACTGCAGTTTTCAGGGTCTGTGGGTGCACACGTGAAACAACAGATTTGTTTAAAATGTGAGATCTGAGGCCATGCAGTTAGAAACCTTTCTAAAAAAACCTGTTGGTAGAAAATATAGACAGCAGGTGGAGGGTTTTAGATGTTATATACTGTCCTTCAGGTTGCAATGGTTGATTGGGCCAAATTTTGTCATGGCCTCACAGTTGATATCGAATTCACACTGGGACAACACATATCCTACATATCATACTGTACCTGGTACAAAGGTGGTGACTGCTTCTAATTTTTTTGAATTTTGTCAGTGAAGAAGGAGGCAAACTCATTATGGGTCCTAGTGGATAGAAGTTGAGGGGCTACCGATACAGGAGGGTTTGTTAGCCTATCAACAGTGGCAAACAGGGACAAGTGCATTATTAATAAAGTGAATATTCTCATTCATCCAGGTCATTGTTCTCTCTCTAAAATTCAATCAAGGCAACTAGACTGATAATTGTCATCTAAGGGGATTTATCAGTTCATAGGCATCGGTTTGACTAGTCCACACTAGTCTGACAGATTGAGACCTGTTAAGGGATGGATTCTCCAGTTTTCCATATATGGCTTTTTTTTCGTCTCTCTTTGAACTATCTATCGTTTCTGGCCAGAATCTTCACATTGCTGTTGTCAAAGAAGTGTTGAGTTTTTTTCCTTTAGATGGGAATAAACAGCTGAGACTGAACTGGAGTTTACCCTTTACCTGTTTGTTTAAAGGTTGTTTAGTTTCACCAGTGTGTAAGTCACTGCCTTCCTCACTGCATTGAACAGCATATACCAGGTTGCTTTTTTGATTATGTCCTTTGGGTGAACCATTTTTTGTCTGAGAGTGTGATTGGGTTTAAAATATACAGGGATTTGATGTTTGTTAAAAATCTTCCTGTGTTTCCATTGAGACCTTCAACAACTATGGAATGACAATATTTTTGCATTTATCTTCCATTTCCTCAATATCCTTGGTGTTAGTATTCTTTCTGGAGCGTATTGCTTTGCCCCAGATAGATCCCTATAGGTGTAGATCACAGGAAACCATTCAGCTTGTGTAATTTAAATGTGCTAATTTATAGTTTACCATTTTGGGTAAGAATTATTACAAACACAATGAGG
This sequence comes from Lepturacanthus savala, assembly GCA_030544235.1. Classification (NCBI taxonomy): domain Eukaryota; kingdom Metazoa; phylum Chordata; class Actinopteri; order Scombriformes; family Trichiuridae; genus Lepturacanthus; species Lepturacanthus savala. The sequence goes on from CM060474.1 coordinate 5,915,580, forward strand.
TTAAACACCTGTGACTATTTATGTATTACTTGATTATAGAATACGACCCAACACCAACTCCTTAAAATCCCCCTTCATAGTGTAGCATACTGATACCCACAAATATGACCCAGTCTTTCAAAGAGAAAAATTACCCATATCAGCTCCAACAAAGACTACTAAGAGGATTGGGCTAATGCCTGGGTAAAGACAGACAAACTATGGCTTTCAACTTTGAGCAAACAGATAAAAACCTTCACACAAACACACACCCTCTTGCGTAAATAGCCAGAACCAGGGGACTCCACCACAAACCACACAATTAATAAATTAGTTAAATGGAACATTTGGATGAAACCCAAATTATTCGGTAAAGAATACCAGACTTAATGAGACATCAGCTCTAATTACCAGAGACTTTAAATCACCTGGAGAGAGAGAGGGGTGGGGGGGGTGGGGGTCCATCTGGTCATTATGAACCAGATGGACCCACATGTGGAGGGATGCATAATAGGCAGATATTCAGTGTAACGCAAACAGACACAGGTGGAAGGACAGGACACCTGCTCCACTTTTAAACATCTCCGCCTCACCTGTTTTTCTCTTCCCTCTCCTCCCTCCAAATTCCTCTTCATTACAGATCTCATTGGCAGCAGAACTACGTTGTAAAACATGTTCATATGAAATTATTCCTAATCAAGGCTAGAGTCATTTTTCCAAATGTGTCTTAAAACATATTGAGGTGTAACCCTAAGAATGTGGTACCAGATAGTTTAACTTTCTTAAAAAGGTTTTAAAAAAATAACACATGCCTTCAACAACATTTTTATTCGAGGTGGATTATATATGTAAAATGTATCATTATATTTTGGTTACACCATTTGACATTTTGTGTCAAAATGTACATTTTGTGACCTGATGAATAATTCTTAAAACTGTATTTTAAAAGGTTTTTGACTTTTTCATCTTGCCAAACATGTTTCTCATTCCTCCTGAAACATAGAGTACAATAGCATTCATGCCTTTTATAAATTCCATCCCCTCTTAGTTACTGCCAGGTGGAACAAGCTTTTCAAAATGGACTCTGCCAGATATTGTGTCTCCTTTTTCACTAAAGTAAATTACTCTGATAACTTTTACCTATATAACATTTCCTGTTGGGATGCTAGATGTCTAAATAAATAACATCTAACGTGACTTTGGGGTGCCATTTAGCTGTAGATAATCACAAGGACATTAGCCTTTACTTTTTCTGGCTAACAATAATTCATGTCATCTTAAAAATATCTCAGCAACCAAACTCTATGTCCACAGAAATAAGGAGTAAGCAGCCTGACTGATGCAATTTCGAATTTCCTATTGTTATTAATAATAATTATACATGGAAAAGGCATATTTTATATTGTATTATTGTCCCAAGCGATTTATTCAAAAGTGGCCCAATTTAATTGATTTTTGTGATGTTTTAATAAACCAATAATATGTGAAGTATAAAAAAAATAACAATAATTGTAAGAAACAAGGATGAATCACTACATCTACATTTCTTTCACACATAACGCATTCTGAGGCTTTTTTTATTTTTATTTCATGAATCCTATTCTCACTCAATCACAAACAAGCAACAGAACACTGTGGACCTGCAGGCACATTTTACACATTTAAATTCTAAATCCTTGTTAGACGTGCACTGGTGGCCTTCTGGTTAAGATGCATATCAAAATTCAACTGAAAAACAAAAAAACATGTCACGATAAAACCCACTGACAGCTTTCCTGTTTCCTGCATTTCAGCACATGTTCGACTGCTTACTGTATTGACACTATACACATTCATCAACCTTCATATCTGCTGTATAGATTTTTCTTTTTAATGAGCTGTTGGGTTCAGCAGTTTGTTGGTAAAACTGTCTGAAGAATTTTGAAGATGCAGTAAAAGAAATACCTTGGTATAAATATTTTTGTTTCTTAATGTGCTGGTGAAAGAAATCACCACCAGATGCATCTTCTCCTGTGCACAAACAGTTTTATTCCAAAAAGAACAGTATCAAAAACATGTTGAATCCGAGAGCATCTCTGGGGACCTAATTGTAGATCTCTCTTCATAATACTGAATCTTGGAGAGCCTCTGTGTCAATATGAGACCTCTCTATTTATCCCAAAGATCTTCTTTAGAGACTTTTTCTTGACTCCACTCCTCCAAACATTTTGTTTGTGTCCATACCTGGTCAATCCTCTCTGTTTGGTCAAATAGTTCATCATTTGTTCCTATACCTGATGATCAGCTGCCTTGAGACAATTTAAAGAACATACATCTGGCTTTGGGGCGACACGGTGGAGCAGGGGTTAGTGCTGTTGCCTCACAGCAAGAAGGTCGCAGGTTCAAGACCTCCTTGGTCCTGGGTCTGGGACCTTTCTGTGTGGAGTTTGCATGTTCTCCCCGTGTCTGCGTGGGTTTTCACCAGGTACTCCGGCTTCCTCCCACAGTCCAAAAACATGCTGAGGTTAATTGGAGACTCTAAATTGCCCATAGGTGTGAGTGTGTGAGTGAATGGTGTGTGTGCCCCACGATTGGCTGGCGACCATCTGGGGTGTATCCCTGCCTCTCGCTGTAACGTGCTGGGATAGGCTCCAGCAGACCATGTGACCCTAATGAGGAATAAGCAGGTATAGAAAATGACTGATTGACTGACATCTGGCTTTGACCTTTGACCTGGGCTGTAGACCTTTCAACCCCTTTGGTCATTTTTACCATCATCACAGCTTCCATTCTACAAGATTTACATTCACATGGCCTCTCATTTTACAAGACAAGAATAAACAATACACTACTTTGTTCATAGGTTACTTATTCTATCCATATCTAGATAATTACTCCAAAAACGTTATTTAGATTAATATAGATTTAAGCAGATTAAGAAGAAAACACACTATAATATTTTAGCAGCATTTCTATCTTCATAATGTAGTCCAGTCGATGTCGTTTGTGTTTCTCTGTACATTTGCCTCTTTATGTCAACATTAAATTGGTGTGACATCTTAAATCTGTGTTTTAAGTGTGTTTTGGCTTTTAAACACCTCGATCCTGGATCAGTTTTTTGCAACATTCACGCAAAGATGTGCAGGAGAAATAATTTAATCTGACTGACTAAGTACATCAATGATTGGTCGTAACATATAAATGTATTTATTTTCCCTCCTCGTCATATATTTATGTGTATTCATTCGTCCCGCTGTGTTTTGTCCCTCGCCCCGCAGCACTGTGACTCTCCGCTGATGGAAATGGCTTTTTAAATAAAAACCTGTATTAGAAATAAATTGCTTTATCAGGAATGGGCCGCTTTATCATTGCTGTGCTTGTTATTGGAGAAACACTTTGTTTCTATTAAAGAGTCCAGCCGTGCAGAACTGCACTAACAGGGATTTAAAAATGCCATGTCGCTCACAAACAGACTGTGTGTGGAAGATAAGGTGTTTGTGGTTGTTACACACATTCTCTATTGGCAGTAAATCACAGCATACTTCAACAGAAACAAAGCAGGGTAAAGTGTGTGTGTGTGTGTGTGTAGTAATTTAAAGTTCTGCAGTGGTCACTGTTTCTACGGGAAGTTTTTCTCCTGTCAGGGTGGAGGGATAATTTCAATTTGTTTGCCAACCTGAGTTGAATAAAACAGAACAGAACTTTACTTACTGCATATTGGGGCTTAATGTTTTCTGATGAACTGAAATGCTTTTTTTTTTTTTTTTTGGAAAGTAGGAATTGGATATTGATTCATGTGAGGGAAGTTCATTTCAGAGTCAGGACCTCCTCCTGCACAGCAGCCACATTTGTCTTTTCTTTTTATTATACATACATCCGAATGGTATCATACGTTATAATAATAACTGATTTGTCTGCATGGAATACACTATAGGATTCACCAGGGTGATAAGAGGTGAATTGGGACACTTTTTGGTAAATCGTTTGTATGTTCGTATCATAATACCAAATACGACTTTTCTATTTCTATTTATAATTAATAATAATGGTTTCTGATCCTTTTTTGTTAGAAATATGTGATAAAATATAATTATTGCGTTTAGTTAGATTTCTCATGCCAGGCTACTTACCATGACCATTTCTGGTTCAGTCTATTTTGCCTCTTGGTTGAATATTCATAGTGACTAACAGTCACAATTACTGACAAATTGTCAGCACCTGAGTCTCTTTGAAATTGCTGCTTGTTTATTGTTGTTCATGTTGTGTGGACCCCAGGTAGATTAACATGCACTGTGTGGTAGCTAATGAAGTGCACTGGCTGGGCTAATATTTAGTCACAGTTGCCTCATCAACCCAAAATTGAGCCAAAATCTGAACTGATAAACCAAATAGTCCCCCATATTATGTCAGTGGCAATTAAATTGTACTTCTACATCTTTGCTGATATTGTATGTTTTGATACTTACTCAACAAATCCAGTTACAAGGACAAAACCAACAGAGAACTGATCTACTAACGAGTTGTGTTTGTGGATGTGCCTAATATATCTTATTCCTCTGTGGTCTCGGCTCCTGTTGTCGTCCAAAAACTATTAATTGGATGTCCAGAATTGTTCTGCAGTTGAATGGCTCCAAACCAGAAGTGGTTATAATTACCCCCTCTGGCCCCAGCACTAGCAGCATTAACAATCTCTCCTCTAGTCCGGATGCCTCATCACATAATGTTCCAAAGCAGGCCTGAAACCCAGGTGCTGTGGTCCTGTTTTTGCCCAGCGGAGACAACGAGAACAGGTCATTCCTGTTTCCCTGCAGATTTAGGAAAGGTCATGCGTGCTTTCATCACCTGACTGGACAAACAGCGATGCATTTTATTCTGTCTCAGCAAGCAGAACATCTAAAGACCACAACTGAAATGCTGTTGCCAGGCTTTTAAAGGCAGGCACCAGGATAAGTGAGTATATTACACAGGTCCTCGCTGCCTTGAATGGTCAGACTCATGACTATTTATGTGATCCACTAACTCACTATGAACCAGGGCAGGGTTTCCCACTTACGATGTATAATAACATCCTATGAAGGTTACTAAAATGAAGACTCACTGACAAGGCTGTAGCCAGGATTATATATATAATAACAACATAAGTCACCTTCAGAATTATCTTGTCAGACTTTGTTCAGCATTGAACTGTGCCTTGTTTAGTTAAAAGACCAGTTCCCAGCTATTCAAGAGTTATTCAGGAGCCCAAATCCACAGTAAAATGTTTCATATTGACTATTAGAAGATCTCTTCATAATTTCAAGGATGGGGGACAGAATCCAATCTAATATGAAGCTTAACTGAGTCAAATCCAGTTGATCTTTCAATGTTCCAGTCTTTTTAAAGCCATTGTTCCTCTGTTTTTTACTGATTCCATAGCATCTCAACAGGGAAACACAGTCCATCCAAGCATACAAATCATAGCCTATTATTGATGGATAATTCATACTGTGACTGAAGCCTAGCCTACACTTACAGCAGGTTAGAGGTTAGCATCTCTATTGGCTATCTGTTGATGCATCTGTAGGCTACTTCACTTTCTCACTCTTTGAGAATATTACAATATTATCACCTTTCCTTCTCTTTGCCCGGTCATCCTCTGCCTTTCATTGCTAGAAGAAGTGCTAACTTCTTTTTGATGATCTTACGTTGCATCCTCTGATTCATTCAAATATCTAAAAATACACCCGCAGTCATTAGTTAAGTTGTGACAGTGTTTAATTTAGCTTTTAACGAGTCAAATATATGAATGTCCCTGTCCCTGAGACCATCTTGATGTGATGATAATTAGGTGAGCTTTATGTATTTGATTTTTTGGCTTAGTGTTAACATTTTTACTTTCTGAAATATAGCCTAAGGGGAAAGATTAAAATGGAACAACACCTAAGGAAAAAAATACAGAGGTTATGACCTCAGTGTCCTCCATGGCAGCTACAGCCCTAGCACATTAACATCCTACGTAGGTTTCTAAAAGGAAGAGTCGTCAACTAAAAGTTCAACAGAGTTTCCTGCCAGACCACAGAACAGAATGAGTGGGTGGTCTTATTTCATAGTCTGTCTGTTAGCAGGAACACCAGAGCCCTGAATACTTACATGTAGTACTAAAAGGTGTTTTTTTTTCCATCATAGGGCCCCTTTAAGGAACATCATAAGGTCACTTCAGTGCTGAAAGTGTATCAATCGATGGCAGGCAAATAGATTGCCACACGTGTATAAAGGCTAATGAATGAAGTTGTAACACAATAAGTGGCATAACCATTTTAACCTTTTATTTCAATCTAATATTGAAGCAGATGAAGCCATAACTACTGAATATCATCTGCTAAACTATTTTAGAGTCAAGCCAAGCCCTTGTGTGTAGTCTATAACTCTAGTGTATGTAACTCTAATACATACTGTTATGAAAAGCTCATGCTATTAAAGGGATAATTTGGTATTTTGGACGTCTATCTCCATTTCTCCACATAAATGTCATGTATCTGAAGCATAAAGACATAATTTCACGGATCCCTCCAGTATTGAGCCTTGTAGTAATTTCTCTCTGACTGGATTTTCAATGTAATGGCAGGATTTATTACTCTTTTCCAAATCTAGAAGTGCAATGTGGAGGTCATGGTTTAATCTGACTTATTGTCAATATGTTCTGCAATTTACAGATGGCTTGCTAATTAGGTCCCGAGTGGCAACTGCAAAGCAGTCAGCGAAGGCCTTATTGGAACTGACGGAATTCTTCTTTGTCTTCTTAGTCAAAATTAATTTCCTTTTTGGGGACCTGCCCAAAATCCAAAACTCACCATATTTGCATCAAGAGTGGCAAAAATGTACGTATTCTATTGCTCCTGCATGGACGCACTATAATGGCTCCCTGGAAACTTTCAAAAACTCCTCTGTGCAGGGGTTAGTTTGTCTGATTTTCACAAAATCCGGTACAGACTTTTATCATGCCAAAATGCACAAAAAAGCCTTTGCCAAAGTGTGATTTTGGCCATTTCCACACCTCACATGAACAAACACTATAGATTTTATTGTATCCACCTCAAACTTTGTCAATATGTTCACAAGGGATGTGTCATTAAAAGCTATTAAAAGCTTTATGTTCCGATAAACACTCCGGCCATGCCTGCCACGCCATTGTTGGACATTTGCCATGAAAATATGTTTGTTTTTTTGGCTTTAACGGCCCCATATCATCATATTAATACATCAATACTAGAGGAATCAGTGGAATTCTAGTCTCTATGCTTCAGATACATGACAAGAATGTGGGGAATCTGTGAGAAAAAGCTTTGAATGACAAAATGAAAAATGAATGCATTTTTTTTTAATTCCAAAATCCCAAACTACCTCATAAAAGTCAGGTCTCTGGATATTTATCTCATGTCATGCTGCACACTGAAATATTGCCTGGATAAGTCATTTCAACAGAAGTGAATATTAAAGGTATCATATCCTGATGCACATGTAGGCTACTAGATGTGCACTGTATTACAACTACCAAATGAAACTTGGTTCTTATGAGATTACATAGTGCTGAGTTATAGCTAGAAATATCCATATGTGTATCTGCGAAATGAAGCCATCAGTTGCGAACTCCCTGCTTTGTGAACCCAGGGAGGCAAACTCAGTATCTACTTTTAAATCTCTCCTTAAAACTCACCTGTTTTTTTTCTTAATTTGTCGCTATTGGTTTTATAAAAACATCTTGTTCTGAGCTTGCTTTTGAAAGCTGCTCTATAAATACATTGTGATTATTATTACTATAGAAAACACTTCAGTGAGTCATTACTGCCCTGGGTAACATGTTTATTCATTACAATGAATACACACACTGTAGTTTATTTTGACTAAATCATACACATTATCCTGTTGGAAGAAAAAAAATCAGTAAAGCCCCAAATGTAGATCCATCCATCCAACAGAAAAGTCATCAGTAGGAACCAATAGGCTTACAGCTTGGTGTGTAATAGTTTCTGGCTGTCAACCTGTTCTATAATAACCTTTGTCCATTACACAACCTGTGCTGCAAACCATGATGTTCCAAGCCATACAGCAGAATCTACATCCTTACAATCAAGTAGCACCAGGTTACCTCACTAACTAGACCTCCTGGTGGCTTCATGGTTATTTCCTGTTTTATTCAGGGCTGATGATGCATTGATCATCCACTGGTCACAAAGTGATCAAAACCAGAAAGCCACACACACACACACACACACACACACACACACACACACACACACACACACACACACACACACACATATTCTGGATACTTTATAAACTACACCTTACAGTGTGACTTTTAGAGAATCTTCTTGCTTGTCCTGAGTCTGTCAACCGTCAATAAAGTGAGTTTTTCTCCCCGGGATCGGTCTGATGTCTTTTTCCTGTCTCACTCACTTCTCTGTAAAGTGCTATGTTTGAACCAGATTGGTCATTATTTCTCTGCTACAGGTGCTACAGACACAGTTGGGAAGTCAGAATGTACTGAGACAGTGTTGGTTTTGGTATTTTATTGGGTTTGTTTAGAGCTGCAATGATTTATTGAGGAAAAACACCCAAAATGTACTGGATTTGTTTTTTCTTTTGTTTATCAAAGAAGCAGATCTTCTGTAAAAGATGCTAATGTTTGTCCTGATGATCAAACCGGGACAGTTTCATGTCCATCCAAGTGCAATGTTATTTGAGTATTTTCTGTTCAACAAATATATTTGTTGCAATGTTTGTACAGAATTCTCCTAAATCTATCTGTGGACAGTCTATTTTGTTCTGCCAGCATCCAAATACAATGGAGCTGAATAGAGTTTTGTTTGTGCATCGACAAAAACTGTCCCAGTTGCTCTGGATAATCCTCCAACCTCACTGCCCAGTTTACACTGGGAATTATATTTATGTTCATTAATTACAACCAGCACCAATAGAAACTCTTCACAGAGTCTTCTGTGCCTGAATTAAAAGGGAGAAATAACTCAGGTTTAGAGTTTGATTCAAATCCAGAGATAGTTTTTTCTTATTTCTTATAATAAATACTTTTTACAAGGTTTTTTTTCTTTCAATGTGCTGGATTTTCATCAGGAAAAAAAATCTTTTTCATAATTTACTGACTGATTCACTCAAAACCATCATGGGGCAGAAAAGAAAAGTAAATTCATAAGTGAACAGATGGTGCTTTGGGATATCTAAGTGCAATCCAAGATGCTTTATTTCTTGTTTGCTTGCTTCAATAAAAGATTGGATTCTGATTATTAAAATATTCATAGAGGAACTCTGAAATAACGCATACAATATAGTAATGGCACTTTTTTTCAGTTCCATTAGGAGAAAAAGACACATCTGTGCTCACAAGCTCTAAAACGCTGGTAAAGTAGACCTTTGAGCTTTGATAATTTTGTAGAGTGAAGTAATTGTGTGTAATTTTCTTTTTAGGCTGGTGCTGGATAAAAACGACAAAGTGAAGAAAAATTTGAATTGAAACCGTAATGTAGACGGCCTTCATCAGGAAAATGAGTCAATGGCAGATGGTGAGGTTTATCAGCAGAGGACTAATGATAATACATGGAACTCAGCTGATATCAGTCAGAAGAACATGGCTCTGACACCTGGCCAGTAGCAAGTGGCTCTTGTTACTATTTCCCTAAAAAGGGATGTGACTTTGACCAATTAGAAGAGAGGAAATGGTGTCAGCAAATGTAAAAATTATTGTTTTTAGCATCATGTATATATATATATATATATATATATATATATATATATATATATATATATATATATATATATATATATATATATATATACAGTATATATATATATGGGATAAAGCGAAACGACGAAACTGCCATGTGGTGAAACCCTTAAAACTTGGTACCAGATAGTTTAACTCTTTTAAAAAGGTAATAAAAAATTCATGCTTTTAACTGATTAGAATGAACACAAAATGTTTCTCTCTTTTTATTCAACACAATAAAATGTTTATTTTCTTTATGTAATAAAGTATAATATTTTCAACAAACATCTCGATCTTGAAGGTGAATTGTTTGAAATGATTTCAACTTTTGATTTGTTCTTACCATGTTCCACTTTGGGAAGAGGAAGTCAGTGCCGACGTACTCGAAGAAATGAGCGAATCCTTCTTTCAACCAAACGTCTTCCCACCAGACCGGAGTCACCAGGTCACCAAACCACTGGAACACAGAGAGGAAATGAGTTAGTTCATCTTAATCTGATCATATTCATAAACTGTCTAGGGGTAAACTCTGCTGGTACGTTTACTCCAGTGAATTCAGCAAATGAAAGCAGATTGGTTCACACTCAAATCCAAGTTATCCTTGTCAAATCATTGAGACTTTTCACTCTATGAAACACAAATTTCAGACCCCACAGAAGACAAGAAGAATAAAGTGAAGTCATTATTAAAACTATCTACTGGATACAAACAAAACCCACAAACAATCACATAACAACCTCATAGCAACAGCCAACATAACCTCTGGATTTATGGCACAACAAAACTACACAAACCTTTATGGCCGATTGTAGATAACATTGGATCAGTAGCATACAACTTATCAAAAGCACTTACAGAAATAATAAAGCCACTGTTAATCCTAGTTTTATACTTCTGCTACGTAGCTACAGCATCAGACCTTGTTCATTCTTAGTTCTGTGTAGAGGGAATGTGTTGGTCTGATGAATCAATGCTTCCTCTTCACAGTAGCAACCGTACACCAGGTAAAAAACAAAAAAAAAAAACAAAAAACAAAACTAAACAAAGTCCAGCACAAAACAGAAAACAGGCAAAAAACACCCAAATAACATATTCTGGACTGTATTTAACAGACTTCTTTTCTTTTGTAGTGTGTGTGTTTGGAGCGTATCGATATCAGAGCAAATGCTTGTATTGCAAATGTTGACGCGCAGGCGACAGAAAAAAAAAACAGCCAAAACACACATTTCCCCTCAATTAAAATATATTCTGGACTGTATGTAGTTGGCTTCTTTTTTCTTTGGCCTGTTTTTTCTTTTGGTTTTGTAATGGCCACTTTTTTTTGCCTGCTCCTAATCCTCCTTCAGACAACCAGGATGTATGTTTGTAGCTCATTGATACGACCAAACTGACCAATCACAGCCCTGGAGGAGCTGAACTAACCAATCACAGCCGGGATTTATTGGAGATGCGCGTCAGCCTAGGACGTAGGAGTCTGCATCAATGCTGTAGATACGTACATAGAATATAAACTAGGCTTTAGGACAAACAGAACAACTTCACAAAAACCCCAAACAGCTAGCACAACAACTCAAAGAAATAAAAGAAAACAGTAAGTACACATTGATTGTGTGTATGACATTCATGGCAAAGTATTAATTAGTTGGGAAATTTCACCAAAAACTCATGACACTAGATAAAAGCCTTCGAGATATATATATCTCTCTTTATATTCATTGTGACGGTTTGCATTTATATCTGATGAGTGTTTAATTTCGATGCCTCCTGTAGAGATATAATTTTTTCCATCTACAGTATAGTGCTAAACATTTAGCCACTTTAGATGTTGTCTTCTACAGAATGTGGTTTGTCCTCCACAGCCCTGATCTCAACATAATCGAGTCAATCTGGGATTCCATGAGGACAGAAAAAAACAGATCCACAATAGAAGAAGCTTCTCCAAGATGCAGAAAACCAACCTCATCTTTCCAAGTACCAGAAATATTGTGCAACTGTGGTGAGCTGCTTCTTTTTTAAAGGCAAAGCTGCTCACAGCAGTTATCGATCTCATTTAGGTTTCTTCTGTTTACTCAACTATAATTGATGTTGATCGATAGATGCAAATTATTCATGGCATTATTTTTGAAAGCATCATCACTTTACTTTTACTTCCTGAAACATTACAGCACAGTATATATATATGTGGGTTCAGCAGAAAATTCATTCTCTAAACATAAATTTCATATATTTGGCAATGCGTTACTAAAAAAAACATACTGTCATTCTGATGGGGATGGCAGAGGAAAGGTCAGGGGTATTTCCCAAATCGGAGGGTTCATCATCAATAGTTAAGATATTTCAATCTGGCCAACATACACTGCTTTCCCTAGAGTCACATCACTAGTGTGCACAATGTTCAAGACAATGACAAAATCTTGTTTGAGTCCAGCTGGAGCAGGAGTAGTTGGACATGCACTCGTGCTCCTCCTGAGGGACGGTGATAACCCTCCGCCTGATGTCACCAACCCCGAAGACACAAGAAAAGCATCTGTTGTGTGTGGATGTGATGATTCCTCACAGCAGCAGTGGAGGGTGGGGATGATATTTGCTGAAAAATGTGACAAAGAGAGCAGTCTGTTTTGGTGTGTTATGCCACCTGATTGGACTGTGAATCTTTTATTGTCAGAGTAAAACCAAAAAAAGGTTGTTAAAGGCCCCAGCACGTACAAAATAAAAAGCTGTGAACCCCATGTTTGGTTGATAGTGGAATGAATTGGCCGCTAAAGTAAAACATTTGGACCCGGGCTGTTTTCTGCCAACGTGAATGAAACGGTGCAACAAATGTGTGTCGCTGCCAGCTTTTGTTTCTTAAAACTTTCAGCAGCAGCATGGACGGCTAACGATCATTTCAAAAAACCCTCATTAAAGACTCTGCCTGGAGCACACAACGCAGTTTTCATACCCAGGTACAGTGTGTGTGTGTGTGTACATGTTTGGCAGTGTTCAATGTTTCTGCTGTAAATTGTCCTTCAAATGATCAAAGTCTGTATGGTACAGTAGAGAGAAAGCAACCCTGTGTGTATGGATGTGTGTGTGTGTGTGTGTCTGTGTGTGTGTGTGTAGTGTTTAACTCCTATTTGGATCATTTGGCCCTGTAGTGCAAACAAGTCAAGTTTCATCATAAACCCACAAATCACAAGTATTGTTTTCTGTGTGCAGCAAACACCAACTGACCCTGCAGGCTAAAACCACATGGTATGTGTCATGGGCCCAGAGACACAGATTGGTACAGAAGAGGTAGCAATGAAAAAGTCTTAAAAATAAAGCCATGCTTGTAAATAGCATGTCCAACAACCAAAGTTGTAATTATCCCTGGGGAAGTTTTCTTTTGTTTTTTTTTAAAAAGGCTTTCATACATCCTATTTGATGCATATCTGCGATTGTTAAAGGTCAGATTTAAAGAATATATATACAGACATATAGTCAATGCAAAGGATTCGTGCATCGTTAGATGTAGAATTGATTCTTTCCCATCCTCTTCTTGTGAATTTGTTGCAAGCTTTGAATCACAATTTTTGGTTGGTGCCATCTTTTCCGTTTTGGAATCAGCATTTCTAATAAAAGAGATCTGGACGTGTCCTTTTACCTCAGACTCCAGGTCTTCACAGGTCCAAAATAATGGACCCAATTCTGATAAAGTTCCGAACCATCTGCAGAATCCTAGATGGATGTGCTTGAATGCACATTTTCTTGTAATTTGTAAACATCACTATTTTTGTTGTTAAGCAAATATTCAAACATGTAAAACATGTTTGAGAAAATCCAACATGCCTTCGTACCTAGCGACCTATGGTCTAAGGGTCCTGTTTTATCCGTTTCAATATTCTGTCAACCTACATTAACTTGATTCCTTCGATTCAAGTTAAATATTTAATAAATATTATACATTTCCTTTTTACCCGAACAAGGCTAACATAACCAACAGTTATCATTTGATTATGAAGGTCTGTAAAATTGTCATATCTTCAGTGCACTAATTCTAGACTCTTTTTAGGAGTCTGGGTATTTTTTCACACTCTTGTTTGCATTTGATCCATAAAACTGGAATGTTTCCTTGCTGCATGTCATGCTATTAAAAAACAATAATCTCTGTGGGTCAGGGGTTCATCGCTTTGGATGATTTAGTTTGATGAGGTGATAAAACACCCTCTAACCCTCTATTCCTAACTGCATTCAATTAGACACTGAAGTCATGGTGTTGCGTTTTTTTTTGTGAGAAGACATATGTGAAGTATGAGATTAAGACTCAAAAATACAGTATACTACCACCTACAGAACCACTGATCTAGGAAATTTGGTGATTCTATGACTCTTTGATAAGTTCCCTCAGGTAAAGGCCTATGATATGTATGCTGCTGGGGAAACCCACAAAACCCAGGTCATATAAAGCATATATAGAATTAGGCTTCATATTTTTCAGGTTCATATTTTGTGCAATATGGAGCGTGGGAGGGCGACCTACTGTAAGGACCCTAACCCTACTGTAAGGACCCTGACCCTACTTTAAGGACCCTAACCCTACTGTAAGGACCCTGACCCTACTGTAAGGACCCTAACCCTACTGTAAGGACCCTAACCCTACTGTAAGGACCCTGACCCTACTGTAAGGAAACAATGCACAAACATGCTCAATTGAATTAGTAAAGCCACAGGTCTGTTTATCGTGGAATTATTGGGTTAGAGCACATGTAGAACTGAGCAACATGGGATCCTGGATACAGAGGATCCAATTATGGGTTATTAACAGTGTCAGGCAAGTTACTGTAATGTGTTTTTTATTACTTGTTACTGTTATTTCAAACAAATGTGTTATTCATGTCTTCAAAAAGTCTCCTAACCTCTTGATGCTGAAGAGTCTCAGAGCAGCAGAAGGTTCATTTTATTTTATTATTTATTTTGTGGTTTTATCTCAACTCTCATGCTCCACCTGCTTCCTTGTTAACTTCTTGTTAACTCCTCTGTAAATGTTAAATTACTGCTGCTATTTCAGGAAGTGGACAGTTCTTTAGGTGGAGAACACAAAGTGCATTTGACTAAGATGTTCTTCAGATCTGTATGTTTCAGTAACATAAAGTAATGAGTGTGTGTCCATCTGGAGAATGTGATATCTAATGTTTCTACAGCTTCACTCATCTCCATCTTCTGTCTGACGAGACAAAGGGAAAAAGGAGTGAAACATCTTTGATCTTGTGGTGATTTTAGCAAATTTGTATGAAGAAACACAAAAAACAACCACAGGTTAAAAAACCCATTGTAATTTGCATTACTGGCATTTATACTGAGTAAAATATTACTGTAATGCGTTTACATTACAGGAAAAAGCAACATGGATTATAGGGAAACAAAGGGAATACAGGGATGTCAACACTGTGCTGCTGCTTACAATCTCTGTTTCATAGATATTTGTCCCATTCATTATTTACTTCTTGAATCATTAGTTTGAAAGGGATCTGCAGATGTTCCAGCGGTCAGAACTGTTATTGTGAGACAATATTCAAAGGATGAAAAGTGTTTTTTTTTTTAACATATGGATTTAAAAGGAAAAACCTCTGAGACTGTAGAGACCTGCTTCCTAACATCTCTCTGGCAGGCTGTTTCTGGGTTGTTCTAACTGACCACCCTGTGGGAGCTGGCAGGACGTTCAGTCGCTGCCTGGCTTGACAGGCGCTGGTTCTACTCCCCGAGGTACAGCTGCAGTCACACATGAGACCACGGAGCTTTATGCAAAAACAACAAAAAAATCTGCCAAATGAAGGTGAGACATGCAAGGCTGAAACGTGAAGAACAAATCTGTAAAGTTCATGAGCTGTGAACAGAGTGAGATTCGTCACCATCTGTGGAAAATGCAGCACATTTTCCTTTTACATGAATATATCTTAGATTGTAGTGAAGGATGCATTCAGTCTGATTTTATGTATGATCTCATTAAAACTGTTTTGCCACCATTTCCCCCACTTTCTTTTTCATTTATGGCACTGCACCTGAAAATTGGCAGAGACTGGAGTTAACACTTGAACCACACTTTTTTTTCTTCTTAGTGCCTTGAGATAGATGACATTTGTTTTTTGTTAAAGTTTGATGGGTTATAACTTAACTCAAAAATGACACCCTCAACACTTTCTCGGTTGACTACAGCCTGTGGGATGATTTTCATGTAAAGGGTTAGGGTGGAAGACCTGCATGATCCCATGTGGCTTTATTGGTGCTAACCCTTTATAAATCACCTGCATTCACCACAGAAAACCACAGGGTTTCCCACTAGAAACACCTTGTGGATATAGATATAGCTCTTCAACTAATGAGATAGCTAATACGACAACCAAACAAAGCTGTAATAATGCGTCGCCCATTCTCCAGTGCACACATAATATTTCCTCCACAAAGGAGCAAAAAACAAACAACAGAGTGATAGCAAACCCATTTCCTCTTAAATTCCAGACTGTATGTAGGGATTTTTTTTTTCTTTTGCCTGTTTTTTTCTTTCGGTTTTGTACCAGACTTTTTTTTTCTTGTACCAGACTTTTTTTTTTTTTTTTGCCTGCTCCTAATCCTCCTTCAGAAAACCAGGAGCGTGTGTGTTTGTAGCTCATTGATATCAAAGAGAAAATTATTTTATTGCGAATGCAGAGAAGCTGTTTGTGAAGGCGTCTTGTAGACCACCATGGCTGAATTGACCAATCACAGCCCTGGAGGTTCACATAGACACAATGTGTAGTCAAGATTTATTGGAGGTGAAGTCAGCCTACAGCATCAGGGTCTGCGTCGACATCGTAGCTATGTAGCAGAATATAAACCAGGCTTAATGCTTTCTTGTCTCAAACCACCAATACAACATATGGAACCAGAGAAATGCTTCTGTATTGTAGTCCTCAGGAAGAAGAACCAGATTAAAAAAAAAAAAACCTAATCCATCACCAACAGAATGACCCTCATTTATGAATCCAACATAGAAACCAGTTCAGATTCAGTTGCAGAAATCACCAAATGACAGGATTCACATGCAATTTATAAAGATTGTTATCTCACTGATCATAGCATCTCTATTATCTTCTCTGCATTGTCTTCCTGTAAAATCAAGAATAGAATCAATATCCTCCTTCTCACCTACAAAGTTCCTAATGATCAGGCTCCATCCTATCTGAAGGATCTCACAGTACCGTATCAGCCATTGAGAGCACTGCGCTCCCAAAATGCAGCTTCTTAGAGGTTCCCAGAATTTCTAAAATCAGAACGGTAGCAGAGCCTTCAACTATCAGGCTCCTCTCCTGTGGAATCATCTTTCTGTTTCAGTCCAGGAGGCAGACACCCTTCCTACATTTAAGAATAGGTTAAAAACCTATTTTTAAGAAGTTGATAGTTAGTGTTGATCCTGCCTGGACTAGAACATTGTTATGCTGCTATAGGTTGAAACTGCTGGGACCTCATGGAATACCCACTGATGTACCTTTTAAATCTGTTTTGTTTCTAGTTTGATGCTGTCACCTCATCCTAATCATACTATATTTCTGTTATTCTATTTAATGTCATACTCAACTCATTTCCTCTTCTAAATGCATTGTTTCCATCCTGTTCACATCATCTATTGCAGCCTGTCCGTCCTGGAAGATATTTAAGATTCCACATAGACTCTGATGTCTATAACTAAATCTGCACTGATGGAAATAGACAGATTTATATGCTGTAGAGCAAATTCACAGTTGTGTACACAAGAAGAGATTTGTGGTTAGATTTGATTGTTCTCATACCCACCGCTCACCCAAACTGATGAATGTTTGAGCGAGAATGACCAAACCTCCAGTTTTCTGCCCTATGTACCTTAGATACATGAGAGCCAGTGTGACTAGCTAATGGGAGATCTCATTTAAAGAGTTCTGATTAGTAATTAGAATTCTGATCAAAACCCCCTACAGTAAAAATTACTTTTTGGCACTTGATTTATTTTCCTTTTTTTTTTTTTTTAAATTGCTGCTCAGCTCGTCTTTCATTAAACATGACAGTTTACATTTGATTTTTTCGTTCTCCCGCTCTCTCCAGCTGGCGGTTAATGTTAAATGTTAAAGTGGGTCAGTGAGTTTTCAGTTTTCATCACCAGTCATCACACAAACGCGTCAAATCAGTTTCGCGCTGGCACAGTTTCTACAGGCCCCCTGACAGATAAAAAAAAATAATAATAATTTTACATTGGACAGAGTTTTAGCCTCATAGTGACAGACTCAATAGAAATGAATAATCCTCTGAAAAGTTGTTACTACTTCTAGAACAATTAGAAATGACGAGGTGTAGTTTTTACAACACACTTGTCTTCATTAGCTGTTCTGTCATTTCTCATCCTGTTCCAGCCTCATTAAAACATAAAAAGAGCCTCTAGTCGGTCGTCCATATCTGCCCGGGGGAGAGGGGGGTTACCTCTGTTCCTGCCGTTGTCACGGTTACACGTGTGCATCGTGGGCATGGACATGCAACCCACGGAGGGGAAGCTGAGCCAAAAGACTGCTGAGGCTGAAAAGTCCAGCATCAAGAAGAAAGAAGATGAGCCAGAGAGCAGAGAACACAGAGAGATGAAAGGGGTTTTCCTGCTAAGATTTACAGAAAGCCAAGAAAATACTTGAAACCTAGCAGAAACCTAAGTTTTGCTTTTGACACCACCAAAAAACAGGTGAAGATTCCAGTGGGGAGACTCCCGCACAGGATTTACGACATGTGCATTTGTCTCTTCCAAAAAAAAAAAACATGAAAGAAGAAAATGAATTTACATTTGAACGAGTAAAGAGAAAAGTGTAAACATGTTGAGAAAAAGTTGATCTACAGCAGAATAAATAAAATGTAAATACAGAATAAGAGCCACAACTGCTGCATTATATTCCATTATATTTTGAATTGTCACCATGTGCTTGAATTTTGTGTTTTCTGTTACATAAATAAAGACGCTTCCACCATAAATTGATGCAGAAAAGGCACAAAGTGCTGCATAAAAATGTCCTGAGGGAGGACGCTCTGACTTAATGTCCCTCCTCAATGTTCAAATGGAAATTATGCTCTGATTTGCTCTGAGAACAAACCGGACAAATAAATCTTCTCTTTATTGACTATACAGTAGGTTTACTATATACTTGTTGTAAGAAACAACAGTGAATATAATGACCTACTCTGTAGGTCTCAGACCTGTGTTCCATCAATTCTATCAGCTGTGCTGAAAGAAAATTGATGAAATGCATTTTTGTGTGTGTTTTAATACACAAGCTGTTGTATTACTGTCTCTTTAAATGTCTGTAGTCAGGGTGAGGATTTAGATCACCTGTTCATTCATTATGACAGGGTAGAGGTGTCAAGGTGCTGGGTTGGACTTTTCCCTGAGTTTTCCTGGGCCATGGTACATTGTGTGCATCTTTCTCTATATCTCCATCAATTGATCAATTTGGTCATTTGACGTGAGCTAAAACACAACCCAGACAGAAATAGCTGGTAGGCTATGAGAAATGATGATATCCCTCAGCCTAGCTAACACCAGACCTCATATCAATTGGGGGGTCTCGGAACCATCCGTTCATGTTTCATATCAGAGGTGTAGTTTATGAAAGCCCAGAGATGGTAAGTGAATGCTACGAATGTCTATCAAATGTGTCTATACGTAGCTTGACGCTGATTATACCAAACATGCCTGATATCTGATAGTTTAGTGCTAAAAGTTTCAAATTTTTCAAAATAAACTTGCAGTCTAAATTACTTCTAACACTTTTGAAGGCTGCATTGAAAGGTAAATTACCATCGTTGGATCCACAGTCATCAAAAAAGTTGCCCTATGAATCTGTCTAAATACCGTCTTAAAATTTTGGGCTATACAAATTGCCTTGACTACAAAGCTCAAAGTTCATACACTGTTTACAGATTGTAGTCACTCTGATTAACATCAGAAATGTACTTTTTGGGGTCATTGAATGGAAATGTCATGTGACCAACCCCAAGGAAAACTAAAGGACAAATACTCAGTATACTGCTCATAAAGCAAGTGGCTGCATGGTGCTAATTCAAGGTGACCTGCAGTAAATAAATGTTTAATCAATTCAGTTATGGCAGCTGGAGAGTTAGAGGACACCATTTAGAGAAATTTTAGTCAGTACATTAAACTAAAACTTTGAAAGGAGAATGTGAATATCAGAGCTGAGGTCAAAACAACTTATTTCAGTATAAAGTCATGACACTCTTGGCACCTGTTAAATGTAATAATAATATTGTCTTGTAGCAGAGATTTGGTGTGGTACGTATATATTGGGGAATCCATGTTAGTGTCATTGGTGTAATGGACTACTTTTTATTTTTAGATATTACATTACAGTTGCTGGCATGCTTGAAATAAAGTTAATTTTAAACTAATTATGCAGTGACATGCTAAATTAAAATCAGAGAGAAAATGGAAGTAAACAAACTCTCCTTTATTTCCTTTCTCTCTTGGTTTTACATGTTCACCTTCATCCTTTTCTTCCTTCACTTCTTTCCCACTTCTATTTCTTTCTCAGAACAAAGCGGATCTGTGCCTTTGATCATCCTCCTCTTCCTCTCCTCCCTCCGTTTGACCCTCACTGATAAATATTCATTTGTCTCTTCAGCAGAGGAGGACTGAAGCTGATTTTCACCTTGTGAATCCTGTTTGGATGGAGCTCCTTGCATCGCCATGGCAGCCAACACAGAATGATTGTTGCTTCTCATTCGGCACAAACACTGTTATCACCTACACATCTGCTGAAACTCCAAAGAATTTCAGTGTCTCCAACTCTTATGGGTTAAATTTAATACTAATATCATCATCAATGGTCTTGACAAACTCTCATTCTTCATGCTGAACTAGAAAATTCCTCTGAGGAGCAGACTTCTACTAAGCATTTCTGCAGGTGCAAGATATCACCACCAGGTGGCCCCAACGGTGGCACCTGTTTGAAGGTCCTTTTACATTTAAAAACCAGGATTTCTTCTTAATCATGACCAACGGTATAAAAAAACGTGCAATGGGAAAGTCAAAAGAATACAGCCATGACCAGGGTTGATCTAGCATCTGGTCTTTAGGGATGTTCAGCCCTCAGTGCTCACAGAGGCACGTTATTTTTCACTAAATGGGGCGAACTAGTACATTTGTAAATGTTGGAGCTGTATTTGTTTTGCTTTGAGTAGTGATTTCCATTACAATATTCAATTTTGACCTCTTAATTTCAAAAGGCCATGGCTTTAAATTCATACCATCTTATCTCGTGAATATTCAGCACCGCTGGGGTGCTGCACACACAGATCCAGAAATTATTAGCAGCTAACTACTAGAGCAAAAAGCAGAACCCTACACAACTCTGGCAGTCGGGTGAACGTGCCAACCAATCTGAAGAGATGTAGCTGATAAGTGAGCTGGTCACAAGCCTCGTTTTGAAGCCTAGTTGCCAGACACAGGGTTGCCAGATTGGCCGGTCGCAGCAGAGTATTGTGCAGATGCAGAACTGCACAGTTGATTTTCAAAGTTTTTTCACATTAAAAATAATATATTTAAAATGTGCTGACCTTGGGGGTGCTGAGCTAATTCACTGTAGTGACGAAGCACACCTAAAAATAGTCTAAACTCACCCCTGGCCATGACATCAGGGAGCGAATTGTTGTCTTGCATAAGTCATCTCTTGGGACCATTTCATGGCAGCTTGATGTACCAAGAGCAGGGAGGGTAATGGAAATGAACACCCAGAGATGAAAAGCTTTTGTTCACAAAGGTGAAAATTAACCCCAAGACCACCAAGAAAGCCATATGCAATGAATTAGCTGCCTAATTCATTGCAAGAAAGAAGAAATGTCTCAGTGTTCATGGTCAAGAGAGTTCTTCATCGACATGGACTAAGAGGGTACTGGTTCAGAAAGAAGTCATTAGTCAAAGTTAGAAACAGGAAAATTCGAAGAAAAAAAGAAGAGTGTTGTGTGGGCATAAAGAACAGCAATATGTTTTCCAGGGAAAGGGCTTAATCATGTTCCAAGTGTTTAATTTAAACTTAGCATGAGATTTAGTGTAGAAACATGTACAGCACTGGATGTAAACGTGCTGAACCAGTTTAACACACAGTCAGAGAGACCATTTAAATCTGCAAGACGAGTGACGAGAACATCTTAGTCAATTGTATCGAATGAAGCACTGAGTTCTAAGAGGATCTAGTTTCCATCAGAGTTTAGTCTGATTCTTTTAGTGAGCGTGGTTCTAAAACTTTGCCCTGATACTATTTTTTCATGTGTCTTATGAATGATTGGTTTGGTTTAGTTTCTTTAATAAAGGTCAACAGCAGCTGTTTTGAAGGCCTCTGTAACAATTCCTATTCTTATATATGCATTTATAATGTTAAGGTGTTGAAGGTGCAGGGTCAATATGAGGTGGATGAGTTTAAGTAACCATCCTGTAAACATGCCATTGCCATGGTTGGTTGCATTACAGCAGTTTATGAGATCATATGTAGTTACACCAGTGGTGTTAATTCTAGCTCTAATTGAGGTTATTTTGTTGAGTTCCTCACATATTTCAGTTTAGGAGTGTTGAAGGTAGGGGGGTCGGTGTTTCAGAGCTGATCAATGGTGGATTCTGTGATAATTTTAGACAAATAGTCTGTCCTTGCCAGGCATATATCTTTGTTATGGACTGTCATGGTTTCTTTCTATATCTCAAGGTGAATTATTAGGCAGTCACGGTACGTGAGGCCCTATTGCTTTTCGTTTGACACTTCAGATTTTTCTTCCGCCAAATCAACTGCCTTTTTGGGGGCCTGAACATACCCGAAAACTCACCAAATTTGGCAGACACATCGGGCCTGGTGAAAATTTACGTATTTTATAGGATTTGAATATGGGCGTGGCAAAATGGCTTTATAGCGCCAGCTAACATTTTTCAAAAGAACACCCTCACCATATAGTTTCACATAGAGGAATGAAATTCGGCACACACATGTATCAGGTCAAGACGGACAAAAAAGACCAGGGTACCCATAGCATAGCTCCAACAGGAAGTCCACTATCTTGAATCGAACATCGCCAAAAATTGCAGAAATTGCTACTTTGACAAACTAGTCCTAGGAAATTGCCCACAGCGACTTCTAATTTTGGCTGTGCCATCTAGAGACTTTAAAATCGAATCACTAAACTATCAAAATGGTGAGTTTTCATCGGAGGGCGTGGCCTCTGCGAGGCCTCAAATTCTGATGTTTCGCCAAGAAAAAGGAAGTTGTGCTTTCTCCTTGAAAGGAACCTTCAAACTGGATGAAAATGATGGTATATGATGCTGGTCATGCTCTGAACACGTGCATATGTTCATATTCACGCCACGTCAGACCGCCCCCTGCTGACAACAGGAAGTCACTGTCGTCACGCTTTAATGAATTTCTCCTAACTGCTTCAAATCATGGTTGTGGCATGTCAAGACCTTTATGATGACATGTGTTTAAGACCATGAGTTTTCATTGGAGGGTGTGGCCTCGGTGAGGCGGCGAGGCGGCGAGTTTCGATCCCTAGCCATGTGACATCAACTCATCAGAACTTCCACATGCTACTTCCTATCAGCATCAAATATCTGATGATTCATAAGGGTCCTGTCCTGAACATATTTATACACCCATATCCACTCACACTCATAGCGCCCCCCATTGGCAACAGGAAACAACATTTAAAATGAATTCCCCCTGCTATAACGTTGATGTAGACTTATGAAATTCGGCACACAGCTTGGTTTTCCTCAATTTTCTCCCAGTCAGTCTTTCCTGATCAGTATTATGCTGTTTTCATCAAACTACAGTGAGATTCTCTTGGTGATACTCCTTTTAATTTTCAGTGTGGTTACGGCATCCAGCACAGACAACAGCGCACCATTGAAATTTAATACCATGTCATTCAGAGAGCTTTTTTTATTGACTGAATAAGGATCCAAGTATAATACACCCAATACATAAAAAAATACAATTAAACCTCATGATTTGATTTACATTACCCATCCACAAGTACCATATGGTCACATCTGGTTGTCATCACAGGCAAAATTACATCCCCACAGATCTGCAACATATATAACTGGTTGACTTCTGGGTTACGTAGTGTGGATCTCTTGCATGCTACAAAATATGACCTGTTAGAGTAAACCATCTGGGTACCATTCAGTACTAGTTGACAGTGATTAAGGTATTCAGACATACTAGATAGTGGATTCTTCATTTTTGGTTACTACGTAGCTAGGAAGTAGGCAGTTCTGGGTGCAGCCCCTGTTTGAGACAAGAAGCTGTTCATGGAGTTTGGGACCAGTCAAACACAAGCTAAGAACTCGGCAGCTTTTAAACCAGCGACTCCAAGGAGATCAAATTGAATATCAAGAAAAAAAGGTGGCTGATGGCTGTGATGTGTCAGACGAAAATAATTCAGCAACAGAGGGTTTGTGGTGTGTTATCTGCTATAAGACATCAGAGCAAAAAGATGAAACTGGGACGGTTTGTGTGTTCAGCTCCGTGGCTCTTGATTGCTTCTCTTTTTATTCTTGTTTTCCTGACAATTCTACCACACACCCATTATTCATTCTGTGGTGTGTGTGTGTGTGTGTGTGTGTGTGTGTGTGTGTGTGTGTGTGTGTGTGTGAGTGTGTGTGTTGTTTAAACTGCTACATAAAGCCAACTGGCTGATCCAATCTGTGACAACCGTGAGACCTTGGATTTTTTTTTTTCTGACAACAAAGCTACACAGCTTTCTGTGTCCGTACAAATGTACACAGCATAAATAAAGCATTGTTTATTTTAAATAAAACATGACAAAGTGCATTGGATTGAATTGTTTTTCTATTTATGGGATAAAGATTGTGTTTTCTATATCTTATTCACTGCCAACAAATCCCATGAAAAAACAATGTCTCTCGATACTTTCTGTCTGTCGCTTTACCTCAGTTCCAAACTTGTTGATTCCCTTTAAATGTTTTAAATCAAATGTAATAGTTTTATTTCTTTTTTTCAGTTAAAGTAATTTCTTACAACTGGGCACCAGACTTTTTAGTTCTTGTTTCCTTAACCAAGAAGAAATGACGCTATTGTTGAGGACTATTTTCATCTGTAGATCAATACACATTTGAGTACTTCTGGCAGCAGGTCCGTGTGTGTGTGTGTGAGAGAGTTAAAGTAAACTACAATCTGTGTGATGAAAGAACATTTCAGGTACTCAGTGCCGTCGTGGTGTGTTTTCGATGTTTTTTTGGACAATGGTGGTTTGGACAATTGTACTTTGACCATTGGACTAATCAACATATCTCCACAAAGTATATAACTTTATAAACCACTATTAACTCTCTCTTGCATAGTGTTGTTATGGCAACAATTACTTTATCTTAATTTCTAAAAAGCTGTGATATAAAATTTAAGTTTTTACAGTTAGGCGTGAAAAGGGCACTTGACCAGGAACTTTTGTTTACAAGTTTTGTTTGGAACATGTCATAGAACATTGTCTTTTATTCAGAATTTTGGAAGATCTCAATATCTAGGGTAGGTAATCTTTGTTCTTTTTTTTTTTTTTTTTTTACATTTAATTAAATGTTGAAGTTATACATTTTTATAATGTGCTAAAAAAGATTTATATGCAAATACAAATATACAAATGGAAAATTCCTAGTGTTTACAACCTAATGGAGTCTTACATATTTTTTATACATCTATTATTTGGGCCATTTTAAGTTTTAAGTAATAAAAACATTCTTTTACATTTTTTTTTACCACATCTAAGTAATATTTTATGCAAAGAGGGTTAATAAATATTAGATTTTGGTTTCAGGATATAGAATTTAGGAGAAGAAGAGGAGGAGAAAAAAGTACAATATGTACTTTGACCATTGGACTAATCAACTCTCCAAAGTATAAACTTTATAAACCACCTTTAAAACACAGCCATCATCACCCTCTTGAATATGCAATCTGATTGGCTAGTTTTAATCTCACCACCAATCCATGTAGTTCCATTTAGGTTTATTGGCACAGCACTGGCATGCTGTTAGCATTGTGTGTTTAGTTATAGGTCGACATTGTCAGATTATAAACTTTATGGATCCAGGCTCCACATCCATGTAGAATAATATGTTTTCAATACATACAATTTCAAATATTATTACAATTCATGTTTATTTTAAGGTTTATCTTAAGAGAAAAGACAAGCCAGAGATTATTTTTAACAAACTGGCATGATAAATCCACTCCTGTACTCACACATTCACACATGAACGTCTGGTGTGAAATGTGCGTCACACTTGTGAAAGGCTCACACATTAAAGTCTGTTTGATTCAGCTCCGACTGGTTCAGACGTTTCTGTTCACACATGTAGCATCCTGGTCCAGGTCCAGATAGGATCAGGGTCCTGCTACATGTCTGAAAGAAGCTTCAGATGAAGTCTGAGTTTCACTCTGCTCATGGCTCATTAAGTACAAGGACTGTGTTTACTGCTGAACGTCCATATGTGTGTGTGTGTGTGAGATCACCTACTGTGTTAGTGGCTGCAGGAGTGTGTTTAGCCACACTAATAAGCCTCGCAAACACAAACATGGACACACACACACACTCAGGGTGTTAGATGTTTGTTTATGGTTTGCTAATTAGCCATGGTCATGAGCAGGAGGCAGCATGACACACACACACACACCAAGCCCGTTAAATATATTCCTCTCACATTATTATTGATTGAACCTTGCTATCCTTCAACATTGAACAGCAGAGGAGGCTCTAAGTGCAGACGCTTGAGTCCAGTATCAGAGGATTTATAACTATCTGCTGCAGTGGTTCACAAATATAACTTTAGTTATGTTTAAATTATATTGTGTTGTGGGGTGTGTTACATTGTAAATGCATCAAACATAACAGTTTTAAGGCTATTTCTGTGTCTGGGGATTGTTGAAGGTTACAGCAAACGTAAAAGCCAAAAAAACAAAGAAAATCTTGAGTCTGAAGAACCTTAAAGTGTCACTAGATGCTCCAACTGAACACCAATTCATCAAAAAAGCCTCAACTTCTCTCCAGAAATACTGGAGTCAATGAATGCCTCCATCTCTAAATGAATAAATAAATAAATCTAAATAAATTCAAAGCTGATAATGAGGTAGCTGGTGGTCATTTTAGAAATTATTTCTCCTTGTAAATACGATCTGTGAAGGCCTGTAGCAGCTGTCTGCTCTGTGGGTGTTGATTGACAGCTGTAATTGACAGTTGGTTCACCTGCTGCCAGGACACACACTGAGTCAGACTATTGTCACAGTTGTTACCACTAATTAGCTCAAATGACATAATTAATTAAAATAAAAATAACCAAAATGATCTTATCAATTATTAGTATTGAAGGTTTTGGAGTTCTTATCATAGAGGTTAATATACTTCATTCTTGTACAGTATTATATAACCCATATATATATAATTCATAGCGTTGCCATATGGCAACAATTACTTCATCTTAATTTTTCTAAAAAGCTGTGATATAAAATATATGTGTTTAGAGTTAGGCGTGAAAAGGGGGCTTTTATTTTGGAAGGATGAGGTCATATGATCAGGATATCCTGTTTGTTCATTGACATGTGAGCATCACTGTCTCACGAGTGAAAATTGTCTTTTATTCAGAATTTTGGAAAATTTTCACCAAATGAAAAAATTAACTCACTATCTAGGGTAAGTAAACTTTCTTTATTTATTACATTGAATTCATTTTTTTCTAATATGCTGAAAATGATTGTTCCCATACATGTAGTTGTGACAGCCCTCTTCTCTCACACCAACTACCTTCATGTCCTCTTTCACTACGTCCTTTAAACCTTCTCTTTGGTCTTCTTCTAGATCTCCTGCCTGGCCCTCAGCATCCTTCTACCATATATTCATTATGTCTCCTTTTGGACATGTCCAAACCATTTCAGTCTGACTTTATCTCCTCTAACATGTGCTGTCCTTCTGATTCATTCCTGATCCTATCCATCCTGGTCCAAAAGAGAACCTCAGCATCTTCATCTCTGCTACCTCCAGCTCTGCCTCTTCTCTTTTCCTCAGTGACACTGATCCATCATGACACGTGTCCAGGTATGGATCTGTAACTGTATGCCGACGATACTGTTGCATACACATGCAAAAACAGCTGAATTTGCAGCCAGGAAGCTAACAGCTTCTATGGGAAGGATCACAGAGTGGCTTGACTGTCCTTAACATGAGAAAGACAACAGGAAAGACAACTGGGCTTCCAGTGGCAGCATTTTCATAAAAGCAGTGAATATTAAAATGGTGAGGGGGGTTAAATATCTGGGATTAACAGTCGATTCAAATCTAAGTTGATGTTAAAAATGTGGAAAAAAATGACCAAAACCATTAGATACAATCTAAAACATTTCAGACATATTAGATGCTGTCTTTCCATGCATGCTGCACAGATATCTATGCACAATATTATCCTTTCTCACTTGTATTGTATAACTTGTAGGGACAATAACTGTCAAACCATTGGAATCTCTGTATAAACTAATCTTAAAAACCCTGGAAAGAAAATCTATGCAGTTTCACCACTGCAGGATTCTGCAGAAGCATCACCTGCTTAGCTTTGACAATGTTAAACTGCTTGCCAATTTGTGTCTTTTGTTTAACTTTTGTTTGTTTAATTGTAAGACTTTAAATGGCCTGGCTCCTCCCCCAATGCATCACTTTATTAATTTACATCCTCAGCAGTCTAAAATCCACTAGAATATTATTAATAAGAGAACGTTCTGTGCCCTTCATTCAGCTTTCTCTGTAAAAGCTAGAACTCAGTGGAACTCTCTCCCTGAACAAATTCAAAAATCTACTGAAAGACACTGAACTCTGGAATCACTGATCCGATTTATTTTAATATGATTGTGTGACCGTGTTTGTGTGTGTCTCAGTGGGTGTGAATGTGTTTTTATACATGTGTGAGTGGATTAACTCTACAGTTTTGTGTCATTATGTCATTGTCATTTTCCTGTGATGTTTTATTAGTGTCTTACTGCTATTTCTTTGTGATGTTTTTTTAACATGTGTTTGACTTGTGACCTGCTGGGGGACTGCAGATGTAAATTAGCTCTGATACTCTGGTACAATGCATCAAATGAGAATATTTCTTCATGGTCCCTTTACAAATAAACCTACTACTAATACTGTCTCTAGTCCAGACAGCTGCTCTCACCACAGTTTTTACACCTTTCATTTTAGCTGAAACTCTTCTATCACACATCACACATGACACTTTTCTCCACCTGTTCCAACCTGTACACACTTCTTCATCTTTTATCACACTCTCCATTTGCTCTGGACTGTTGACCTTCAGTACATAAAATCCTCTGCCTTCTTTATCTCTTTTCCCTGTAACCTCACACATCCATTTGGCTCCCTCTCATTCACACACATATATTTCTTTTGTGTTTTGTTATCAAAACAAACAATACAAATTGTGATAATAGATTTTGTGAAAAATGTTGGAGAAAAGGAAAAACAAATGACCCTATTCTGGCCTCAAAGAGGGAGCACATATTACTCCAAAATCATTTATTTAAAATAAAAGTAAAACACACATTCAGTAATGTAAATCAAGTGGTACTATATACAAATTTGTGTGTGTGGGTGGTTGTGTGTAGGAACACGTCAAACATGGCTGCCGTGACCACATGCACCTTTGTTCTATGAGAGAGACTGACGACCATGTAAAGGTTAAAGGTCAATTGATGAATGTGTTCAAGGGTGCAAAGCCAAAAAGGTTTAAATGGTGCAAATAGAACAAATTAACTTAACCATTAAATAACCTAACACTATGAACAGCAGCCAATAATAATTTTGCTTTGGTGTGTGTTTTGTAGGCAAAGTTTAACATAATCAAAATGTCACATATTCATCTGTGGGCCCAACACGTACATAACCTGAAACATCTCCTCAACAAACTGTGCAACTGCATCTTAATTTAGATGAAGAATGTCTTCTTCCAGTGATCCTGCATGATTTTCATGGCATTTTGCTAAAGGTTGGTGCTACAGCTACATGATGAATTTAAATGGCTACAGCTTGGTGTATGGGAGCACAGTGGGGATTTGATGGTGTTGAGGAGGATCAAATCCCATGTACATAAATAAATAACAACTGCACAATGTGATGTCAGAATGATGTCCAAAAATGTCCTCAGTTCAAAGGTCAAATGAGAAACCTCAATATTACATCCAAGGTTGGATCATGGTTAGACATCCAAACAGTGGACCTAGTTTGTTCATAGAATAAACTACTGTTCAAAGGTTTGGGGTCACCTAAACAAGTTAGTGTTTTCCATGAAAAGTCTTTTATTTACCACCATGAGTTGTTAAATGAATAGAAACTTTTATTACATTATCCTTCTGATGAAATGAGCAAATTGTACCTTTAGAACACTGGAGTGATAGTTGCTGGAAATGGGCCTCTACACACTTATGTAGATATTGATGCACCAAAAACCAGACATTTACAGCTAGAATAGTCACAATGTATAGTGTATTTCTGATTAGTTTTAAGTTATCATCATTGAAAAACTGCTTTTTAAAAAAAAAATAAAAATAAGGACATTTCTAAGTGACCTCAAACTTTTGAGTAGTAGTAGATGTCCAGAAGTGACCCAAGTGACCCAATAGACATGTATATCCAGTGTCCAATGATTAGTGGGAAAGAGCAAAGTAAAACCAGAAAAACACTTTAGCCAGAAAAAAAGAGACACAAACATTTCCAGATGAATCTGTAAAGGCTGGTAGCTTTGGGATGGGAGTCCTGCAGAACAAAAAGCCCTTGGGAGTGGAGCAGCTTCAGCTCATCTAGAAAACAGCTGAGCTGAAGGTTGGTTTGTGGTGCTCTCAGTCCTGTCAGTAAATATAGCTGTGTAGATTAAGCGATTAATCGATAGTTGCTGACTATCAAATGAATCACCAACTATTGTGATAATCCATTAATCAATGAGTCATTTGAGTCATTTGTAAGAGGAAAATATCCAAATTCTCTGGTTCCACCTTCTCAAATCTCATTATTTTCTGGTTTGTTTAGTCTTCTATAATAAACTGATGATCTCTAAGTTGTGGACTGTTAATCTGTACCAAAAAAAACATTTTAGGCTGCATATTCAGCATTTTACACTTTTATAAAGCAAACAACTAATCAGTTAATCTCAATATTTCAATAATGGATAGATAAATCAACTATCAAAATAGTTGCAGCTCTTTCAGTAAATATCTGTCTGATTATTCAGTCTAAGGTCTGAACAGATACACAAGGCTTCTGGTCTGGCTTTCAAAGAAAAACAAGTAATTGGACACACACATTGCAGGAGTGAGTGTTAATGGTCAGAAATCCTGTTATATCCGAATTAAAAGGGTCTAAAAACCCGAATGCCACAAGACCCTCCGCAAGATTAGTTAATGTCCGACTCATCTCTGTTCATATTTGCATGCTGCAATATTTAATTCTTATTTGTTTTGGTAATTTGCAATTACTCAGAATACCAAAACAAATTTGACGTGGGCTTATGGGGCTCACGAGAGTCTCTGAGCCAGGCGCGGTTGCCTGATCTTCACGGTCTGTAATTCAGCGTCACGGTTCACACTCTCCTCCTGCCTCACAAAATACACTCTGCTCCCCCGATGATTAGGACGCACCACATGTGCAGAGCTGACAGAGCTTTCACTTGAATATCAGACATATTAACACACAGATCCACAATAAAATATAATGACTGGACAGAAATGGATTATTATTGGAATATATATATATATATATATATATATATATATATATATATTGTATATATATATATATATATATATATATATTGTATATATATATATATATATATATATATATATATATATATATATATATATATATATATATATATATATATATATATATATATATATATATATATATGGAATATTATTCAGAACCACCATATGAAGCCACAATGTCATACACATGCCAAACCAGCAGGTAGCAATAATACTTCTAACAGGAAGGCTGTTTTAGCCAATCACAAGGCAAGGGTCCTCCACACTTCCTGTTTACCAATGCACAGTGTGACATCAAACAGCATCAACAAGAAATTGTGGTTCATGTTTGACTTTTTTGTGAAAAGTATGTCAATCAAAGAAAAGAGTTGATCAGACAGTATCAGAAATTTGGCTTGGAAGAGGAATCTCTCAAATAGTGTCAAGTGAGAGGGGATAATATATAATAATATATAATATTATATAATAATTGAATTAGTACCTCTAGTATTGAGCCCTGTAGTAATTTCCCTCCAACATTTTTTTAATATAATGGAACATAATATAATTCCCAAAAAGGAATCTCATGGTATAATCTTACTTTTTACTATGTTTTCCTGCAATTTATAGAAAACTAACTAAATAGCTGGATTTGTTCTGGAACTATTTTGCAGACCACAGTACTGCTCCAGTAAACCTCCGCTGCTCCGTCACAAATAGGATCAATGCTCAGTCCCAAACCTTTCAAAGCAATAACAGATGAATGAAATGTGAAACATGCGCACACACACACACACACACACACACACACACACACACACACACACACACACACACACACACACACACATCAACTTGCCTGGGATTGCAGATGACAATAAGCCTATATCTGGCACATTTACATGAAGGACCCAAGCAAGTTCTCATGTTAATTAATGTGCATTGCCCCTTCTTAAATAAATAAACAAGCAAACAGGGAAAAAAAAATGTGTGTGAGTGTGTGAGTGTGTGCGTGCATTCGTGCCTGTTTGTGTATGTGTGTGTGTGTTAAACAGCTCTGACTCTGCTGTCAGCCCGCCAGAATACACATTGCTATTTCCATCCGCATATGGTTGAATTAACGTGTGTGAGAGAGAGATCAACAGATGAAGGCAGCAAATCTGTTTTCCTGAATCTTGGCCCAGTGTTTTCCTTTGTCTGTTTTAATTAACAAATAGCTGAGAGAAACACTCTGGGAGCATCTTCCTGGTAAAACTCCTGCATATGTTTGCATGTGTGTATGTGTATGTGTGTGAATATTTATGGTCATAATAAGGTCACAATAATGCAGACTTTTCAAATAATGAGTGAGAAAACGTTGCAGGTGAGAATATGAAGCAAAAAAACAACAGGTCTGGCTTGACCAATGAGATTTTAATCTGTAAATTCATAGTCAGACATGGCAGGAAATAATATGCCATTATTTTTTTCAACATGTTATTATAAATGTGTAAATCCAGGCTCTGGATGGCCATGTTTGCACTGTTAATCAGATTTGAAGATTTATACCAACTTCGATTTGATGCAATTGACAATTGAATCACTTCTTTTACACATAGTAGTAGCACTTCAAAGCAGCAAGAAACACAATTTGATGTGTAGAAGTGACGGAGTTCCCCTTTAAGGTTGTTCAGAGCTCACTGCCCTTTGTTAACCATCATCTGTGTTCATGTTAGTGTTGGAACTCATCTACTGTACAAACTCCATCTGTTTCCCTCAGCTGATGCGTTAAAAACAGCTCGTCTGCTCACGTTTCACTCCACATGTTCTCCATCTGTTCACCTGAGAACAACAACAGCAGCAGCAGCTCTGAACTCTGAACCTAACAGCAGTATTCCACCTATAACACATTAATAAGGTTAATCACTATCTGATGACAGTTTCAAAAATCGTCGAAACAACGTCCGGACTCTGAGTCAAAATGGCAAAATACCATAAAACAATGTAAAAACTCTAGGATCATATCTTGATTTTATTCTAAAACGTTGCTCTTTAAATCATAAAACATGATCCTGTTGTGTCTGATGGATGTCGACATGATCACCATGACAGCAGCAGAGATGGCTAATCTGACAGATGGCTGCAATATTTACTCTAACACTTATACTCACACTCACAATGTATAACAATTTATGTGAGAAGTTATTGAGCTAATCTGCTCTTTTGCAAGCTTTTTTTTATTTGAAAATAAATGTTTAATAATAGTGATGATAGACAGGATTACTGCATCTCTTTTATATTCATAGCCTTGACTATGAGATTGAGACACTAGATCAGAAACTGTCCAATCACAGAATAACTTTGTATTCATAGTATTTATAAATAATTTATCATTTATACAGCACCTTTCTAGTCTTTATGACCTCTCAAATCACTTTAAACTACAAGTGTCCGTTCACATCACAATCACATTTTTTGATACTGGTTCTGATACTGACGCCATTATTTTGATACTGGCATCAATTTGATGAAATTCAAATATTTGAGATAAGATTTTCATTGTAATTATGCATTGAAAACTGCTTGGTAACATTGACACAGTCCTTTTTTAAATGTCACTGCTGCAGTCAGTGGATTGCATTTGTTTTCAGCCACAGGACATTGATAGAGACTAACTTTTTAGTTTAGCTCTTTAGCCAGGTAGGAAAATACCTTGGGTGTATTATAGAATTGGATAACGCACGGAAAAATTCATTTCAATGGAAGTTGCTCACCTGGCGCATACGCCGAAAATGTTCATAACTTCTGGGAGTGCCTGCTGAGAGGTAGAGACATGTCAATAATACCTCCATGGAAAACACAGGTACTTTTTATGCTAATGGTCCTGGGTTATTTAATTGTTCTGTCACTGTAACTCACCACTGCTGCTGTTTATCATGAACGTGACGGTCCCTTAATGGCCACTAATTACCCAAAACACACACTAAACAAAAAGCACATACATATCTCACAGCCTCCCCATTACTTAATCAAGAATTGACTCTTTGACAGACTCCAGGTCCCTGTACACCCAGTACCAGAGCTTGGTCCACATTGCCAGTAGTAAGTCAGACTTGTTTTCAGTGGGAATTGGGCTCCACCAAGGCAGATCAATCTATCAGTCAATCTATGTTCTACCCTTACCTATATTCATGAACTCTGGGTAGTGACTGAAAGGGCAAGATTAAGGGTACAAGCAAAGTTTCTTCTGCAGGGTGAACACCTAAATCTGAGCCCATGATTTTCAGCTTGAAAAGGATGGATTGCAGCCTCCAGGTCATGTATAAGATCCAGCAACTGAGCCGAAAGGTGAAGCTCTTGATTTACCGGTTGATCTACATTCCTCCACAGGGTGTCTGGTCTCTCCCTTAGAGATAGGGTGAGAAGCTCGGTCATCTGAGGGAACCTCAGAGTAGAACCACTGCTCCTCTGCATTAAGAGGTAGCCAGATGAGGTGGGTCAGGCCTCCTGTCTGAAAAGACCTAGGACATGTTGAAGAGACTATGCCTCTCGACTGGCCTGGGAACACCTTTGGCTTCCCCTGGAAGAGCTGGATGAAGTAGCTGGGGAGAGGGAAGTCTGGGCTTCTCTACTGAGGCTGCTGCCCCCACGACCTAACTTCAGATAAGTGAGAGAAGATAAAGATGAAAGCTAAGAGTTGTTTTGATATTCAAACCAAAGCAGTTCAGTCAGTGCCAAAAAAGAACCAAAGATCAGTCTCCAGACGTGAGTGCAGGTTTTTGTTCCAACAAAGCATTTACACACCTGATTCTATTAATCAACCACTAGAGTTCTTGATTAGGACCTTCATTAGTAGAATCGGGTGTGTTAGTGCTTGGTTGGAACAAAAACCTGCACCCACTGCAGCTCTCTAGGACCAGGGTTACCTACACCTGGTCTAGCCCAAAGACACTCTAACTCTGATCCATAGCTGCCCCCCGCTGTGAGTGTCAGAACAGACTGACCCCACAACATGAAAACACACAAATTCCCAGTGCAAGGGTAGCAAGCCCATTTCTGTAAAAGGGATTAGAATAAAAGTCTGTTTCTGTTTTCCGGTTAAACTCCTTACAACTGAACCAGCTGATTATTGAAAGCTTCAAACAACTCTCTCTCTCTCCCTTTGTGTTTCTGTGTTTAGACAATTTGTGTGAGTGTGTGTGTGTGCGTGTGCGTGTGTGTGTGAGAGAGAAATGGCTTCAGGATGAAATTGAGTACAAAGCTGTAGACAAAATATTACTTTATCATCTCCCTTTCTCCTAACTCACCTCTAAACCAACAAAAAGAGACAAAACAACCAGAGTGAAGGAGAAACACAAACCACCATTAAAACATGTTTATGTCCAATTATATTTATGACTTAATTTACTGTGGAGCATCAGAGTCTGAAGCATATCATTGTTATTCAGTCTGTTTCATTTGCTCCACACCAGCAGCAGCCTGAAGGTAACGTTTATCCGGACTCAGAAGAGAGAAACGAGCCTTCTGAGACCAGATTTTGATGGAAATTAAAAGGACGAAGTCTTCAGTCAGCCAAAGGCACCACAATATTTACACCGAACCTTTTCATTTTCATCACCACAACGAACCCACATAGCACTATGACTACTAGATGATATATTTTTTTTAATACATCGGGTAGCATCAGGCCATGGAGACCTTTTTAATTACCGAAGTTTCCAGATAAGCACCTTGAAAAATGTCTGTCAAAATTCGTTTGTGAAACTTTAAATTTAATGAAGTCTAGTCTCTTGTCTGCCAGGATACCTGACCTTGCAGTACACTAACACATTCTGATCCCTGTGTGAACTGCATTGATGGACCAGGAGAAACACTGAGTTTTCAACTTCTACTCTATGAAACACATTAATGCTCAAAAGTTCACATATATTGTTCTTTAATGCACTTAAATGGATTATTTACATTTTAATATAATATTATAGTCATTCTGGACTTCATAATTACATAAAATGGTATTTTGACACTTTTACGAGAGTTAATAGAGTTAAGTTGATAGTTTATCATCTACTCATACTTCTACCAGAGTAATGGATGTGAAGACATTTGACACCTCTATTAGACACAGAAATTCATTGGTTAGGTTTTGAAAAGGAAAAATTCTAACCACCATTAGAATCTAACCACAATCCAACTCCAAATGAGGACAATTTGTCCCCTTAAACACATGCCATTGGTCTAATTGCTTCTATGTCAGATGTTGAGTTATATAGTCTATGGGATTAGGCTGCATGTTGAAAAAAAAATATGCAATGGGTACCCAGTTTGTTGAAATGTGGTGGATAAAGTAACACCATTTGTACTGTGAATGAGAACAGATTTAGTTAATCCATGCAAATCCATGACTGTTAATTGTTATTATGGTGTGGTGGCCATTTGATAAGACTATTATTCCTTTTATATAAATATATATATATATAAAGTCCAATTTTAGACCCATTGGTCTGAATGCATTGGCAGTCAATGTAGAATTTTATTAAAATGACACTAGTATAGAGTACTATTAACACATATTAGATATTGTGCATTTTAAACTCCTTACATGGGTACAACAACACCAACACTGACACTATACATGTATTAGTCAGAGTTAACTTTAAACTACAGTGTTGAAATTCCCAGAACAATTTGTACAAATATTCTCAAACACTAGTGTGGAGTACTATTGACACTTGACAAGTGTTGACCAGTATTAATTTAGTGTTGAAATAACTATATCTGAGTGAATAAACCTTAACACTATGCCAGTGTTACATGCTTTCTTGGTGTTAAAATTAACACTCTCAGAGCTGATTTAACACTGGCTTTTTGCTGTATTGTTATTGGTTTCCATAATCAACATGAATGTCTGTTGTGAAAGTCCCTGAATTTGCATTTGATATAACAACAACACAGCAGCTTGTGCAGACTGACACAAACAGAAATGTTTTATTTAAAACAAAAAAAGCCAGATACATGAACTTCACAGCAGACTTAGTGAAACAGTGTTTTTGGCTCTTTGTGTCTTTGTTCGTTTCTTTGATTCTCGTATTCTTATTTTTTTCCTTTGTCTCTTATGCTCGCTCTTTCATGTCTCTTGCTTTCTGTCTGTCTTCATCAGTTAACATTGTTCACCCCCACCTCTTTCCTTCTCTCTTTACTGCCTGAAACCTTTACATTTTCTCCTGCTCCATGGTGTTTGCTGTTTGTCATGTATCGTGTGTCATACTGTGAAAACGAGATCATCTCCTTCTGCTCAGCTTCACTTGAAGCCGTTTTGACTTCTATCGTGTTCAAGTCGGTTTACAACTAGATCGTTTTTATCTGTAAAAGGAAAATTTGTTGGTTGTTCTGATTGGTCAGATCAGGAAGCTTCTTCCCAGCTCTGCTAAACTAAAATAACAGGGTTTGACGTTTCGTTTCTCCTCATCTCATCTTCTATACCCGCTTATTCCTCATTAGGGTCGCAGGGGAGCCAATCCCAGCGCATTACAGGTGAGAGGCAGGGATACACACCAGATGGTCGCCAGCCAATCATGGGGCACATACACCATTCACTCACACATTCACACCTACGGGCAATTTAGAGTCTCCAATTAACCTCAGCATGTTTTTGGACTGTGGGAGGAAGCCGGAGTACCTGGTGAAAATCCACACAGACACGGGGAGAACATGCAAACTCCACACAGAAAGGTCCCAGACCCAGGACCAAGGAGGTCTTGAACCTCCGACCTTCTTGCTGTGAGGCAACAGTGCTAAACCCTCCTTTAGTCTTAATTTTTAGCTTCTCAAATTCATAAGTAAAAATGATATGATATGATATGAACATTGTGAACAACTAAGGCTACAGGCTACAAGGCTAATGAATTTTAATAAAACTCCATATCCAAATACACATGACAAATTAGTACCCAGATTTAATTTTTATTATTATTATTATTTTTAAATGTAGGAATAGCGTCAAAAATAAAGACCTGATCGAAAATGAAGGTAGGTGCCACCTTGGCCTATTTAGTTAAACAGACAATTTTGTAGGCTATAATATAACAGGGTTTTACTTTTCTTTTCTCTTTTACTCTTCAATATCAGCTTCTCATTCATCTGTTCATCTTCAGGTAGAAATATAATATGAACAACATAAACACAAATACTCCTCAGAAGTCAGTTTAGCAACCAAGGCTACACATCTTTTAATGACTATTTGACTTGCAAGAAGGCAACTTGCAAGAAGGAGAAGGTTTACACTAGGAATTTTCCATATTTGCATATTGTGGCCATATGGCGACAAATCTATTTTAGCATATTGGAAAAAAAAACAACTTATAACATCAAAACTGAATTAAATGTAAAATAAATAAATAGATAAAATAGAGTTCATTTATTTATTTAGTGATTTTTTTCTAAATCCTGAATAAAAGACAATCTGGTTGTGAAACAATGACGTTCAAATTGGTAAATGTTCATGATGAAAAGGGACAGGTAAACAGGATATCCTGGTCATGTGAAATTGTATATCCTTCAAAAATAAAAGCGCCTTTTCAGCTGAAGTAAGTAATAGATAAGATTACTTATCTAAAATACTTATCTTATTAAGATAAAAATCCATATGTCAACACTAAATTCCTATAGAGTACTTGGATGTGTCTATTTTTTTTAAATGTAAGAATAGCGTCGAAAATGAAGGTAGGAGCCACCATGGCCCATTTAGTTAAACAGACAATTTTGTAGACTATAATGCTATAGTGTAAGAATATCTGTAAAAATGTTCAATAATTACAATCTAGTGATGCTACGGCAGATCAGGGGCACCGCTGTTCCTCCACGGATCGGGCATGCTGGATCATAAAAATGGATTAATAGCGTGTGAGCTGCGTGGGTGAGTGAAATAATACTTCAATCTTTTTTTGAGTTTATTAAATACCTGCAGGGATCCCCTGCAGCAGGAATGATAAGTGCGTCAACCACATTAGAGCCTCGGTGACAGGACCTGTCTGTTACAGTCACCGTCCAGGTTCTTATGGAGTAAAGCTGCCATACTCTGATAAATCTGTGCTCCGTAAGAGTTATACCCCCTGGTGTTTTCACCAGATGCACTGCAGTGCATTTCAAAAGCAGCTTGGCTCTCCGCTAAAGATCCACTGTATACGAGTCTATATATCAGATGAAGACAGATGTACGTGTCAGTCAGAATAGAGAAGATCAGACCGGAAGTCAGATCGAGGGAAACAAAAAGGACGTTTGTTAATTTTCAACCAGAAGTCAACAGGTCAGATGCAACCACACATCCTTTCAGGGAAAGGAATCAAGGAAGTATGAAGAAGTCACCAGCAAGTCAAGCTGGACTGAGTAGGAAAGAACAAAAAAAGTCACCTTTTATTCTGTTTATACATCTGCAGTTGTTCACCAATTTTTGATCAGGCAAATTATGCGTGATCTTGTGGTCTCTCAAACCCAGCTCATCACAGCGCTAACAAGTCTTCCACAGCAGAAAGACTCCCCAGGGAAAGGCTTAGTGAAGCTGCATCGCTGTCGGACCAGAGCCGATTTATGTCCGGTGGGAAATGGGGTTAAGGTGCCGTTCGGCTTATTTCTGGTGTTTCAGCATCATTGGGGGCAGGGTCTGGTCAAGAGGTAACAGAATGCTTCTGGTGGATGTCAGAAGAATAACACTGACAGAGACTGCATATGAAACATTAGCATCACCATACCGGTAGCTGCTACTAGTTAGCATCACTGGCTACTAACCAGTAGCTTCTACTCCAACACCACAGTGGTAGCTTCTACATAGGAAGTTAGCCAGTAAAAAGAAAAATTCTAACATACTACAGCAGCCATCTTGGCCATTCTTGGAACCCAGATGTTTAAAAGAGGAACTCCAGCACCACTGGGAAACGTTCTTCTGGTGTAGAGTCACAGGTCAAGTTTGACAGAACTTGCATAATTGGTTAATCTCTAAAATAGAGAATATCACACCTTTTGATATGAATCAAATCCTAATATACAAGAAGAACATCACTAAAGAAATGTGATATGATCAATATTATCATGATTATGGGAAAATATCATATTCATGCATGTTAATGAAAACAATTAAAGACCTTCAATAGCATGTTCTAAAAACACAATTAAAATATTGTATCCCTCTCTATTACTCTTAGCTGAAAAACATGGAGCAATACAAAAACTTTGCAACAACATTTTTCATAATTTTAAGAATTTCTAATACTTAACTGAATGAAGTGAAGTCAATGTCTGATGTTGAAATGTGAATGATATGGTGAGAAGGATAGTCTCATTGCAAAAGAAAAAAGAAGATTATTATTTATTTAATTTATTTTATTATCATTTTATTTCCTAAGGTCAGTCAGTCATTTTCTATACCTGCTTATTCCTCATTAGGGTCACAGGGGTCTGCTGGAGCCTATCCCAGCGCGTTACGGCGAGAGGCAGGGATACACCCCAGATGGTCGTCAGTCAATCGTGGGGCACACACACCATTCACTCACACACTCACACCTACGGGCAATTTAGAGTCTCCAATTAACTTGAGCATGTTTTTGGACTGTGGGAGGAAGGCGGAGTACCTGGTGAAAACCCACACAGACACAGGGAGAACATGCAAACTCCACACAGAAAGGTCCCAGACCCAGGACCAAGGAGGTCTTGAACCTGCGACCTTCTTGCTGTGAGGCAACAGTGCTAACCCCTGCGCCACCGTGTCGCCCTATTTCCTAAGGTGTCATATATAAATAAATGCATATCATATATTTATATCCATTTATTTAGTGAGATGATAGTCTTGATGTTTATTCTTCCTTTGCTTTGCTCAAGTTTATGTTTATGTACAAACACAAAGTGGAGATTCTTACATGAATTTGTAATTATTGTATTGTTCAATAAAGTTTAGGGGAAAAAATGAAAAGTTCTTCTACTGCAGTTACTGACCTCCCGGTGACTTCTGGGATACATAGTGTGTATTACTTGCATACTGCTAAATATGACCTGATGTAGTAAACCATCCGGGTATTGTTCAGTATTAGTTGATAGCGACGGGCGTCGTCAGACGTCTACATAGTGCATTTATCATTTCAGCCGACTACATAGGTGGAAGTATGCGGTTTCTGATGCGGCCTGAATGGTGAGGGGGAGGGCCTCCTTGTGCCGTGAATCAGTGATTCACATAAGAGGTATCATCTTGTCTAAATGTCACCACTCACGATCCCTGTGGAGAATCAACCTTTATAATTCAACATTAACATAGAGCAGCCTAACAGCTGGAACCGTGATGCTGGAGGTGACGGGAGGAGAGAGCTGTCGCTAACGAAATGCTAATAACTGAGCTCTAATAGACAGCCTGCTGAATCTCTCATAATTAGATGCTGCAAAGTTTTTAAATGTGCATCCAGATGCATACAGAGATAAACAACCAGCAGCAACAGTGAAGGTCAGGAGTTCAGAAGAAAACTGGAAAATGTTCAGAATGATACAGAATTATTATTTTTTACAGTTCCAGGCAAAGTTAATTAGCTGCTCTTTGTTTGCTAATGTACATTATTTTAACCCTCTGTTGCATGAAATATAACTTAGACATTGGTAAAAAAAAAATGTTTGGAATGTTTTGAATGTCCATGAGAAAACAGGATATGCTGGTCATGTTACCTCATAAATTGTATGTCCTTCAAAATAAAATAATGAAAAAAAATCATGCTGAGCTGTAAAAACTAGTAGATTTTAAATTTTAGATTTTGTAGATTTTATATTACATTTTTTTTAGAAAAACTAAGAAGTAATAGTTGCCATATGGCAACATTATGCAATAGAGGGTTAATATATCAAACTAAGAAGAAGATGACTCCCAATTAACTCTCGATTGCATAGTGTTTTTATATGGCAACAATTACTTTATCTTCATTTTTCTAAAAAGCTGTAATGTAAAATGTATGATTTTACAGTTAGGCATGAAAAGGGGCTTTTATTTTGAAAGGACATACAATCTATGAGGTCACATGACCAGGATATCCGGGATATTCAGAATTTTGGAAAAATTTCACCAAATAAAAAATTGCACTCACTGTCTAGGGTAGATCAACTTTATTTATTTCATTCATTATTATTAGTATTATTATTTTTAGATTGAATTCACTTTTGATGCATTTTTTTCTGATATGGTAAAATATATTGTTGTCATATAGCAACAATATGCAAATATGGTAAATTCCTAGTGTATACAACCTAATGGAGTCCCATTGACTTACATAGTATGAAACTGTCCTGAATGGTCATTTTAAGTAATACAAACATTCAAATATGTTTTTGTAATATCTAAGTAATATCTCATGCAATATGGGGTGAACAGCACAGCTGCAACTATATATTGGCACATTCAATCATCCTGATTTTTCATATAGTCATTTTTCTGTATTGTGGTCTATTCTGTACGTTATAACAGCTGCTTCCTCTGCTTCATATCAACTGGTTTCACTGTCCTCGCTGCCATGGAACAAATGAGACTGAAGACCAAATGTCGTGTTTATTACTTCTGCAATATTTTTCCAATGTTCACCTTAAATTCTCCCTTTGGAAATGTTGTTTGTCCCACTGATGGCGAGTGGCAGCATCAGTCATCCAGTCAGTCTGAACATTGAACTCATATGTGATAATGTGATTTCATATAATGTTTGTGACTTGCCAAGTCCCATTTGAAAAGAGCGACATTATCTTGAGACATACTATTAAATAAAGGTTACATGTCCTTTTCAGAGTATGATCTCTTTCAAACGATGGACCTGATTTCCTTTGAATGTGCTGCTGAAATACAGATGGTTCTCAGAAGATGGTTTT
The DNA here is from genome assembly GCA_030544235.1 of Lepturacanthus savala. Classification (NCBI taxonomy): domain Eukaryota; kingdom Metazoa; phylum Chordata; class Actinopteri; order Scombriformes; family Trichiuridae; genus Lepturacanthus; species Lepturacanthus savala. The sequence goes on from CM060474.1 coordinate 5,958,957, forward strand.
TAATGACATTGGATACTCCCTGAACTTTAATGTAGCTCAAAGTGTCCATAGTTGTTACTATCAATAGGATTTACCTTGACTGTTGCATCATATTAAGGCATTTTTGAAATCACTCATTTCATATTTAACACATTTTCTTTCTCTTTTAAGTTTGTGCTCTGCTCCACAATCTATTAGATAGTGTTGCCCATGGAAACATTTACTTTATCTTCATTTTTGTAAAAAGCTGTCATATAAAATCTATGTTTTTACAGTTAGGCATGAAAAGGAGGCTTTTATTTTTGAAGAACATACAATTTATGAGGTCACATGACCAGGATATCCTGCCTGCCATGTGAGCATCACTGTCTCATTACTTAAGGTTGTCTTTTATTCAGAATTTTGGAAAATGTTCACCAAATTAAAAAAAAAAAAATCTCACTGGTTACAACTTTTTCTTACATATTTTTTAATATGTCTATTATTTACACCATTTTAAGTAATAAAAACATTAAAAACATTTTTTACCATTTCTAAGTAATATTATATGCAATAGAGGGTTAAGAAATATTAGATTTTGGATACAGGATTTGGTCTTTGGTTTATTGAGGAGAAGAAAAAAGTACAATATGTACCTTGAGCTCAACTATGTATTACTATCGACTTTTTCTTATATTTCTTAAATATGTCAACAATTAGACCATTTAAGTAACAAAACATTCCAGACATGTTCTACCATGTCTAGATAATACTTATGCAATTACATGCAGCGTTAACCTTTGAGATCCTGACCACAACATTGTGGTTGTGAGACATGTTCCTACCTGGTGGCAGATCTCGTGGACGACCACCATGGTCAGCTCCATCTGATAGGATGACGATGACACCTCAGCGTCCAATAGGATCTTCTGCTCCACAAAGACGTTCAGCCCCCAGTTCTCCATGGCGGCGTACGGGTGTTTCGGCACCGCCAACAAGTCTGATAACGAAACAAAACAAGCCGTTGTGGCCTTTTCAATTGGTTCAGCCATTAATAAACTCACAGTCAGCCTCATCCATTTAAATAAAAGGCGACAAGGCTACTGTATTAGACTGACTCCTGGAATCAGATCACTTCCCATTGAGGGTTAAAATTAAACTCATGAGTCATTTTAACAACCTGCCAAAGAATCCTTTTATCTAACGCATGGTGGATATATGGAGTTCTATAACTCTACATATGACAGAGAGAAGCAGACTGACCGAGATGAGGGAGAAAGCAAGTGAGTCAGGACAAAGGGTAAAGAGAAAGAATTTATTTTGAGGTAGTGAAGAAGGAATTTACCTTCGGTAAAGAAGATTTATTAGAGAGGAGGAGAAATAATTAAAAGTCAAACTTCAGAGAAAGTTTTCTGGGCAATGAGTCAAGTCAAAACGAAGGTCACCCACTGAACGTTGAGTAAAAGTTGGAAGGCTTGTGAAGCTTCATGAATTTGAGTAGTGAAAGCTGGGGTAGATTGTGCTGCATAAAAAAATAAATAAATAATAAACAGCAGAATTAGGCTGCATTTAAACAAGGATCATGCCGTGTGGCGCAGACAGCGGGAGACGTCCGGTGGCATGGGGGGTTTCAAAGAGCCGTCTGATCCTGTGTGAATGCAGCCGTGTACAACTTTCTTTCAGAGGTTTCATTTCTTACCCATTTAGGAACCGATTAAAGTAAACAAAAAATAGTTTAAACTGGAACCATGTCCTGGTTTTACTTCATATGGTTGTGTATGACATCAGACATCATCACAGCAACACCCATTGTTCCGTCGTTGACAATTTGCAGACTCAAACCTCAGGATTTGTTTGTTTTGTATTGTGTTATAATTACATTTATGTCATTGAGACAAACAACTGTGAAGATATTGTTTATGGTTCTGTGTTTTATAAGTTATTATTTCCTTTATGCTTACTATATGATACAAAGAACGAGGCACCTAATGACTTCCTGCTTTAATAATCTCACTGTCACCATCAATGACTGGGAGCATAAATATGTTCCCCGGGTCCTATGTTCCCTACTTTGTTCTGTAACCTTACCCCATAACCCTGTAACCCTACCCCCTAAACCCTACCATAAACCCCTAAACCCTACCATTACCCCTTACACCCTAACATAACCCTACCCCCAAACTCTATGATAATCCCTTGAACACCATTGAACACATTGGTTCAATGGTGTTCAATCTGCAATGAGATGATTGCACTCATCAAAAGTGAAAACGTGAAGCGGCACTATGAAACAAAGGATGGGCACTTCGAACAGAACTAAGAACCAGAAAAACAAATCAAACCTAAAATAAATAAATCTCACACGTTTTGTGCCAAAGTTTAAAGAACTGGTGACACAGAAGAATTGTAGCTTCTCACACTGACTCGGACAAAACCCATCCTTTGTTTATAGTTCAAATGTTCCATTGTGGATTTATTACTTTTTTTGTTTGGATTCCGAATTTTGGATACACCGCAACTGTTTCAGACCCTGGTAACACTGGGAATTTGGTGAGTGGACCTTTTCAGTTTTTAGTTGAAAACCCCTTACACTACCCCCTAAACCCTACCTTAACCCCTTTTTTAACTCTAACCCTAACCCCTAAACCCCATCATAACCGCTAACCCTATACTACTTCTAAACGTTACTTTAACCCACCCTACTACACCCTACACCCTTTAACCCTACTCCATAAACCCTATCTTAACCCATAATCCTACCCCCACCCCCTATCCTAATCCCTATACCTACCTCCTAAATGCTACCTTAACCCCTACCCTACCTAATTTAACACCTAATGCTATCTTAATCTCTAACCCTACCCCCTAACCCCTAATCCCTAACTCTAACGAAGTGGGGGACATGGAGATGACCCATGTGAGACCAAGTATGGAGGGATTTATTTTACAAAGTTAAATGTTTGGTTTTATATTTATATAATTAGACGTATTCATTTTTATAATTAATAATTATTATGTCAGTTTTTGGTATAAGGGAACAGACATCCCTGCAGTAAATGAGCTTCTTCAGAGTAGCTCAGAGGGTCTATGTAAAGGGACCAGAATGTAGAGGACGAACATGAACGTTGGTTGAGCTGTGAAGAGAAAGGTGGAAGGTAAAACAGCAGGAGCAGGAAATGGGTTTAGTGGGTGAAGAAACCTGATTAAAGAAAAGAAGAGAAGAAAGGGAGGAGGTGAGAAGGTGACAATTAGGATTTTCACTGAAGGAAACTTAATTTCAAAAGTCCTTTCATTACTGTAACATGCATTTTAAAAAGTGTTCAGGTCCTCATTTAAATTTGAGAGATCACATGCACAACAATTATTCACAATCCAACATTAACAAACAGAAATAAGAAAATTATGTTCTCAATACTCTCAATGGGCTATTTTTAAGAACAGAAAAGAGACAGAGTTAATAAATATGTACTATATTTCTGGAAAATTAAAGCTGAAACATTAAAACTCCAGGAAATGTCGAAAGGTTAATGTTAGATATCTAAAATTTATAGCTATATAAATCTACTGAACACACTCTTACTCCCCAGAGGATGAACCTTTGACTGTAATGACACTATGACATTTTCTGACATTTCTCCCCAAACTCAAGACAAACTTTGAGAATTTCATTCTCTATAGCTCTATAAAGTGTTAGTATGTTGTTTCTCCACGAGACAAGATTTTTTTTTTTTTTTAGATATAAGATATGAGCAGGGAGTGAATGGATCAAGTATAATGAGCTTAACAAGATGGAATTAGTAATATTCTCTATTCAGGCAGGAGACAGGGATACACCCTAGACAGTTTACCAGCCTATCATGGGACACACACCTCATTCACTCACACCTATGGCCACCTTAAAGTCTCCAATTAAGCTTAGTATGTCTTTAGACTGTGAAACAAAGCTGGAGAAGTCCAACAGAGACACAGGGAGTGTCAGTGTTGGACTTCAGCACAGAAAGGTCCCATTGCGTTCTATACACAGTTGCTGTAGTTTCAGTGGGTAGAGATGGAAAAAAGAGACGAGAATTAGATGTAGATGCTGGTGGTCGGTATTAGAAGTATTAGAAAAAAACAAAACCATTAGCCCTTTACTATTAGTAGAATAGATAAATAAAAAGTAATCAAAAATAGACAATTACCTCAAAGACCTCAAAGTTATCTACAATAGAGAATATCACACCTTTTGATATGAATCAACCCTAATATTCAAAAGGTCATCACTAAAGAAATATCTGATATGATCAATATTATCAAGATTATAGGAAAATATTAAATGAATGAAAGTCAATGTCTCAAATAACCTGGTAATGTGTCCTTTAGCGTCATTTTTATTTGGTTGGAATGTGAGAAGAGGTGAGAAGGATTGTCTCATTGCAAAAGACTGCCTATATATATATATATATATATATATATATATATATATATATATATATATATATATATATATATATATATATATATATATATATATATATATATATATATATATATATTTCCTTTTGCCTTGCTCAAGTTTATTTGCAAGATTTTTACTTGAATTTTTAATTATTGTATTGTTAAATGAGGTTTGGGGGAAAAAAACAATCGGGAATATATTTTCTTCTACTGCAGTTATTGACCTCTCTGTGGCTTCTGGGATATGTAGTGTGATTTATTTGCATCCTGCAAAATTTGAACTGATGTAGTAAACCATCCAGGTTTATGTACTAGTTGATAGTGACTAAGGTATTCACACATTTTACATGGATTCAGCATTTTAGCCAATTACATAGGTGGGAAATAGGCATTTTCTGATGCATCTCATGTGGCTACAAGATCCAGGTCATCCTGGAAACTCCTGCTGTCGCCTGATCTGATTGGTTCCAGTTTGGTCTAAAAGCTGATTTCATTCCCTGAGAATTATTTTAATCTGATATTGTGTAGGTTTCATCTGTTAACAAACCTATTTTGCATAGTCCATAATAATATTAAATGTTATTATATAAAACTTACCAAAACAAGCAACTACAGAAATTTATTAAAAAAAGAACAAATGATAAAATACAAAGCCAGATAAACACATCCTCCCATAGACTATGTATAATAACAAATATGAATTAATGAATAAATGAAGTATTATAAGAAACCTTTGCTGCCTTTTCTCTCCATTTTACTCTATGTTGACCTGTTAATTCAGTAATTCAATTTCCTAAAATTAATTACACATTTGTATTATTTCTTGCTTATATACAGAGAGAAATAAGCAAACAGTAATGTAAGTGGAAGATAAACAGTTGTTTATTAATAATTCTTGGAGAAGGAGTGGGATTAAATGAATTTGGATTCTTCCCACACCTTTTCAGATTAAAGGATTTAATTGAATATGTAAAATTAATGATTTATAGTTTTCTTTTTACAGGTTGTCTATTGTTCTTTGTCTATTTTTCTAACATTTCTAACTTACGAATTATAACAAGTAACATGGGCACTTAAATACAATATGTTATTAACAGAAATAGTGAACAACATCTATAGTATTTTAATGTTGCTGTGGGAAAAAAGTGAAACCAGCCTCCAATCAAATGTCCTGTATAAATAACAACATTGGTTACCAATGAAATTTTACTTTTCCTCAGCCAATCATCTTCATTTGTTCATGTCTCATACTCATACATACATACATATATAAGTGATTAACGTAGGCAATTCATGTCTTTCAAGAACTGAGTTAAAATGTGTAAAACACATTACAATTGAATACATTGATTTGCAGTTTAATTAAACTGGTATACATGCAATGTTAGTGATCAGGCATGTATTTGTCGCTAGCAAAATAAATTGTGTATGTTCAGAATGTTTGAGGAAAATAAATGTTGAGATGAAGTTGGTCTCATGAAAAATAGCTAATAGCTACAGTAACTATGTTATAATGATGGGAAGAGTAATGACTGAGGTTAATCATTAGTGAAAAAAAAAACAAAAAAAAAACAGTTATTCCCATCAATGGAAATGGAATAAATCCATTCCAACCTCTCTGGAACTGGATGAAATATTTTGGCACATTTCTAGCCTTGATTTCTTTTGCCAAAAGAAGATATCTCTGGCTCTGTCTTTACTTTTCACAATTCCCATACGAGATTGATGGATATTCTCCAACATCCTCTTTCATCTTTGCAGGCACGATCAGTTTTGAATCTTTGAACAACAGCCAGTCATAGTATGCTAACTCTTCTTTAAAGGTCCAGTACTGTTGTATGGCCTTTAGAACTTGGTTCTGTAACTCAGACAATCCATCCTGCACTGACATCCTGCATTTTTTCTTTGATACAGCCAACCATTTTTTATTATCTGTTAGTAATTTAGATCTATATGTGATGGACGTCCTTCTTGCTGGATTACTGCTCCTAAGCCACCTGAGCTAGCATCAACTCATAGTGTGACCGGCTTTTCCATCATGAGATGGTTGGAGCTTTTTTGTTGTTCAGTGCAAGACAGTTTTGCCCCCAGTAGCTTCCACAGAGGAGCAGACACTTCAGAGAGATAAGAAATGGATGTGACTAAACCCTACACTATTCCCATGATTCCCTGTAGATCTGTGTTGTTCTGTGGGTCTGGTTTCTCTTGTACAGCTCTTACTTTTTCCATGTCCAATTTCTGTGTTCAGCTTCAGGTTTATGTTTCTTGGGTTATGTTCACAACCCCTTCAAGCCCTTCTAGATGCTGTGCTAAACATTTTAAAGTCCTTGTGTTGAGGATATACCAAAAAGAAGCCTCTTAAATCTGCAGCGAGTTTTGAGCTCTCCTCATCTAACTGGATTTGCCAGTAGCCATGATTGGCATCCAAAACAAACCTTTTCCGTTCAGCATTTCTACAACAACTTCCTCTACTGTTTTAAGGCCCAGTGTTCTTTTTTTATTGCTGTATTTAAGTCCTATAACTGTGGACATATCCTGATTTTATTTGGCTCCACGATAGTCCCCATGCTGCTAACCCATTCAGTTGGTTCTGTCTGTCTCTCTATGAAATCAAGGCTTTCCATACATTTTAGTTCTATTTCAAATGGATTTTTTCAGTGAAACTGGGTCCTCCCTGGGGGGATGAGACATCAGGATTTAACTGAATATGATGAACACTAGGAACACAACCTAGTGTGTATTCCTGGATGTATTCCTGTGAATACATCTTCATATGCATTCAAAATGTCTGTCTTTCTTCTATCCCATAGATCCTGTTAACCATGCCTAGGTCAACACTAGAGACTTTGTATTGGCATTTAATACAAAGTGCCCTTGTGGCTTTTTATTTTGTGTAAAGAAACACACGTGTTTGTAGCTTTTTTGCAGCTCACTGTTGCCCATTGTCATTTTAACTAATTCTATTTTGATACAGAATTTGTTCAAATCTGTCCTTCCACCAGGACAGTGATTAGTTAAATGTCTTTGATTATTCAATGTAATTAAATTGAATTCCTTTATTGACCATTCTAAAATGATCAACCTTTAATAAAATGTAAAGCAGAATGGTAGACTCTAAAGTTGTTTTAGGTTGGAGGACTTGCATGCATAAAAATGTTGTTACTATAATCTCTTCCAGACAGGAGAGTTGACTGTACTAACGGCTTTGTATTTTCTTGAGAAAGTTTGACTTATTTCTATATAAAAATCCAAGTCTTGTACTCAAATGTTTTGTTAATTCATTGACAAGCAATTTATATATATATATATATATATATATATATATATATATATATATATATATATATATATATATATATATATATATATATATATATATATATATATATATATATATATATATATATATATATATATATACATATAAACTATATTTCAATATTTAATCAATAAGAAATCCCTAAGTATTTATAGGGTGGTACTCTCAATTATATCGAGGGTGCAAATTGAGTCTTCTTTTTGAGGGTGCAAATTGAGTCTTTTATATCTCTGGGGACCAGAGATATAAAAGACTATAAATATATATATATTTTTTCAGGTGATTAAAACTAATTTAAGATCAGAGAATAAACACTGGATATAAGCCTTTTGAAAAATAAGCCCATCTTTTTCCAGTGAAGGTGCAGCTGAGTACAACAGAGTGTCGTCTGCATAATAGTTCACCTAGCAACCATCATTAAAAGAGACAACCAGAGGCCCTAATACTGTCCCCTGTGGTATCACTTGTGTAACTACTTTGAAGGTGAATTAAATAGAGTCAGGTCACAATGCATGGTGTTTTCTCTGCTTATAGCATGAGGACCAATTCCAGGTTTAGTCCAATTAACAGCCTTTTTAATAGATCTGAGTAGTTGATTGTATCAAAAGCTTTTGTTAAGTAAATGAAAAGAGTAACTCAATGCTGTCCAGATGATGTCATTCAAATCAAGACATACATGTCTTCATCTTTCACATATGAACGTCTTCACTTACTGTTCAATTCCTCAGATCTTCCATTGTCATCTATCTGTACACATGTGGTGCAATGATTCCAAAATATATGAAAGTGTGATAGTGGAGTTTTGGATCATTTGATTTTTTGAAATGAAATCAAATGAGTAGTTTAGAGGGGAAATCTCTTTTTGGTGGAGCTGTTAACATTTGGCATTACCGCAAAATTGCACAGTAAGTACTTCAATAAATGTACTTTTTTGCTTTCCACCAAAAAAAGTCAAACAACTTAAAACAGTTGAAAAAGGTTTATTATATTTAATAACGATTTAGATTTAATTTCTACTAAACCGACCTTACTGAAATGAGGTGCACACTCAGTTTTTGTTTCTCCCCATAAAACAGCTCTAGGCTTTGCTGTAAACTCAGTTTGATCAGTAATTTCCTGCTTCTCAGATCCCACTTGCTACAAAATATATTTACAACTTTTGCTTCCACACTTGCCAATTTTCTAACCCATCTGTCTCTGAACCTCCCGGAGCTAACATTTAAAGTCAATACCACCACATTCTCCAAATGCTCCATGGTAAATATATATATAATATACAATATATATATATATATATATATATATATATATATATATATATATATATATATATATATATATATATATATATATATATATTGTGAAATAGAAACTGAATCAATAAAATCAATTATTTTTGTGTTATATATATATATTTCTGATATATATATAAATTAAAACATTTCTAATTATAAACACAAATATGTTTATCTTTCTATTATTCTATGTAACTCATTTTTTATACATAAATCTAAATTCATAAAACAAAAAACTATTTTCAATATTTTCCTCTTTGATATGAAAACATAATATCTTTAAAGGACTCAAAAAGTAAAATAAAAAGTTAAAAATAGATAGAATACATGGCATGAAACTATCCTGAGACCATGTTTACAACTTTTTCTTATATTTCTATTATTTAGGCCATGTTTTACCATGTCTAAGGAATATTTCATGCAGTAGAGGTTTAGTTTTAAATAAATATATTTTTTTTCAAAGTGCCAACTAATCCTGTGGTCTGATTTGGGTTTTACACATACCTGTTACAACTATATACTTTGTTAGATCATTTAGTCCAGTGGTTTTCAACCTAAGGTTTGGGCCATAAACTATTATGTGAAGTTGTGTAGTTTAGGGTAAGTAAGTACTTGAATTTATGTCCTTTTTTGCTTTCCACCAGTTGATAAAAGGGGGGGGAAACCCTTAAATTCTCATAATTTTTTTTGGTAGGAAAAGTTGAAAAAGGTTGATTATCTCATTTAATTTCTAACTGACACTAAACTGACCTTAAAGAAATGAGTTGCACCTTTTTTTCTCAAAAAAAGAAAAGCTCCATGGGCTATTGTAAAGAGCGGATTAACTGATCGTTACCTGAACCCATCAACCACTTGACATTACTGCAGTTTGACAGCTGTCAATCATCACATAATCCATAGGTTATTGTTGCTGCTCATGCTATGCTAACACAGTGAGCTATAAGACCCACTGACACTTCTAGTAAAAAGAAAACACACACTCATGAATTTTTAAAGGCATACACACACTTATAATAAACCTGTTACTGGAGTGTTTCTAAACAAGAAAAGACACACTCAGTCTATCTGACGCGTATCTTGTGCCAAGTACCATGTAGGGCTGTTAAATACAATGAATAATGAAAAAATGTGTTGGGCAGGGACGTGCTGACCATCAGGCATAGCGAGACAAACCCTGGTGGGTCCATAAAGTTTTTACTGTCCGTCTGGCCCTGTCTGTTTACCAGCCCTCTGATGCCTGTCATTTTCTCTCTTTCTCTCTCTGAGCACATCAAACCACCATCAAAAAAAGAGAAATGTCCTCCACTGTTGTACTCCCTCATGGTGGAGGTGTACAGCTCTGATCAGTGATTGATAGGCCGACCCAAGCAAATCACCTTGGCCTACGTGCATCCAACTTGCACGTTTCACCAACCAATAATAAACATTTATACTTTCATACAAGGTCAGGTATCTTGCTCAAGGACGCATCGACATGGAGTCCAGAGGAGCCGGGAATCGAACCACCGACCCTTCGACCTGTGGACTACTCTACCTCTGATCTACAGCCACTATAAGGAAAAAAACAGTCCACTGTAGCATGATACACATTCTAATACTAATACTTACTTCAGAGACAACAGTCCATGGAACAAAATTATTGTAGAATTTTGGGGCGACATAGTGGGGCAGTGGTTAGTGCTCTTGCCTCACAGCAAGAAGGTCACAGGTTAAATCCTTTGAGATTTGGGCTATAATTGTCTGTTTTTGATTACTTTTTATTTTACCTTAATATTTCACCGCTGTCTCTGTATCACAACTTTTCTTTTTTTCCCCAGCAACCAAATGACGTGTTTGGTGCGATGAAACTACTCAGCAACATTATGGCCTGAATAATTAATCATAACTCTAGATTTACTTGGTCTATCAACACAATTTAAATCCTGGTTTTTAGTTTGAAGTCTGCACTCTCCACATGAAGTAAAACCCAGAACCCAAGAATGCTCATCTTGATGCAATGACGCTATGGTTAATTGGAGATGTGTGAGTGTGTGAGTGAATGCTGTGTGTGTCCCATGGTAAACTAGTGACCTGTCTGGGGTGTATCCTGCCTCTCGCCCAAAGTACATTGGGATTGGCTCCAGTAGACCATGTGACCCTAGTGAGGAATAAGTGGGTATAGAAGATGACTGACTGACAAAGCATTTTGAGCAGGTTGGAGCTCTTTCTTTTGATTTACAGGCATAATTTTTGCAAATGTTGCATTTGTGTATTGATGGAAAACAATAAGTTCCTCATTGTTTCTGATGTCAGTCGGCCTATGGTGAACTTTTTGGCGCATACACCATTCACTCACACCTACAGGTAATTCAGAGTCTCTAATTAACCTTTGGACTGTAGGAGGAAGCTGGAGAAAACCCACACAGTCACAGGGAGGACATGCAAACTCCACACAGAAAGGTCCCAGACCGAGGTCTTGAACCTGTGACCTTCTTGCTGTGAGTAATATCAAGGGCGGGTGAGAGGAGTGGAGGGCTCATAAATCAAATTCTGACAAAATGACAGTGGAAAAAATGGAAAAAAAAAAGTGTTTAGCTGAATTGAGTGCCGCCCACTGCTCCTTTAACTTGTCCCTCTTCACTGTGTATGGCTCTGCAGCTATGCAGAGCCATACTACTTGTCTTTACTTGTCTTTACTTGTCTTTAACTACTTGTCTTTATTAAATATACTGTTTTTATATTGGTTAGTATCAGGTAAAATGGGCCATTTTTTTATAAATCGCTATATATATATATATATATATATATATATATATATATATATATATATATATATATATATATATATATATATCCGTTTCAGGTAAAATGAGTTTAGATAGATTTGTCAGGCTACTTACTATGCACATTTTTGGTTCAGCCTAGATTTGAAGTATTATCTCACCACCATAGAAATTATAAACTAATCAAATCACCTGTTACTAGTCAACCACAGTTATATCAACAGTTTAAATCCTTTGTATCATTGGCTCTAATTTCCAGAGAAGCTGGGACCCCCAAAACTTAAATGGACCATTTTACCTGATATCATCCTATTTTAATAAATGTTGTGTTTTGTAATGTTGGTGAATTCTGGACTCTGACCACCATGGCAGGAATCTCATAAGGACAATGAGGGCCGATGCTCTTGTTTCTCTCAATTCGGCCTTGTGCCCTTGAAAAATAATATCTTCTAGAAGGCCACCCTGCCTTGCCTCAGTTAATTTTTGCAGTTTGATGCCAGTTTGACAGGCTTCCAGCTGGTTTGAGTTGTGTATTAAAGGGTCAGAACCTAAAATACTAAATAAAGTATTAGATATCCCATATGTTAACCAACCAACCAACCAACACTGCCATCCCTAAAACACTACCCTCATGTATAATTAATGCTAAATACCAATATCCTAATCCAACTTTCTTCTGTTTTATATTATTGTAAACTGGATATCTTTGGAAGTGATTGTTAGACTGAAAAAAATCTATATTTAAAGTGAGCTTAGCTTTGGAAAACTGATTTCCTGATGTTTTATGGATCAAATGAATAATGAAAATGATTGTTAGTTCCAGGCTGAATGACCTTTTCAGTGATTTTTTTTTCATAAGGAGAAAAACAAGAAAAACATAATGTCACATGAATAAATAATCCATCTCTCTGGATTTCAACGTATCCAAACAAGAACAGCACCTCACAGCAGACTGATGAGTGTTAGTGAAGTGTGAAAAGTGTTTAAGACGAGTTGCTGAGCTTCAACAGCCAGACGCCGCTTCACATTTGATGAAGAGTAGAGGAGTAGGGAGTGTGGACACTTTTACAAAGCATGCATTACTTTTTAGGTGGTGTAAAAGAATCTGTGTTAAATAACTCAGGTACAGTGTATAGAACTCTAGGGTGGAAGTGAAATTTTAGGAATGATTCTGGATGTGAACTCCCCTGTTGAAATTATGGATTTCCATGTACCGTATTTTCACGACCAAAAGGCGCACCGTACTAAAAGGCACAGTCTCAGTTACGTGTGCCATTACTGTATTTAACACACACATAAGGCGCACCTGATGATAGGGCGCAGGTTTTATATACATATCCTCTACTACGTACGTCCGCCTTACAACAACACACACACAAGCAGACAAGTGTGCGTATTTAAAAATAGATCGGGAGCAAAACTGAGTTTGGTTGTGCTTTGTTTAAGTATTAGTTACAACAATACTAAGCACCAAGATGGACCTCCTTGTAAATGTTCGATTTTCATTTCCTCCACTAGCGTTACTGCCTTTAGCCGATTAGTGACCGTCGAAACGCTCCTCCTACTCGTTCTTTGCTCGATGATCCACTGCTTGAGTCTTTCCTCCAATTCTGGCCACCTCGCTTTATTTCCGCAGAAACTCAGCTGCGTCTTCTTCACCTGTCGCAGCTCGTTTTCCAGCTTCCTCCACTTACGAACCATCGACTCGTTAATTTTAAATTCCACGTAGCGGATTGCCTTCAGTTTAAACTGAGCTTCATAAGAGTGCCTCTTTGCTGTGTTCAGGGTTGTTAAAACAGCATGAGGCTACTACGTCCGCCTCATGGTTCTCTACTACGTCCGCCTTACAATAACACATATAGGGCACACTGCACGATAGGGCGCATCGCTCAATTTGAAGAAAATCTAAGACGTTTATATGCGCCTTATGGTCGTGAAAATACGGTAAATAGGCTGATATCAGGTAAAATGGGCCATTCAAGGTTTAGGGGTCCCAGTCCTTCTGGAAATTAGAGCCAATGATACGAAGCATTTAAACTTTTGATATACAGTAACTGTGGTTGACTAGTAACAGGTGATTTGATTAGTTTATGGTTTCTATGGTAATTTTATTAGTTTATAGTTTCTATGGTGATGAGACAATACTTCAAATCTAGACTGAACCAGAAATGTTCATTTTAAGTAGCCTGGTATGACAAATCTCACTAAACTATTATAAGGATGATGAATCTATTAAAAACAAACACATATGCACATAAAACTATGAGTGATATCTGTCTTGATGGCATCCATCATAAATAATGCTGCTAGTTTGATATATTAACATATTTTTTGGGAAAAATTATATTTATTTTGCTGGAACAATTTACCTTAACCCCCTAAGATAAAATGGGCCACATGGTTTCATCTAAAATGGGCCTAACCCTCTGTGTCACTCACTAACACACATGTATATGACATGTGGTTCAACTAAAACATGGACAGATTGTTGATTGTCATGTGAAATTAGTTCAACTCAAAGTAGTCACTACTTTTACTGTGTTTGTGTAACTTAGCTTGTTACATATGACTGGGTGCTAGCTTTGTAGCGTTAGCTTAGCTTGTATACATAGGTATGTTAGCGTGTGTGCACAACACATAACTGATCTGTTCTTGTTTTAATAGCAGCAATATGTTTGTTTAATACATTTTAAAAGTCATGTGCTTAAGTGATTATTTTGACATTAAAATTGATGATGAATTAATTTTAAATTTGACATTTTGTCATTTTACTGGCTCATTTTACCTGAAACCACAATGGATATTTCACGATTTATAGGGCCTAAATAATTTTATCACATAATTCCAAAACAAAATGATCAGAAACAGACATTATTAATCATAAATATACTTGGAAAAGGCATATGTGGTATTGTGTTATTGTCTCAAGTGACTCAACAAAAAGTGGCCCAATTTACCTAATGTCACCCTAAATGTGTAAAAATAACAGAATTTCTGTTTTCAAAGATTTGCTGTGGGAAAATGAAAGTAAAGCTCTGCCAACCAATGGGATTAAACACCAACCAATCGTTGTTTCTTGAGTAGCTGGTTAATAAATCAAGTATTTTATTTCCTCGTCTTGCCTTGTTTTTTTTTTTGCTCTTCACTCCATTATTCCCTGCATTATTTAAATTGACCCACAGTTAAAATTGCAAATGGTCTCGTTTTGTAGACCCAGGTTTGAATTATAATCACTGTCAAATCCACTGAGTTTTCTGTGACTGCTTCACGCTGCTGTAGCTGCAGTTTACATTAGCAGGCACATAATAGAGAGACAAAGTGGTTTTGGTACCACAAGTAAGAAAGGCTCCATGAAAACTTTACAGTGCTATAAGACATTGAAGAGAAAAACAGTCAGGCTGACATGACTGAGGTCAAATTTTATCATTTAAACCAGTATCTCTGCTTCACACTCTGTTTATTCCAGCACTTGAACCAAACTTCTGTGAAAATACTATGAAAAACTGTGTTTGACTTCATGAAAATATGGAGAATTACAACTCCGAAGACCGTTTTAATATTTATAGAAAACCAACATCAGGGTCACAGCCGACATATGGAGCTAACGGCACATTCAGTCGGAGGACAGAGCGAGTTGCCTGGAGATAAAAAAAAAAAGAAAAAGGAAAAAAACAACTGAATCCGACAGAAATATCACACACACACACACACACACACACACACACACACACACACACTGTCAGTTTTGTCCCAGTTTTCGTGCAGCTAATGAAGAAACGTGCGACAAAAAGACAGTCTGTGTGTAGAGTTGTTCTTTGTTTGTTCTAATTACCATTTGTTGAGTCTGTTTGTCTTTAATAGAATGAGACAGTACTTGTTCTATCATCAATATCAAGGACTCATACACAAATCTTTACACAAACTGTCAGTGAGCTGTAGTTAACAGCCAGAGGTGTGAGTTTCATTTTGTGTGTATTTAACGAAACACCCTAAAAAAAAATCTAATGATATTTTGAAAATTATCCTTAAAAATTGTAGGATGTTTTCATGTTTTTTTTCCTCCATTCCAGAAAAAGAAAATCAAGCACCAGCATTTTTTTTTTTTATGTGAAAGACTATCAAACTCGGTGTTAAAAGAACGTGTAAAAACCTTGACAGCCCTTTTCAGATGGAATTCATCACATCATATTTTCAGTGTCGTTCTGCTCCACTCGTTCACGCAACTGATCAATCATCCCAACCAGCAGCTGTCAGTGAAAGCATCATCTGTGAATGCATTCCAACACCTGTACTACAATATCATGTAATACGACAGAAACAGGTTGAGTATGTCCCAATACACAGGATGGGTTTATAAATGCTACACTAAAACCAGAAGAAGAAGCAGAGAACTTTCTGTGTGACTTAATGAACGGCTCATGTGTCACTTACAATTAATTAATATTATGTATGACAGTATGACATCGTTAATGGAGCAACGTGTACTAAACTAACAGCAATGTTGAAATATCTATTTAAATAATGACTGTGTGTGGGGGGGGGGTAGCAATTAGCAGCCATATAACAGCACATATATGCATTACTATAAAACATCAAATAATAGCCTGGGTGTTTATTTCTTTTAATCACTTTATTTGAGGGGTGACACGGTGGCGCAGGGGTTAGCGCTGTTGCCTCACAGCAAGGTCTGGGACCTTTCTATGTGGAGTTTGCATGTTCTCCCCGTGTCTGCGTGGGTTTTCACCAGGTACTCCGGCTTCCTCCCACAGTCCAAAAACATGCTGAGGTTAATTGGCAACTCTAAATTGCCCATAGGTGTGAGTGTGTGAGTGAATGGTGTGTGTGCCCCACGATTGGCTGGCGACCATCTGGGGTGTATCCCTGCCTCTCACCATAACGCGCTGGGATAGGCTCCAGCAGACCCCTGTGACACTATTGAGGAATAAGCAGGTATAGAAAATGACTGACTTTATTTGAGACCAGGCAGCATTTTGAGACAAGGGATTAACTCACATTTAGCACAAATCAATCACAGCATTGAGTTAACTCTCTATTGGATAGTGATGCCATATGCAACATTTATTTTATCTTCATTTTTCTAAAAAGGTGTGATATAAAATCGTAAAAAAAAAAAAAACGTTTTTACAGTTAGGTGTGAAAAGGGGGGCTTTTATTTTGAAGGACATACAATTTATGAGGTCACATGACCAGGATATCCTGTTTGCCAGTCCCTTTTGTTCATGCACATTTGACCATTTAATGTATTATAAAACCTGGATATGGTACCGCCTCTTAGCAGCAGCTGATTTACCCCAGTGGTCACTCGTGGTACTGCAACTAAAAATCCCATGTGACGGCAAAAATAACCAATAGACGTCAATAGTAAAAGAGAATCTGATAAAAATGTTGACAGGACACCCCCAGATATAACCCTGTTAATTACTGTTTTTTTTATTCTATATTTTAAGTCTTTTTATCCATATATTCCCAGTGTGACGTCACAGCTGTGTGATGCAGCATGGTAATGCTGTCTTGGTAGTGAGGATGGGTTTTTAATTTATTCATTCAGGTTGAACGGTTGTTAATGTGGTCAGCAAGTGAATTAAGTGACTCAAATGTGAGTTTTTTCGCAATTTACACGTTCTCATCACCCTGAAGCATCATGGGAGGTGACTATGGGCTAATGTGGAAATAAACCCGGAAGTCAGGAACTTTTTTGGCATATGCACCAGCCTAGAAACTAACATTGAAATGAATAGTGGCTATTTTTTAGTCTGGTATCCAGTTCTATAATACATCCATGCATTTGACATGGAGTCATCATTGTCTAACAACCGAATGTTGTCTTTTATTTAGAATTTGAGAAAAACTTTCACCAAATATTTTTTTTTTACTTGAAATTAATAATTCTCAATAGGGACAAAACAATAGTCAGCTACTCAGATGCTTTCATTATATCTTACATGACAAGGAGTTTGGAAGAAGTCGGTGTATGATGAAACCAAGACTGCATTGACTGATTTGATGGTGGAAATATAACTGCCTGTTCCAAATAAACAAAAAGTCGAATTTATTCAAAAAAAAAAAAAAATCAAGGAAGAAGACCTTGCGACCTTGAGAAGATGACCCCTGACACTGACTCATTCAGAATAGACGTTACCACAGGCTTTTTCTTCAGTGCCTCGATCCCAACCACATCATCAACATGCTCAAATGACGTTAAAGAAAATCCTCGATTATTTGTCAGTCATCATGGCTGCAGTGCAGTGAAAAAATAAAAAAAAATATGATGAAATTAAACTTTCTGTGGGAAAATATGCAGAGGAAAAACTCCACGAGATGTTTAACCCTCTATTGCATGAAATATGACTCATGCTTGGTAAAATGTTTTGAATCTTTTATTACATAAAATGGCCTAAATAATAGATATATTTAGGAAATATAAGAAAAAGTTGTAAACATAGTTTCATGCTATGTAAGTCAACAGGACTCCATTAGGTTGTATACACTAGGAATTTTACGTATTTGCATATTTTGGCCATATGGCAACAATTCTATTTTAGCATATTAGGAATGGTCATGTGACCTGATCGTATGACCTTCAAAAATAAAAGTCTCCTTTTCACGCCCAACTGTAAAAACATAGATTTTAAATCACAGCTTTTTAGAAAAATGAAGATAGGGCGATTGTTGTCGTATGGAAACACTATGCAATGGAGGGTTAATGAAAATTCTTACCAGAAACTATACAGAAGTAAAATCATCCAACAGGACTGGGCAGAAACACAGAGTGAACTAACAAGGCGTGGGGCGCAGGTGGGGGAGATGAACAGGAAAGGATCTGATGGGGCTAATTAAGCTGATGTAGGGCAGGTGTGAGGGAGGAGGACAGGAACACAGCAAACAGGCAATGAAAGACACACACAACAATAAAACCAGACAGCACCGCGCTAGCCGGGTTTACAACTCTGGCCTTCTGCCACACACGCACACACACACACACACACACAGAGGAACTCATTCCAACATAATCATCCTGTAAATCAAGTATCTTAATCCAAAAACATGCAGCCAGGCAATTCCCAAAGACAAATATCCATGCTCCAGGTTGGTAACGGTATATGAAAACGGATGCCGAGTCTCCAGAAGCACCAACAGAATCTGAGCAGATCTGCATGGATTCTAATAACTGTGCAATAATATGAAAATATTGTTCTTTAGGATCCTCTCTAAAAAGTCCTCCCTTCCTTCCTGTCTCCCACCTGCCTGTTCACCCCACATATAACCTCCGCTGTGGAAGCAAAAGCCTTCTCCTTACCCCAAGGAACCAACCTCTTCACCACAGGTGAAAAACCTTTTTAACACAGCTTTTTTTAGCTGTGTCAGTTTTGCCTTTGTCTGATTCCTGTTAACTTTTTCTTCTTTGCTGGTTGTATTTTCCATGCTTTTATATACACTTTAAAATATGCCTCTAAAATAAAATGCATTATAAATACAATGTATTATTGTTATTATTAACCCTAATGTTGTGTTTGTTTCATTTTAATCAATTTGTTGTTCCTGCTCAATTATGACAATTCGCTCAATTTTGACCATTCCATTAAAACCCATCATAAAAACTCTAATAATACATATATCATTACTTGTTATTGTGTTAGTTTTTTTAACCAACATAACTTCTTGTGAACATAAGTTCTGAACTTCTATTTGTTATTTATGGCCTGTATGTCTCATTGATCTGAACTCATACATCTTCAAATCTGAGAGTCTGAGATTCTTACATTAATTCTGGTCTCCCCCATTCATTTCTAATGTTTCCTGTTTGAGTGTAGAAAGGTTAAATAAAACACACACAATTGTATGTAAATTAACACAATTTATTTTGTGTGCTGAAATCTTCTTTGTGGACAAAGTCATGGTATCTTACTTGAATATTATCAAATTAACCACATCTTTCAGAGATAAAAACTTTAAAATGGTCAGATTTGGTCAGGTATGAGCAGGAGAGTCACTGATTAGTTGTCAACTATTAATCACCACCTATTCTGATAATTACATAATCAATTGAATCAATTTTTAAAAGAAAATGTCCAAATTCTCTGGTTCCAGCTTCTCTTCTCTGATTATTTCCTGGTTTCTTTAGTCTCTATAGTAGTAAACTGATGATCTTGGGGTTGTGGACTGTTGGTCTGGACAAAAAAAGACATTTTAGGTTGAATCTTACAGCTTTAATTCAATAAATTAATCGGCTATCAGAATAACATTTACTCTTTTGTCCACAAAATGTCAGACAATTATTAAAACCAAAGGATATTCAGTTCATCATTGAGTTTCACAACTAAAACTAATGAATAATCACATCTGAGAAGCTGAAACCAACGTATTTTTACTTAAATGACTAATTTTCTGATGATCGACTTATCAATGTACCAGCTATTGGAACTGCATTGATTAGTAGTTTAATCAATTTAGTCGCAACTATCATATTAACCTGAACTATTTTGATAATAAATTAGTTGATTTCAGTCATTATAAGTAGAAAATGTCCAAATTCTCTGGTTCCAGCTTCTCTTCTCTGATTATGTTCTGGTTTCTTTAGTCTCTATAATAGTAAACTGATGATCTTGTGGACTTTTCCACATTTTACATCATTTAATGAACCAAACAACTAATCCATTATTTGTTTCAATAATTAATAGAATAATTACTATCAAGTTAGTTGATACTGCATGCACCAGTAACAGCTGCAGGATGTACTGAAGGTAGAAAGTATGTGATCTGTATGTTTCACTGACCAGTCTGAGTTTATAGAAACAGTTTGTAGGTCAGAGGTCGGTCTTCAGAGCAGCAAGAAAACAGCTTGAAAACAGATTCATCAGCACAGCATCATTTTTTTTTTAAATTCTCTTTTTAAAAATACATCAGTAAAGCAGTAGGGCTTGACAATAATTAGATATGATCGATTATCTTCTTTTACCAGAATCATACCGTGAATATATGTTCTTATTATACCATCAATCAACAAATCATTAAATAATACAGAACGTGTTGTTTTACACATTTGGTCTGTGCTGTTTACTCCTCCTGGTATTTTGTTTTACTTTCTTTAATAAGAGAAGTTATTGAAGAGTTGTAAAGAGGGTAAAATCAATCTCCAGACTGGAGACCATGCTAACTGGAAGTCAGCTCAGTCCCTAATGGAACAATAAATACACAGTTTATCAAAAGATGTATTGATACCATTAACTGTGTGTAATGTAATGTAATATACATCAGAGCTCGTTGTGGACATGTTAACTCTCTATTGTATAGCGTTACCATATGGCAACGATTACTTTATCTTCATTTTTCTTAAAAGCTGTGATATGAAATCTATCTTTTTACAGTTAGGCATGAAAAGAGGGCTTTTATTTTGGAAGGATGAGGTCACATGATCAAGCTATCCTGTTTCCTCATGGTCATTTGACATAAGAGCATCATTGTCTCACAACCAATGTTTTTTTATTTAGAATTTCGGAATATAGATTTGTTGTCATGTGGCAACAATATGCAAATATGGAAAATTCCTTGTGTTTTCAATGGCGTCCCATTGACTTACATAGCATGAAACTACCCTGAGACTATGATTACAACTCATGTCCTCTGTCTATTATTTTAAGTAATAAAAACATCAAACAACAATTTTTTCACCATGTCAAAGTAATATTTCATGCAGTAGAGGGTTAATACTTCCACATGAAGGAGTTGAATATCAGTAGATAATGTGACAAAGCTGTAAAATATTTCAACTTTTTTAATCTGGTCTTTATTGCACTCTCTCTCAGTGCAACAATTTTCAAAGTTTCACATCTACATTTTATATATATATATATATATATATATATATATATATATATATATATATATATATATATACATATATATATTTCTTAGATTTATGTGGCTCTCCTTTGATCTATGTATTGTAAAGTGACTTTGATAAATTGCATTATTATTATTATTAAAGTGAAAAATCAGGATTAACTGCTAAGCATTGAACGCAACACTGATCAGCTCCGTCCTGCCTGATTGGTCAAAAGTCGTTTTAAAAAGTCCACACAGCATGGTTGCCTAATCACGGCCAAGAGGAGGCAGAGCATAACAAATAGGGTTTAATTGGCAGAGCCTGTAATGCATTGTGAAATATATGTTACCATGGAAACGGATTTCCAAAGCGTTGACGCAATGCATCCACTGGCAGCATCCAATGACGTGCCAGGGGTTTTGCTTCCGAGGTTGACTGCGATTGGCTGACAGCTCATTATACACATGAGTGAGGCTCAGCTGGCAGAACTGATTGGCCGGTGGAGGGGAAATGAAAATGCGATTGGTGTAACTTGAGGGTGGAAATGTAAATGAGCCTGTTTGGTTTAAGGTGGAATATGCAAATGAGGCATTATACTCAATAGACATTTAAATTAAAATGAAATGAATCATTTAATTTAACTGCAGAATGAATCTTCAGGCGGGTTCTCTGTCCCAAATCACACACACACACACACATACACACACACACAGGCACACAGAAATATAACCTAAATTAGATTCACTTCATTCATTAGTGATTTTTCCCTTCACTGTGAAGCGCTTTGGGTATCGAGATAAAGCACTATGTAATATAAATGGAATCCATTGTTGTTATTATTATTATTATTAACACACTCTGTCGTCACTCTCATGAGGTTGTGCTGGTGTTTTACCTGGATCCTGCCTGCAGCCTCTTTCATTACTCTTCCCTATGCTCTATGTCTTTATGCCTGAAATAAAAGAAAGGAATTACTCGGGGGCTTGTATAAGCACTGGAGCAAGACAACACATGCAAACTCCAGGTGCAAAATACACCACTAAAACCTTGGGGGGAAGTCCAGTATGGATTTTGTCTTTCCATTTATCTCCCTCAAATCTGATGCCTAAAGGGCAATTAATTTATCGCCTCAAGCAGTCGGTCAGTGTCGAGTAGCGATAGCTTACCCCATTGACAATGATGAACGTGGGTACTGAAGACAAAAGGATTTCAGCCGACTCCCAATCCGATAACATTTGAGAAGAGGAGAAACTACAAAGAGCTTGGCCCAGATCAGCCTGACATCAAAATCAGAGGCAGAGAAATCCAAACATGCATGCAAGGCTTTACATGTGATTGGATCGACAGAAAGGTTTGGCTACAGTAGCTGCTGTTGGCTGGTTGTGGTCATGTCAGTGGTGCAATTTTAATGGACTGTTGGGAGTTGTAGGAGGAAGGTACGTGAAACATTATCTGAGAAGATTAAAAGCATAAATATATGAGGACACACATGAAGAATACAGTCATGAGTTAACATGGTTACACAACTGGATGACAGCTGAAGGGTTGAGGTGAGGAAACATGGGGTCGTCCATATGTTCCTCTTGTCCTATGTGCCCTTTATTCTATGAATGGGGAATATAGGGCCTTTTTCCTGAAAAAGAGTCAGGGGTCAGGGGTTACAGTTAGGGGTTAGTTGTTACAGTTAGGGTAGGGGGCTAGAAGAATCTCAATCGATCCCACGAGATAGGCACTGGCTCAGGAATGATACTATTAAAAATAGAGTATCTATAATGCCTCCATAAAATAACACAATAAACAAATAAAACCATAAAACAAATTAAAAGAAAAGGAGGGAGGATTATTATTAATTTCCTCAGTAAATCCCCTAATTCAAGATTTAGGATCTGGGTCAGGGATTGAGTTTAGGTTAGGGTCTAGGTCATGGGTTAAGGTTCAGGCTTGCATAAGGGTCAGGGTTAGGGGTTAGGTTTGGGGTCACGGTTCAGGTTAGGGTTAGAATCTAGGCCAGAAACTGGGTTAAGATTAGGGTCTGGGTCAGGGGCTAGTTTTAAGGTTAGGGTGGGGGACTAGGTTTGGGTTACGTTTAGGGCTGGGTAGGAATAGAGGTTAGGGTCAGGGTAAAGGTCAAGTCTAGGGAAGAAATAGGGTTGGGGTCAGGGTCAGAGGGTACAGTTAGCAGGGAACATAAAGGGGAACATCAGATCCTTCATTTAGAAAAAGGTTCCTATATTCTCTGGTCACAGTAACACAAGAGCCTGGGAACATCGGAACACTCCCAGAAAACACAACAAAAGAAGTTGAATTTACAACCATGTTGGATCTGCGTTGAATTCTGCAGGTCTTTATCTCGTCATGCACAGTTAGAATAAAACAGAATCATGTTTTTTTCAGGCTTTAATTAGATCTTGTTGCCTCACTGGACAGGAAGTTGAAGGAGCACATTAGGACATTTTTAAAAGGCACCTCACAACGTGATGTGAAGAGCATTATTTTATTTTTAATACATCACTCCTCAGAATGCAACCGCTGACACAATAGCCACAGCATTGTTGGAGAGGCTAAGCACTATCCTCCCTGAAAAGAGCACACTAATCACACAGGCCTATGATGGGCTGCTGTGATTGGTGGTTGGGCTTGCAGCACAGGTGGAGTCCATTCCTGTGCACATAAGTTGATATATCATCAGGCAGCAGGAGACATCTCACACATCTCCAGGATCATTATTTTGGGGGTTACTGTGTTTGATCAAGTTGTAGCACTAGACTCCTCGGGAACTTTGCTAACAATGTGTGTGTTAACAGTCATGCTGTTAAAACTGTATGAGCACAAAGATGACCTCCTGCTGTGTCTCCAGACCATCAGAGACTCTGGTAACTTTGATCTTCTGACTGTCAGAAAGGCTGGAAGTCTTAAGCCTTTTTTTAACACAGAAATCCCGCTATATTAGCAAAAAAAGAAAACTACCATCATTCCTGCCTTTGCCACACTTTTTCTTTTCACATTGAACAAAACAAGATGGCATTGTATGTTATTACATGTGACTTTTCAGACAGCATGCCGGCATTTTTGGAATCAGAGGAAGGACGTGTAGCATGAGAGCTGCATCCAGTTAAATAAGCTATGACAGTGTTTTATTTGACTAAAGCTCAGCACGATATGTAGGAACACTGAGAAATAGGAAATGAGAAACCCATGTTGTTGCAGGGTTTGAAGAGAAGTGGTTTGCTCACAGATGTCACAGCATGTCGTTGAAACGCCTCACCCTCTATCCCAGATTAGTCTTTTACATAGACAGTGTAGCACAGTTGATACAATATGACTGACTCCCTTCTCAGGATATTGGTGGAACAACTTGGACTCCCCCCATTCTGCCTATTGACTGATTTTTAGACTGAATGCTAAATTGGCATGATGGCACAATAATCCCACCTTGAACAGTCAGTCAGTCACAACAGACAGCACTAATGAGGTGGTTGGTGAAAAAGAACCATTTGATACGACTCAAAATGGTATTGCGTACCAATGAAATTAATTTTAACTCAATGAACACATGTGGTATGCTGTTATGCTGTTTCCCTGTTTAAGATAAGCCTGTTCAAGGTGGGTATTATGCCCCAGTCTAGCAGGCCTAGGGCATAATGTGAACAGGCTCCATCTTCCCCAAATCCCAAGCAGCCATGAACAAGAATATAAAAACAAAAAAAGGAAATATGTAAATATAACAAAAGGGTATAATAATGAGGGGTTAAATCTTCAAAATGGACTAAGGCCAAAACAACAAACAAAAGGATCCTCTCTAAAAAGCAAAAAGATAGCCTAACCAATTAAGCAAAGCAAATGATACAAACCTTACCTCCGTACCTAATTACACAAAAGAAACAAAACTGGCAGTCCCTTATGGGATGAGCTATGTCTGCTGCTCTTATATATCTGGTAGTTCTCTGTGTCAGCCAACTTTCCCACCAATGACCACACGGGGTTGGCACACACCTATTTGCATCTGGAATTAGAAAAGACACACAGGGCACACACACACAAAACAGACCTACCACAAAATATGCCAGTCATAACATGGGATGACACTATGGAGCAGTGGGTAGCACTGGTGCCTCATAGCAAGACGTTCACAGGTTCAAGACCTCAATCTGTTACCTTCAGTCATTTTCTATACCCACTGATTCCTCACTAGGGTCATAGGGTTTACTGGAGCTAATCCCAGTGTACTGCAGGCAAGAGGCAGGGATACACCCCAGACAGGTCACCAGTCTATCGTGCTGCACACTTTGGACTCCATGATAGACTGACGACCTGTCTGGGGTGTATCACTGCCTCTTGCCTGCAATGAAATTGGATTGGCTCCAGTAGAACGCTATGACCCTAGTGAGGAATTAGCAGGTCTAGAAAATGACTGACAGTTGTTGGACTGTGTGAGGAAGCTGGAGAAACCCACACAGACAATGTGCAAACTCCATACAGAAAGGTCCCAGAACAAGGTCTTGAACCTGTGACTTTCTTGCTGTGAGGCAACAGCGCTAACCACTACACAACCATGTCACCCACACTTTAAACAGGCCCATAATCAGAGATACAGCATAACAACAGTGTGCCACACTTGTTTATTAGTTAAGTGTAATTTCATTGGTGAGTGATACCGTTTTGAGTCGTGTTGAATGGTTCTGTTACACCAAGCACCAAGTTGACCTGAGACATTATACAACAATATATTTCACGCTAGATTCTAAATTCGTTATATGTTTTTCCTTACAGTTTGTTTGCTTATATTGCTGGAAAATTGACTGTAAACGGCACCTAGAATATTTCTCACTGTCATGTATTGCTTCTTTCATATTTTCAGGCGGGACCTGGATCTGTTACCACACACACACACACACACAACCACGTAATGTTCCTATTTTCAGCATTATTCACACACTGACTTTTGCCTCCATGTTTTCTTGCTTCCTGTCTTTCTCTCTCTATCTCATTCGCTCTCTCTCTCTCTCTCTCTCTTCCTCTCTCCGGTCGAGCTCCCCTTGTCCACCAATTATCTTTAGCTCGTTCAGATAAGAGCTGCTCCATATTCAACAGCAGCAAGAAGTGAGAAGAGACGAGACACTTTGAATGTTAAAAAACCTTCGCAACCACAGAGTGAGACACAGAGAGAGAGAGAGACATAGAGAGAGAGAGGGAGAAACCTACGGCACACAAATAACAAACAGAAAGCGCTGCCAGGGGTTGAACTGTTCATTACACCCCATAATATGAAAGTGCTGTACAGAATAAACAACAGACTGATGATTTAGCTATTCTTAGAAGTGGAGTGCTAAGTGTTGAAGGACTGACATATTTTAACACATTAAAAGACCTGAAGATCACATCTAGAGGTGGTCATTGAACATGGGAATTTGCTGCTGTCTTTTATTCAATCAAATATTGACTCATTTCTTTCACCGCACTGTATCACAAGCTCGATTTTGTTTTCTGTTCTCTTGGCTCTTTTTAATGACTGTTTTTATTGTATTTTAATGTCTTTTTCCAGTGAATTTCATTTATATCATATCTTTGCTTTTAATGTTTTTTGGAAGCCCTTCATATATACTGTATATATATATATATATATATATATATATATATATATATATATATATATATATATATATATGATATCGGGTAAATTAAGCCACTTTTTGATAAGGTTGTTG
Source organism: Lepturacanthus savala (assembly GCA_030544235.1). Classification (NCBI taxonomy): domain Eukaryota; kingdom Metazoa; phylum Chordata; class Actinopteri; order Scombriformes; family Trichiuridae; genus Lepturacanthus; species Lepturacanthus savala. Next base: position 5,986,277 of record CM060474.1, read on the forward strand.
CTAAGGTGTTCATTTGTTCACAATGACATCTCTCATATTTCAGATTTGTTCAGGTAGTCGCATCTGTCATTACTTTAGTAGAAGTATAAATACTATTGTTTAAAAATACTTCTGTAGAAGTTAAAGTATCACCTCAAGCTTTTTACTCAATTAAAAGTGGACTCATTCAATCACTATCAAATCCACTCTATGGTGTGATTTATCTGTGTGTGTGTGTGTGTGTGTGTGTGTGTGTGTGTGTGTGTGTGTTTTAACGATTACCAGCCAAAATAAAATAGGAGTAATGAGGCTATTTTTTTAAATGTGACACATAGAAAGTACTGATAACTGTGAAAAAAAAACTAAGGAAGTAAAAAGTCAGCTTAAAAATACTCCAATGAAGTAGAGATACTCTTTAGAAATCTATTTGTTTACTCTTGAACCCTCTATTACACATCTTCATTTTTCTAAAAAAGCTTTGATATAAAAAAATATGTTTTTACATTTAGGGTGTGAAAAGGGGGCTTTTCTTTTGAAGGTCATGACAAGGTCACATGACCAGGATATCCTGTTTGTTAATGAAAACATTATTGTTTCACAAATGTTGTCTTTTATTTCAAATTATTGAACATTTTCACCAAATAAAACATATGAACTCACTATCTAGGGTAGGAAAACTTTATTATTATTATTATTATTTTTTCATTTATAATTCAGTTTAGATGTTATAAGTTGTGTTTTTCTAAAATGCTAAAAGAGATTTGTTGCAATATGCAAATGTGGAAAATTCCTAATGCATACGACAGCTTACAGTTGCATTGACTTACGTAGCATGAAACTATCCTGAAACTGTTTACAACTTTTTCTCACATATATTTTAAAATATCTATTATTTACGCCATTTTTAATTGATTCAAAATATGTTTTACCATGTCTAAGTAATATTTCATACAATAGAGGGTTAATGGCCACACAGCTAAGATGGTGGAACACTGCACAGATGAGACATACAAACCCACCATTCAAAAATCACAAAAAAACAAAGTCAAAGACAATAAGTGGCCGCTGTGTCAAGGGGGTTCAAGGTCCATATTGCAGCGAGGGAAAAAGCTGTTTTTGAAAAGGTTTGTCCTGGTCAGCTGTGATTTAAAGTGCCTCATGCAGAGTAACAGCTGGAACACAAGGTTAGCTGCAGCAGTGCTGTCTGAGAGGATTTTATGTGCTCTTTTATGTGCTCGGGGGCATTGTAATGTTGAAACTGAAAAAGGATCTTTGCCAAACTGTTGCCACAGCTGAAAGAACACTATCATCCTAAATATCACTGTATCCAAGCATTAACCCTCTATTTGCAAGAAATATTACATAGACATGGTAAAAAATATTTTAAATATTATGACTTAAAATAGTCTAAATAATAGATATGTTAAGAAATACATAAGATAAAAAAAATCATAAACATAGTCTCATAGTTTCATGCTATGTAAGTCAATGGGACTCCATTAGGTTGTTACACTAGGAATTTTACATGTTTACAATTTACCACAAATAGTGACTTAAATTTTACAAAATTAAATTTACAAAAATGTAGAATGAAAAAATATAATAATAATTAATTAAGTTTAATTAATTAAGTTTAATTAAGTTTTTATTTGGTGAAAATATTCCCAAATTCTAAATAAAAGACAACCTTCAGTTGTAAGACAAAGATGAGACCATGTCAAATGTTCATTAGCAAACAGGATATCCTGGCCTGTGTATGTTCTTCAAAATAAAAGTTCACTTTTCACACCCAACTGTAAAAACATTGATTTTAACTCACAACTTTTTGGAAAAAAATAAGTAAAAGTAATTGTTGCCAAATGCCAAAACTATGAAATAAAGGGTTAAAATATCACTTCACTGGAACAAACACACACACACACACAAATATAGATTGTCCACTTATACGGAGTAACAGTGATTTTGAGTTAGTCAGGAATCACAGTTCAACACCTTCACGATTAAATCTGTGTCTCTGTGTGTGTGTGTGTGTGGAGGGGACTCAGAGGACAGTGACAATCAGGTCGCCCGGGGCCGGCTGATTGGCTTGGCTTGCCGCCAGCTCAGCCAATCAGAGGCCTTTGATTTCCCTGCAGCGATAAAAGCTGAAAAAAATGAAAAAAAAAAAAATAAAAACTTTACAGCCGAGTAGAGACGGCTTTAAACTAAGGTGTAGTAACACACCTGTAAATGTACACTTTAATATTATAAATGACCCGATTCATTTCATCAGCTGCGTCGTCCGTTCAAACGGTGATTTTATTTTTAGAATTTCTGCTGCAAAGGTTTGAAAATGAATCCCTGCAGTTACTGATGGACTGAGGAGGGGCAGTTTCAGAGTTACGGGTACCCAGGAGGGTCATATACCTTGTTTTTTTTTGGCAAAATGTCTGTAAAGTCTGTTCATAATGGCCATTAGAAGAGCCCTTCATATTGCACTTACAATGTATGGGTTTTAGGAGACAAAATCCACAGTCCTCCTCTGCAAAAATGTATTAGGGTCAGTAACAAATAATGTTTGGCAAGATGAGCAAGTCAAAAACTTTTTAAAACACAGTTTTAAGAATCACTCATCAGGTCTCTATAAATGCACATTTTGTGTTCATGTCGGTTTCTTGTTATTTGAAAGTCCATTAGTAAAAGTATGTTTTTGTCACTGACCCATTTAAAAGTTGATTGAAAGCTAATATGAAATTTCAGCTGTCCAAATGAGTCAGTTCAAGTAGATATTGTTCAATGTTACTTTTTTTTTTTTGCTTCAAGGTCTCTTTTTCTCACTAGACTTATACCGTAGCTTAACAGGGAAATGCTGTCCATGGAAACACAAAGAGGAGAGAATGTGATGCTAAAGACTGTAAACGTGTCAGATGTCTAACAGATATAAATAAATCAGGCTTCTGAAGCCCCATATAACTTCACACACACTTTTAAATGACTGTGTGGAATGTGTCCTCCAACACTTACATTGAAAGTACATTTAAAGGGTCTTTTAATAGACATACGAACAGAAGGAATTATTATAGTGAGGAAAACCTCTTCCATGGCTTACATAGACATTGTTGCTTTAAGACACCCTTCAAAAAAAGTGTTTTAACTAGACTTGTAGGCCTCAACACCGGTCGTGGTCTCTAGGCTGGTCTTAAGACTGCTTTTTTGTGATCTTGGTCTCACAATGTCTCAGACTGGCAGAGCGGCCTCAGAGGGATTTGGCAGGCACTTTTTTTCCCTAGGATATCATTATTGGTGGTATCATGGTAGTTTATTGTGTTACTGATGTCTATGGTGGAGAATGGAGAGGTAAGGTTTGTTCATCTGACCCAGTTTCACTCATGGAAGGAGGAGGTTCATCCACTTGTTTGTTTTTTCTACTGTCATTGAGTCACTGCATCACACTATCAGCACTTCAATACTCTAGTGCCCATTCATACAGTTATAATGGTAATGAGACTTCATGGTGCATTCAAGTGCACCTCGTTGAAACTAGAATCGATTGAAGTTTCTAAATGTTTTTGTTTTCTCATCTCATCTTCTATGTCCACTTATTCCTCATTAGGGTCACAGGGGTCTGCAGGAGCCTATCCCAGTGCGTTACGGCGAGAGGCAGGGATACACCCCAGATGGTCGCCAGCCAATCGTGGGGCACACACACTATTCACTCACAATTTAGAGTCTCCAATTAACCTCAGAATGTTTTTGGACTGTGGGAGGAAGCCGGAGTACCCGGTGAAAACCAACACAGACACAGGGAGAACATGCAAACTGTGTCCCCTGTTTTTGTTTTCATTTAGTGAAATACATTACTCTGTAATTACTTTCCTGCTTATATGCTTTTACCATGTGCTATGGTAACCATTAAGAAAATTCTGTAATTTACATACCAAAGTATACGCTGATATATGCTGTCTATGGTCTATATGAAATAGGGAAATATAGTTTTTGTTTTTTTTGGTCTTGGTCTTGAGGTCAACTGGTCTTGATACTCTCTGGTCTTGCTAGTGTCCTGGTCTCGGTTTAGGCAGTCTAGGCTACAAGTCTACCTTTAAAACCCCCCAAAACAACATTTATATTCATAGCATAGCTGAGAATATTTCTGCTTCTTATAAAATATTCATTGACAGTGTAGATAAACGTGTTAGTGGCTCAAAAGCAGTTTAATTACTCTTTAAATGGTGGTTTCATTGTAGAAGTTCTGCAGGGAGCAGATGATATAAGTCTGAAACTGATGTTGTTCGACACCCGCTATAATTACACCTAATATATATTGTATAAGTGTTGAATTTCAATCTAGGAACAGAAATGCTTGTCTCTTTACAGCCGTCAAGATGTTAAAAAGAGACAAAAAAAGCTTCTAAGGGTTGGACCAAAATAAACAGGAACTTATTAGAATTCCTCTCAGCCAATCATGATGTGAGGTCGGAACTAATAAGCGTGACAACGATCAAAATCCAGCGTGAGACAGACAGGTGCAGGTAGACAGAAACAGCCGGCGGAATAATGAGATGATTTATGCCTCTTTATATTCTAATGAACTTCATGCAAACATCCTCTGTAGTAATAAATTTTCCACTTCAAACAAAAACACTGCACAGAGACAGAAAGACCTAATACAGAAGATTAATTAGCCTGGTTCATAGGATTACGTTACACACACACACACACACACACACACACGCACACACACGCACACACACACACAGGGATAGCAGGAAAAGTTAATCCAGTAATTAAACTTTTTTTTTCAAAGTATAATTTCCCTCTGTTGTGTATGTATGTTTTTTCAGTTAACTCAACTGTCAAGGCTACTTTAATTCATTCACCCATTTTTCTTCTCCATACACAGCATGTTAATCACATACTCTATTATACTAAACATAGTCTACTACAGTCATGAAATCAGGTTCTTCCCTCCCAAAACCAGTCTAACAGAGCCAGTTTTAGTTGGAATCATGAAAAGTGTAAATTAACCTCTAAGGCATGAAATATTACTTAAACATGGTAAAGATGTTTTGGAAGTTGTTATTACTTAAAATGGAGTAAATAATAGAAATAAAAGCAGGTAAGAAAAAGTTAAACATGATTTCATGCTATGGACTCCATCAGGTTGTATACACTAGGAATTTTACATATTTGAGTCAGGTGGTGTAACCCTAAAATTAGATAGTTTAACTCTCTTATTAAGGTTTTAAAATGTTAAAAGAACATATGATCTAAACAGGTTTTACATTCTAGATGGATTATATATTTAACATATAAATATTAAATATATAAATATAACATATTTATATATTTAACATAACCATATGGCAACACTATGTCATAGAGGGTTAAATATATAAATAGGCCTATTTTTTATGAAAAATAACAATTCTACTCCTCAGTGATGCCATGATAAGAAATACAAATAAAGTACAAAACTACAGCTCACATTTTTTTGTGTTTACATATTTAACTTATTCCAGTACTTTTGGTTTATTTTTGATATTTTGAGTAGATTTTACATATCAGAGGAGAGAATTCTATTTGTAAAACATCTTCTGATAATAATGCAGGTTATGGAGCTGATATAAAGTATGTGGTGGGATGTTTTGATGCTAGGATTCTTCTGTTGTTTTATTTTTGGAATTGTACATTTGGTATTTGAGGATTTGGTCCTGTATATACCCAATACAGAACCAGCACTAATTATCTGCTGTTGTCACTGAGTGCAGCCAGCATCCCAGTATTAGATCTGTGTACAACTATGAGATTAACTGAGCTTTACCACACCACAAATCATGTGATTTAATTAAATCTGTTCAAGTATCATAAGCCTTAATTTCTAATCAAAAATCTAATGCAGGACTTCCACTATAAATCTGTCATTTCAATTTAAGCACAATGAGCTCCATCCAGGATGGACTACAAAAAGATGTCATCAGTGCTGTACAATCATTAGATTAAATGTGATTTAATCCATTTATGAAGTTAATCCCCCCATTATTCAAGCAGCCTTTAGGCTAATGATCAGACTCATTATGAGGATGTCGGCGTTCAGCTGAAGCGCTGTCGGTGGTGTGTATGCAGCTTCAGGCTGAACCAGTTCTGTCTTTACTGTAATAACATAAAGCAGAATCCGAACATGTTACCTGAGGTTAACATGTCATATTCAGGCTAACACCATCAAAGCTCAGATACAGGCCTGGAGACAAAGAAAACCCCACATACTGCTCATTATTTGCATTTGGCTTTAAGGAAATCAAATGACATAGAGTAATTTATGGTATAATAAAAACAAATCTAATAGGAAAAGAAACATAACATTTCATTCTATTGATAAAGAAAAACTGACACAAGATATTCTAAATGACAAATCTGTGTCTATCTCCTCTGACCCTGCAGAGTTGATACGTTTGATGTTCCTTTGCTTCCTGTTGAGTTCATGTGTTTGTGTTCACCTAGATGTGGAAGTCAGTGGCTGTTGATTAGATGGAATGTGGTAACTACATTCAGTTTGGAGACAGGTTGTCTTTTCTTGTTTAGACCTAATGTGACTGGAGGTTACCTGAATTTCAATCACCCCTTCCTCACTTGTGAACTGACCACAGAGGAACCTTCTCTCTCCCTCTACTTGGAAGGAAACCTTCTTCCTTTGTTTTTCTTTGCTTTAATCTTGTAATATATCAGCTACAGACCCACCACCATTCGAGGTCATCTTTCTGTAACAGATTTGCTCTGTTAACAATAAGATCCAGTGACCACTGAGACCAATGAGAAGAAATTTACCATTATACAGCAAACTTGTACTTGGATTAATTCAACACTATTAGTCACAACAGTAAATCCAAGGTTTAATCCAAAGTGGCGTATATCTGAAAATTAATACAACATAAGCAAGGGACTATTCAATAGGAAACAACATAAGTTACCACCCTAAAGCTAAGTTTGAATCTAATAGGACCTGTACATTGGATTCATACATATTGACGTTGCTTTTGGACATTTTATTTGTGCAGGAAGTCCATCAGGGATTTTCCAGTTATTGGTGAGAAATACAAGTCTGTGGGCAATTATGACTTTGAGAAAAACAATAAGGGATAAACGCCGCAAATAAAATTTTTACTTGGAGCAGGACTGGCGGCACATCATCAGTTGTTTAAGCTAATGCTAGGTATGCTAGAAAAGTCAATAAATGGTTCATCTGCATTCAACACAAATAAGATGAACTTCAAATCATTCAAGCACAGAGGTGTTCTTAAAAGTGAAGGAGAGATATCAGGGGTATAAGAAACAATGAGAGTGGATGATTGCACCAAGTGAGGTGGTATATTGAGAAGCGAAGGAGACTCAACACTGATCCTTGAGGTGCGCCTGTGGATAAACTTTTTGTTGTCTGTTGTTCTTTTCCCGAAAGACTCTCAGTTTTATTTCTCTCTCAAGGTCATTATTCTCTTGGATTTATTGTCTTTTCCCTTCCATTCTACTATTATAACCTGTTTCTGCCACAAATCACCATGTATTTAAGCCCTACAACTATATACTAGGTTATAGTAGGCAACCGGTTTTATAACCATGGTTCATTCTGGACTAGTCCGGTGTATTATTTAGGCTAGGCTATTTCATACCCCCTAGTTTGTATACTCAAACTAAAGGTTAAAGTGCCTGTTTTATACTTTACTTTATACACTGAAGTATTATTTTACATTTTACTAGGCATTTTTGCTGTCACATCATTTTAGCCCAAATTACAATTACTAAGTGTTTTTTGTACCTAATCCTAACCAGACCTTATTCACAACACTGTTAGACACACCTGGTGTTTCTCGACTGAATATCTGAAAACAAAAAGTCTATGCACCATGCTACTGCATCTCAAGAGCAAAATGGCATTTGCACATAGGCCTACAGTTGTTTTGAAATAGTAACCCAGGAGTGGGGGTATAATTTGGACTAGACAGGTATGGTCTGTCCTAGACTAAAATATACCCAAGAGTATAAAATGGTCAGAGATTCATGCAGGTTCAAACCATCCGTCCTTTTTCCATACCCTCTAAATCCTCAAAAGGGTCATGGGAGTCTTCTGGAGCCAAACCCAGCGCACTTTGGGCACACACAGGCAATTTAGAGTCTCCAATTAACCTAAACTGGAGAAAATCCACACAGACATGTGGAGAACATGCAAACTCCACACAGAAAGGCCCCACAAGGCCTTAACCCTGCAACCTTCCTGCTGTGAGGCAACATGTCTACTAACTGTGTAACCGTGTTGCACCGAATTTAAACCTTAGGGATGAATTTTTTGGCTTTCTGTCTTGAGATTATCCAAATATAAGATTGTTGTGCAGAGTGTAGCCTGCTTGGCTCACAGCAAAAAGGTCACAAGTTCTGGTTATTTAACTGGGACCTTTCTGTGTGGAGTTTGCATGATTTTTCTCCACGTTCTCCGGCTTCCTCCCACAGTCAAAAGACATGCTGAGGTTAATTGGAGACTCTAAATTGCCCGTTGGTATGACTCTGTAAATAGTGTGTGCCCCATGATAGGCTGGCGACCTGTCTGCTGTGTATCCCTGCCTCTCTCATAATCTGGGAATGGCTCTGATGTTCTTACAGAGTATTTGTTATTAGTTATGTTCATTCTTCACCAGAATACAGGGAACAAAAACTCCCCAAAACCACAGAAACTGGATTTCAGTGGAAACCCAAACCAAGTTAGACCATGAAAGGATATCACTGTCTATGAGTTTAACTATGATTTAATATAATTAGTGCGGATCATGTTGGTGAAGTTCTGTTGAAGGGTATCATCCTGGTTGATGCTGCTCTGTGTTGCTCCTTCAGTCGACTGAATTTAATTTCATTTCATATTTCGATACTACCTTCCACTCTGGTTAAACATGATTTTTGTACATTTCAACTATTTGGCATGCATGCTGCTTATAGAATATTTACATCTTCATGCATTAATACATATATTCACATGCTGTACTGTATATGCAGGAACTGATACCACAAATACATGCATTTATTCCTGATGACGTACACATTTCTTTTGCGGACATGTTTTCCTTTCATTAAAAACAAACACACGCTCAGTTACGATGCAGAACAGTGAATTTGTCCCACGAGGACGAGTCCACTGGGATCTGATTAACACACATAGGAGGGGAAGTGGATGTATGTACAGTGTGTGTGTGTGTGTGTGTGTGTGTGTGTGAAACAGAATAAAGAAAACAGAAAGAGAAACAGATGATTCATATAGATCTTTTTACAGCATCCATATTTACATGAAATAGTAGGTCAACACTAGATACCAATGACACTAATTACGGTTCAGTCTTTCCAGCCTGACTCTGACCTGAATGGAGCGGAACCTTAATTAATATCATTTGTAACTCCTGTGTTTTGTTTACCCACTATTTCATGTCAATATGTCTGTTGTGGAAATAAGGTCTTTTGAGTCAGGAACAGCACAAAAAGAGTAAAACCACTTCTGTCAGGAGGGTATAAGAATCAGAAACCACCGACCTGGAAATCACAATCCCGTCTTTCTCCCGTTATCCTCCCCATGTCATTAATTCTCATGTTATCGTTCTCTGTGTCTTTAATAAATGGAATCATTCCCTCGCTCTGGACATGTTTTCAGGACTCGCTAAGGCCACGGAAGCTACAATGATTCTGACACATCCTAATTTGGCTCTTGACACGTGTCCTAATTTGCAGAGGAGGCCGTTAATGAGCGGCCACATGCGATACATCAGCAGCCAGGAACACCAGTTTTATCGGCCTGTGGCAACGTCTCCTCCCCTGGCGCCCGAAACTGACTCTAAAACACACAGCGCTCTGACATGCTGTGTTTGAGATAAAAGGAGGAGATGGATGGACCTTATAATCTCCACAGTGAATAGGGGTCATTAAGCTGCCATGTCAATCTCGCCCCTTTGGAATTAAAAGGCTCGAGCTGCCAACTGAGCTTTTAAGTTTTCACATCCTCGATAATAAAACTGATATATTCAACCAAAGAGTGAGATTTCATCTTTTTTTTGAACACTTGAAAGGAGTTCAGAAACTCAAATAAACAACTCCAGAAACATTTAAAGTGTTCAATTATAAGCATAATTCATGTTTAGAATAGTTTTCTTGTAAAATATGTATGTCTATGAATGCATGTAAATCAAAATATATTTTTAAATTCATTTTTGACATGCTATGTGTAAACTGTTCAAATGCTTGAGACTCCTGGGAGTCTAAATCCAACCAGGGTAAACACATTCACATTAATAATCTTTTTTTTCTCTTTTCTGTTTTTCACTATAACTCAGCAATGTGACTCATTCAACAGTGAGTTGTGCAGTTAAAAGGATTAAACCAGGAAAATGGAGGAGAAGTAATTTAACATGGAAGAAGGCGGAGTCACACATTTACCTTTATTTGAAAAGTTAAACAAAATAAAGAATTTGGACATGCAAAGCTATGTTACTCCTTTTATACAGGAAAAATATGTAAAAGAAAAAAAAGTCACTTACATAACAGGACAAAACGTTTTTAATATTAAAATTAAATTAAAAATAAGAGTTCAGTTATTACTTCTTATTATTACAAATCAATAAATCATCATTAGTTGTGAGCTTGATTGGTCTTTGCTTTACCTTTGTACTTTGAGTACTAACTAGATCTTAAAGGGAGCCTCACAGAACTAAATTAAAGAACCTAATTAGACTTAATCTTTCTTATTCTTTATAAATAAAATATATAGTATATACATCAATATAAAGAGACCGTTATTAATGTTTCATATTTCATTACACACTGCAGCCGACTTCCTGTTTTCCTCCCTTTATTTTTGCACTTTCACTAATAGAATGTATTTTTTTTTATGTTGAACACTTGTTTCCTCTCCCATTCCTGTTTACATCCTTTGGGCTGGGCTGTAACAATGGAGCTAAAACAATTAGTTTGCAATTGATTCATCATTTAAAAGTTGCCCTATTTTGCCATTTTCACAGTTTAATATTTTATTTGCATGGTCTATATATAAACAGTAACTGCTTTTATAGCTCAAAATCATCTAATTAGATCTGTGTTTTAGACACAAGCACTGAACAAGGATTTTGTAAGACATTCAATTCTAAACATTAGCCAGAATACTTTGAGGAAAAATATAATAATAATAATATTAACCCTTTATTGCATAGTGTTGCCATATGTCAATGATTAGTTTATCTTCATTTTTTCCAAAAAGCTGTGATGTAAAATCTATATTTTTACATTTGCGCATGAAAAAATGACTTTTATTTTCAAGGACATACAATTTATGAGGTCACATGACCAGGATATCCTGTTTGCTCATGGACATTTGACATGTGAGCGTCACTGTCTCACTACCGAAGGATAAATTCCTAGTGCATAAAACCTCAGCATCAAACTATCCTGAGACTATGTTTACAACTTTTTCTTATATTTCTTAAATATATCTATTATTAAGGCCATTTTAAGTAATACACACATTCAAAACAAACAAAAGAAATAGAGGTTAAATAATAAGAATAATTTTCTTTCTCTCATGTGTTGATGAACTAATTATTTTTTAAAAAATCAAGTCCAAAATTTGATGGACATTTGTATATGTTTTATAGACTAAATAATTAATTGAGAAATCGAATAACAATAATAAATGAATTCATATGTGTGTGTGTGGGTGTTTTATTTTGTTTTCACACAGTGTACAGATAAACTGTTGGTTCTCACAAGGTTAACATTCATTCCATGATTAGATATGATTAGCATCAAATGTAACTTTAAAATACCATATGGGGTTTATATATTTATATATATATTTATATATATATATATATATATATATATATATATATATATATATATATATATATATATATATACATATATATATATATATATATATATATATATATATATATATATATATACATTTAACTCAAGGTTCTTCAGACCCTTATGTTTTCTCTGGTTTAAAGTAATAAAAGTAAACCAAACCAAAATGCATTGGGCTGTAAACATTGGCAGGCAGACCTGAACTAGGTCCAATCTGCATAAATATGCTCATATTGTAATATTGTTTGGCTGAAATAACATCATATTGAGCAGTCATGATGTGTTTTTTGCAATGTTGTATTGATCCCCGCTGGGCTGTTCTGATTACATATTTAACAATAAGCTTTTTTCGGCATCGCTTTACTGAAACATTCCCCTGCAGCTATACACTTCCAGCACATTTCCATTATAATGTTCCATTGTGTGGCAGCATGTGACTGTGTGTTGTTTAACTGATCTCCTGCAGTTATTAGTCACCACTAGAAATAAATCACTCTTCACAATCAAGATGTGAATGAGCTTTTACTCCCCTACTGTGCTAATGAGGCTGCTGACTCCACTTCAACAATCACCACGACTTATGTGATTGGGTAATATTTGGGTGGGGGGGGCATTATACTGTAAAATGATCAAAATAATAGATATAATATTCTAAACTGTTCAGGCAAAATGAACGGTCTTTAAAGACTGTAACTGTGTTACTGTAGCTTTATATAATATGGTGGTATCAGGTAAAATGGGCCATTTAATGTTTGGGGGTCCCAGTTCCTCTGGAAATTAGAGGCAATGATACAAATAAACTGTTGATATAACTGTAGTTGACTAGTAACATGTGATTTAATTAGTTTATGGTTTCTATGGTGATTTGATTAGTTTATGGTTTCTATGGTGATGAGACAATACTTCAAATCTAGACTGAACCAGAAATGTTCATGGTAGTAGCCTGGTATGATAAATCTAACTAAACTATTATAAGGATGATAAATCTATTAAAAATATACACATAAAAACTATGCATGATATCTGCCCCGATGGCATCCATCAGAAATAATAATAATTTTTAATAATAATTTTACCTGAAACCACTTGTGCAAGTAAAGTGGCACAGAGGATATTTTATGATTAATAGGGTCTAAATAATTCTATTTTATCACATAATTCCAACATAAAATGATCAGAAACAGTCATTATTAATCATAAATATACATGGAAAAGGCACATTTGGTATTGTGTTATTGTCCCAATTGATTTAATCAAATGTGGAACAATTTACCTGATATTACCCTATAAATATTTCCCAGTTTTAATCTTATGTCTCTGTGTTATTTTTTCATTTATCTCTTGTTAGCTCAGTTTAACAGTTTGTCTTTTCTTGGGGTGAAAGAAACATCTTTTGAAATGTATGTATTAGATTTTTTAAGCAGCTCTTTCACTCATCAAGTTGAAACACATGACATTTGTGGACGGAAGACAGGAAAAAAAATGGATTCCGAACATTTGAGAGTCCTTTAACTGTCACAGGGCGGTGGAGAGGATGTTGTAGTGGAGCTGTAGAGCTGTAACTGTGCTGCCGTGGAAACCCGCGGCGGGGTTTCTATCTCCCTGTCGACCAATAAAAGAAATTTGAATTTCAGAGAGACGGAGAGCCGATGGTTGCAGAGATCGGGAGAGTGGGAGAGACGTTACCATGGCAACAGATGTTGGGTCACTGAGTCGGTGAGAGGCCAATGAACTCTACTCGGGATTCAGAGCGTGTGTGTGTGTGTGTGTGTGTGTGTGTGCTGATACAGACAGAGAGGAGCTGTGTTGCAGAAAATGAAGGAGGTGAAACACAGTAGAGAGAAAAAGATGGTGGAAAAAGTGTGTGTGTGTTTGTGTGTGTAAGTGTATGTGTGTGTGTGTTTGTTGACCTTGGTTCTGATGCCAGGAAGAGTCTGAGCCACCAACCAACTATGAAACACACATACACACACACACAGACACACACCTGAAACATCACACAAAAAACACACCCCTGACTACAGGTATTATCCCGGTTGTCATGGTAACTGATATATGGACCTGCAGAGTTGTGATTTATCTCCACTGGATGTAAGGCTGGTCCTCAGAGAAGGAGTCCTGCCCACCAACAAGATTTATGTTTAACACAGCTTATACACACATATAAATTCACTGATCTGCTAACGTGATCAAATTTATTTTATTTTATGACCAACAGTCGACAAACCATCGAGGATTCCTCTATAACAATTCTCCTGTTGGAACACCTGACTTGTTAACCCCCAATTAAAATGTCAATATTGAATAAAAAAACATAACCAAACAACTCAAATGTGATGAAATCTAAATAAATTTGGCTTAAAAGGGATATTTTGAGGTATTTTCAATGACTATATATATATCATCCTTATAATAGTTTAGTTAGATTTGTCATACCAGGCTACTTACCATGAACATTTCTAAATTAAGTATATTTGAAGTATTGTCTCACCACCATAGAAACCATAAACTAATCACATCACCATAGAAACCATAAACTAATCACATCGCCATAGAAACCATAAACTAATCACATCACCATAGAAACCATAAACTAATCAATCACCTGTTACTAGTCAACCACAGTTATTTCAACAGTTTAAATCCTTTTCATTGGCTCTAATTTCCAGAGGGACTGGGACCCCCAAACTGAAATGGCCCATTTACCAGGATACCACCCTAGTATAAAAATAAAGGTCCCATACCATGCAAATGGCCACATTCATAATTTTGTTTAGGCTTGATAAGGTCTGGGGGTCATATAAAAACTGTCCCATGCATTAAGGACTTAGAAAATAAAAGTATAAACATACACAGCCTGGATTTAGACACTTTGCTGTTTCACATCTCATTTGTACTGAGCAGCATGTAGAGGTTCCAGCTGTCCCCACTGTCGCAACAACTTTTTCACAGTTTTCCAGGTTTAGAATCAGCCAAAGCAGAAGAGAGGCTCATGAATATTAATGAGACACCAAAAAACAACCTGTGCTTTCTTCAGAGAGTTCTGTAAAACTATGAGTTTAATTTTTGTACTTTAAATTGCAAATACATCATGTTAGGGCAGAGGTGTCAAGTAATATAATACCTTGTTACTAAGTAGGAACTTTGGCTATCTATGCTTCGCTGGTGCAATTAATTTCTCCGCCTTTTTACTTCAACTCCTTACATTTTCATGCAATTATTTGTACTTTCTACTCCTCACATTTTAAAAATAGCCTTGTTGCTCCTTTTTAATTAGGGCCTGAGCCCTCTGGTATTGTAACTGTAAGGTACTCGTTCTTCTTTCTTTATTCTCTCAAGTCATGCCTTTTTGCCAAATGTGCCCCATAATTCACCAAATTCTGCACATAAGACACACCTGGTAATTTTGTTTTTAAATATTTTATGGGTGCATTAAGGGTGGGGCAAAATGTCTCTGTAGCACCCTCTAGAATATTTTAAAAAGCTGAGCCCCTCATCCCAGATGGACATAGACAAATGGATTTTTCTGCACATGTACATTGTGTGAAGATGCATCAAAGTCTCTTGAACCAATACCCTAATGCCAGCAGGAAGTCAGCCATATTGAATCAAATGACAGATTTTTCACAATTTTCACACATCATATTTCAATCAACTACTTGTAGTAGTAGCTCTGAGTCAGACATTGGAGATGAAAAGTTATCAAAAGCTTTTTCCGATGTTATTCCTCGTTGCTGTGATGACGCTATCAATTTCTATGTCTCGCCATTAAACAGGAAGTTACTGTAACTTCAGCAGACTTTGTCCAATCTGTAATAAATGTCTCCTGCTGCATAATTGACCCTGAACACACCTGCACAAATATATTGACTCAGTCACATCGCCACCTACTGGGAACAGGAAGTAATTGCAATGCAGCAATCATCAAATTGACATGACATTTACAGTGTGATCTACACATCATGTGACCAGCAGGTGTTATCTACCTCCAGTGAGTGGACACAGTATATGGTTGGTTAATGCATTTGGGTCAGTGACACATAATGTTTGTCAAGATGAGAAATAAAGAAAAAAACTTTTTAAAATACAGTTTTAAGAAGCAATCATCAGATCTCTATAAATGTACATTTTTTGGTAATTTTGGTTTCTTGTTATTTAAAATTCCATTTGTATATTTATACATTTTTATACAAAAATGGTTTGGATTTTTTTTTCCATGAAAGGTCAAATGTTGTAACTGAAAAAGAATAACACATATATAATCCACCTACAACATAAAACTAGTTGATAGCATGTGTTTTTAATCTTTTAACACCTTTTTTAAGAGAGTTAAACTATCTGGTACCAAGGGTTTAGGGTTATACCACATCACAGTTTTGACTTTTGACACCTCTCTGTTTTAGGGGAATGAAAACTTAAATATTCCCTAGAAAAGGAGGGTTTGTTGCTTTTATCAAGAAACTTTTCCACCTCAACCAAACATAAACCCGTATTGGAATGTTTTCAATTCTTCCGGTTTTCTGCATTTCCAATGCTCCAATGTTCGAAATGAGAATAAAATGGGGTGAACGGTTGCTCATCATGTTTTATCTCCTTAAACATCCTCCCTACTCCTCACTGTCTGGTCGGATGGTGAAACTGGACACACTTCACAGCCGAGTAGACATCCACTCGTGTCTTGAACCCCATGAAGCCTCATTACAGCCAAGACAGAAGGATCTATTTAGACCGTCAATCAATACTCCGATCGATCAGTGTTTCCTTAGCTCAACTGCTGTCTGTGCTACTTACTATATTTATTTGCATTATTTATATATATATATATTTTTTTTATCTTCATTCCTCCTGAGCTGGTTTTGGTGTAGTGTGTGTATGTGTGTGTGTGTGTGTTATATAACAAGCTCTCTCCACGTATTGAAGTGACACTTAAATAGCTGCTTCAGCTTCACACTATCTCCTACTTTGTCTTTAAAAGTACCAATTGGAGACATTTAATCACTGCACAGTCTGTCTGGGCGAGTTACACTCAGTTACACACACAGAGGGGGAGAGAGAGAGCTTCATTTCTCCTCTTGTCTCTAGGGGAAATAAAAATAAAAAAAAATCCTGCTTGTATTGAAGAGAATGGGGATAACCTGCAATAATAAATTAAAAAAACAATTCAGCAGCTCATTTCAATTCTTCAATGTTTCTTTTTAGGATTATGTTGCATTAACCTGTTAAAAAACCTCAGCTCCAGCACTAAATAAAGTATTTTATCTGTAGTAAAACCCAATGTTACTGTTACAGCATCAATATATATCATCAATATCCACTATTTTCATTGAAAAGCAGCCATAAGTGGATAATTATCACCAAGTGGATAATTTCATTAGAAATGTGACCTTCTCAGGTCAGTTTACACATTTATCTGAAGAACACATTAATCCAACCTCTATAGATTGAACAAATAATTATTTGTGTTATTTTTTAGAAGTTAAAAACTAAAATGGGTCCCATAGACCTGAAGACCTTATAAAGGTTAACTGGGTCCTTTATAATCTCCTTTTTAAACATCTTACAGAATATATTCTTCATGTTCTGTAATGATCCTCAGTGTCATTTCAATGGTTTTATGGACAAATCATTGATTTTTGAACTCAATTGAATTGGATTCACAATTCACACCTTGAAGGGTGACCTATGTGACCCTTTGTTATGGGATGAGGGGTGTGGTCTATAGCTCCACCCTCTGTGATCCAGAGATATAGCTCCTGGTTTCCATCATCAGGCTAGAACTGAAGAAGCCTTTCGGATGAAAGGTGAAACGTCTTCAAGCTCAAAGAAAAAGTCCAGTTGCTTACTATTTAAACTCCTTGACTACAATGACCTGGATGAGTGAGAATCTACACAGACATCAGTTTAGTCTTGTTTTGAGTTTTAAATAAGGTATTTCTATCTTGTAAAATACAATGTGATTATTTGTTTTTATTGTAATACTTCAAAGACACAGTCTTTATTGCTAAGGTTCATGTTGCTCATATGTTTGGATCACATTTTGAACTACAACATGTACAGTTGTATGTGAGAAATTTACGTTTCATTAAAAAAAAAAAAAAACGTCAAAAAAACCCTACTAATATTTGCTTGTATATGGAGCCGGAGCTAAAAGCCTGTTTCAGACAGAGGCTGGACTGAAGGCTGTATAAAAGGACCAGTATGAGATAAACAAGGATGTTTTAACTGTGAATCATGCAAAGACATTCTAGTAGAGCCCCAGAATACAAATCTAGATATAGAAATGCCGATGATGCAGCTTCTTTAAGTGTTGGGAAAATACCATGTGCAGCATCTTACTGGAAATAAATTCTATTTCAGCTTGTCCCAGTTTTTCAATGAAGATATATGATGTGTACAAGTACACTCAAAATATACTACAGTTGAAGTCACATCATTTTCCATTCCCCTGAGCCGCTAAGTGGGATTTAAGAGGAGATGTATTTTGTCCTTAGGTGAGTCACACAATCGTATTTAAAAAAAAAATAAATAAATAAAAAAAAACCTAACAAAACTGCTTGTGACATTTGAAATAAGAAAACACATATCAGTTTTAAAAAAAGGCCAGGAAAACACACACAACGGTTTCCCCAAATGTCAGTGCTCCTTTAATAATATATTCAGTTATTGCAACTTTCCCAAACTGATGCAGTCAGCATTCCGAACTCAAATTGATGCATCAGCCCGTTAATATTTTCAGACACACTTACTGCAGCTCATAAGTGTAGATATTCCAGTGCTGAAGCTGCAGCTTTCAGTCGGTGGTTAGTTAACAAGCTGAGGCTGAGACACATTAACTCTCTCGCCCGCTCGCTCTCTTTCTCTCTCGATGAAATTGAGTGTAACCCGTCCAGACAGCGCAGTGATTAAATGTCTCTAATTGGTGCTTTTAAAGATACAGCGTGTGAGTCTATGTATGTGTTGTATAATGAGCTCTACTCTAAAGCTGAAGTGACACTAATAGCTACACGCACGCACACACACACACACACACACACACAGAACATAAAGATCATGCAAGTGGTGAGTTTATTTGGTTTGTGTGTTGAATACAGTAGCTGCTGTGTGTGAAGTGGAGAAAACCATACGTGACATCACCTGTTGTGTTGGTGGTCGTTTTGGAAATCTTTGCTCCGTTAATAAGATTCAAAGACTCATAGTAACTTTTATTTCTGCCGTGTGGGCAGCTGTAATTGATAGTTCAACCACTACTCAAACTGGTTCAAACTGGTTCAAACGTAAACCAAAAAGATGACATCACACCTCTCTACATCCATCTTTACATGGAGGGCGATAGTCCATTACTTTATCTTGATTTTTCTAAAAAGCTGTGAAAAGGGGGCTTTTATTTTGAAGGATATACAATTTATGAGGTCACATGACCAGGATATCCTGTTTGCTCATAAACATTTGACATGTGAACATCATGTCAAACCTTCGGGTTGTGAGACAATGTTTGTTTGGGAAAATTTTCACTAAATAAAGAATTGAACTCATTATCTGGGTTAAGTAAACAATAATTATTGATTTATTACTTTTAATTCCATTTTTTAAAAGTTCTTTTTAATATGCTAAATAGATTTGTTAACATATGGCCACAGTGTGCAAATATGGAAAAGTGTACTTAGCATAAAACAATCCTTATATATATATATATATATATATATATATATATAAGGATATATATATATATATATAAGGATTGTTTCATGCTAAGTATATACACTTTTCCATATTTGCACACTGTGGCCATATGTTAACACATCTATTTTGTATATATTAATTATTTAAGCTAGTTTATCCATTCCAACAATTTTACCATGTCTAAGTAATTTTTCATGCAATAGAGGCGTAATGAACAAGTTTTAATAGGGTGATATCAGGTAAAATGGTTCATTTAAGGTTTGGCTACAAATGACTACAAATGGTTCATTTAAGGTTTGGGGGTCCCAGTCACTCTGGAAATTAGAGCCAATGATACAAAGCATTTAAACTGTTGACATAACTGTAGTTGACTAGTAACGGGTGATTTGATTAATTTATGGTTTCTATGGTGATTTGATTAGTTTATGCTTTCTATGGTGGTGAGACAATTCTTCAAATCTAGACTGAACCAGAAATGTTCATGGTAGTAGCCTGGTATGATAAATCTAACTAAACCCATTTTACCTGAAACCACTCATGCAAAAGAAACAAAGTGGCACAGCAGATATTTCAAGATTTATAGGGCCTAAATAATTATATATTTTATCACATTCCAACAAAAATTATTTAGAGAAGGCATATTTGGTATATTTGGTATTATTGTCCCAAGCAATTTACCAAAAAGTGTCCCAATTTACCTGATATCACCCTATATACATACTTCCTTTAATCTGCACTCGTCCAGTGTCTTGCTATCCACCACATGTTGGAACCTGGTTGTGAGAGATTTGCAGTTCATCCCAAAAGTGATGGATTGGGTTTCAGGTCAGTCAAGTTCTACTGCACCAAACTGGGAAAAACAATTTGATTTATAAATTATTCAATTTAATTCCCTTTAAAGAGGACATGTGTTTTTTGTGTGTTTTTCTGTACATATACTGTTATGATGTTGGATATCTGTGTTAAATGCAGTCTAAGTTGTCCTTGAGGTTAATATGTGTAGAAATGCTGATTATGGCTTGTTGCACATTCCCATTAATGCCCATCCATTCTGTGGTTTTTGTTGCTAAGGTTGTTACTAAGGTGTTCATTTGTGACTTTTCTCACATTATAGATTTGTTCAGGTAGCCCAATGTGTCAAACGTCTTCATATTCATTACTTAAGTACAAGTATAAATACTAGGGTTTAAAAATACTTCTATAGAAGTTGAAGTATCACCTCAAGCTTTTTACTCAAGTAAAAGTGGATTTCGTATCCAACCACAATCAAATTCAATCTATGGAATGATTTATCTGCATAGCTTTTTGTTTTTTTTAGTAATTTATCATAAATATACATAGAAATGCATATGTGGTATTGTGTTATTGTCCCAAGAGATTTACCTAAATGGGTCCCAATTTACCTGATATCACCCTATGTTGTACAGTTTCATTAGCACGTAAAATAAAATAATCAACATGTACCCAGTTTCTGCTGCATGATGGGAGCTCAGCAGCCTCTTGGGAAAACTACATTACTGCTGGCTGTTGTATTAATGGGCCAGTAGGGGGCAGTCTTCTCTATGGTCCTCATAAGTCAGGTTCCAGTGCAGTGACAGGGACACCGACGATTAAATCCAGGTCCTGACTCACCGTGGTCATTAAAAGATCCCGGGGCACTTATCACAGAGTAGGGAGGGGTTCCCCGGTGTCCTGGCTAAACTCCCAATCTAACTCTCTCCATCTGGCCACCTAATCTCCCCCCAGAGTAATTATCTCCATGATTCCACCTCTTTTTACCCTCCCTCTCCGCTTCAAGATGATGAGCGGTGAGCATTCTGGTGTAAAACGGCTGCAGTGCATCACCCAGGTGGTGGTGGAGGTGAGTCTCCAGATAAAATGCTGCACAGATGTAGTCCAATAATTCACTGAACCAGCAGTTTTATGTGACTTTGACATATAAAAGATTCTCACTTTTTAGTCAAATCCAGCCAGGTTCAAGCTCGATCTCTATGGGTCACAAATAATGTTTGGCAATAATGTTTAAGAAGCATTCATCAGGTCTCACTAAATGTATATTGTGTGTTCATCTTGGTTTCATGTTATTTAAAAGTCCATTTGTATAATTGATTTCTACAAAAATCACAATTCTCTGTGATTTTTTGACACAAGATGTGAAATGGTATAACCCAAAAAGAATACATTTTAAATATATATATCAACGTAGAATAGAAAATATATTGATAGCATGTGTTTTTAATTTTTAAAAACCTTTTAAAGAGAGTTAAACTATCTGGTACCAAGTTTTTAGGGTTACAGTTTTGTCATTGACCCATATATCTTTGACATTAAAATCCTTTTTGAATTTTAACACCGAGCCACTGCATGTACAACTGTGACTTATACAGTTTCGTTGCAGTTTTGAACCCACAAAACTATGGTGACAAAAATAATAATAATTTAAAGCTAATCCACAAACTATTTTTTTTTTTGTTTTAGCTGAAGAGCAGCAGCCAGATCCCTAAATCCTGAAGCTGATGTTGTCTCTTCAGCTGCAGAGACCTTCTGCTCTCCTCCATGAAATGAGTTCACCTCGGTATCTTTCGGGATCTGAGATGCAGCGTCTCATCTGTGACTGTCGTCCTCCAGCCCTGATGGAAAATAATCCCTTTAAAACTCTCTCTGAGGTCCTCGACGGTTTCAGCTCTGCTTTTCACTTGGCGCCGGAAATAAATTCCTCACCTCTAAATGTTTCCCAAACTGTTCTGAAACAGAGGTTGTGTCCTAAAGAGACCCGGCATCCATTCATCCTGTCCTGTAAAACGCTGACCAACCTCCAAATTACCTTTCAGTGGTCCAGGTCATGGGAGGAAATTGTTGCTAAAAGATTTTGGCAGAAGATAGCAGCAATAACATCTTCATTCGTTTTCAGTCTTTGTGCTGCTTTGTTCCAACAGAACCTAAACAGTGGAGGGACTCTGAGAGCAGCTTGATGTCAGGTCAGGTTTTTAAAGTTGTCAACTACAGTAATACATAGGATGACATCAGGTAAATTGGGCCACTTTTTGGTGAATCACTTGGGACAATAACACAACACCAAATATGCCTTTTCCATGTATGTTTATGATTAATAATTACTGTTTCTAATCATTTTGTGTTGGAATTATGTCATAAAATTATATGTGATAGAATTATTTAGACCCTATTAATCTTAACATGTCAGCTGTGCCTTTTGTTTTTGCACGAGCGGTTTCAAATTCCAAATTATTTCATCAGCAGTTTTAATGTTAAAACACAACTGCTTAGAACCACATCACTTTTAAAATGCATTAAACAAACTCATATTGCTGCTATTAAAACAAGAACAGATCAGTTATGTGTTGAACACACACGCTAACACACCTATGTATACAAGCTAAGCTAATGCGACACAAAGCTAGCAGCCAGTCATATGTAACAAGCTAAGTTACACAAACACAGTAAAAGTAGTGACTACTTTGAGTTGAACTAATTTCACATGACAATCAACAAACTGTCCATGTTTTAGTTGAACCACATGTCATATACATGTGTGTTAGTGAGTGACACAGAGGGTTAGACCCATTTTAGATGAAACCATGTGGCCCATTTTATCTTATAGTAAATTGGGCCACCAAGATAAACATCACTTTTCTAAAAATATGTTAATATATCAAACTAAGATCATTATTGTTATTTGTCATACCAGGCTACTTACCATGAACATTTCTGATTCAGTCTAGATTTGAAGTATTGTCTCACCATAATAGAAACCATAAACTAATCAAATCACCATAGAAACCATAAACTAATTAAATCACCTGTTACTAATCAACCACAGTTATATAATCAGTTTAAATGCTTTGTATCATTGGCTCTAATTTCCAGAGAGATTGGGACCCCCAAACCTAAAATGGCCCATTTTACCTAATGTCACTCGATATATTTATTTTCCATCAAAATTATTTAATGTGTTCAAAACTGAAGATATGTTTGGGAAATGGTCAGTTATAACAGAAAATGTACTGTTCAATTCCAGAGGACTATGAATAAACTGAAGAGACATCTGAGTTTTTCATAGGATTCTTACTAGTCTACGTTAATCTAACATTGTCCCTGTTCCACTGTGCATGTCGCCTACATAGCAGTTATTATCAGAGTACTGAATCGCTAAAATCACGTGTGTTTAGTTTAAAGATCCGTGCACTGCACCACTCAATGCTGAGTTCTCACTGAGATTCTGCTGTGGAATCAACACTCACTGAACTCAAACATAGCTGAACGCTTCATGATTCAGTTTTGAGCTCTGGAGACACACAGCGACACACTTCCTTAATTCATTAATGAATGAATCCCTGTGTGGGCTTTGACTCAGTCAGTTTATTAACAAATAACAAATAAGCCTATACATCATCTCTGAAGCTTTATCTTCATGTTGTATATCCTGTCATTTTATTAAAAGTCGTGTCACTTTAATGTCCTCTTACATAGTTCTGGTCATGAATCGCATGGTAGGTTACTACTAAATTAATTGGCAATTATTATTCATTTTAAATAAAGACATATTCTGATCTTTGGTTTGTGGAAATGGGAAGCACCACCACTTATGATATTTCTCTCCATTTATAAATTTTACCAGGAAGTGTTATCGTGAAACTGCCAGAGAAGAGTAATTATGAACCAGGGAGACTATTCAGAAGAGAAAGTAATGGCGTGTTGCCACTGGACGGAATTGGCACTGAGTAGTGAAATTGAGAGAGTGGTAACTTATTTCATGCAGTGCTAGCTAAGAAATGCTAACAGGCTAAAAACATTAGCGGGGAACATGCTGTGGCCTTTATATCCCTACTGATATTTTGCTGAACAAAAATAACGCCATGAACATTTTTAATTTGTCAGTTAAATGAATTCAAACTTGAGCAAAATGGAATAAAACTAATTGAAATCAGTATCTGGTGTGAGCAGCTTTGCCTTCTATACATTCTATACATTTTTATACACTATTTTGCTCAGCAGGGCATAGTTACTGTAGATTTAGGCATTACAACTACTTATGTAATCCCAGACTGATTCCATAATGCTACTCTCAGGGCTCACTTGAAAGCAGATATATATATATATATATATATATATATATATATATATATATATATCTGCATGGTGATGAAGATGTTCCTGTACTATGGTGTCAGGCGTATTTATCACATACCAGGGATCATGGATCAGTTTGCATATATCAAAATATTTGAAGAGGTTATGTGGCCTGATGCCGAAGAGTTAAAATGTGAGTTTCAACAAGACAACAACACCAAACACACTAACTAAATGAGCAAAATCCTGGTTCCAAACCAATAAAATGAATGGTATGGAGTGGCCAGCCCAATCCCTGGACGTTTATCCAATCCAGAACTTGTGGAGTGACATCAAAAAAAGTTTTTACAAAATAGTTTGGAGTTTGTAAAGTTAATGGCAGACACTATTTTTTAACACACCAATTACCCAATATCACAGCCTTAAAAACCTGTGAATGCTGGGTCTGGTTGGTTTTCTGAGAATCTACTGTACCTGCTGGTGAAATGTTTGTCATGTAGCAATAAATAAATATAATAAAACCTGGTTTAATCTAGACACATTGGACTGATGTTATTTTGAACACCACTGTATATATATATACGTGTGTGAGACATATACTATTGTAGACATCAATGTCTGTTATAGTTATGATTATTGTATGATTATTTATTATTTCACAGGTTTCATACATGTTTACAGGTTCCTGTTCATTTTCTTGTTAAAAAAAAACAAAAAAAAACTTGAATATTGGATAAAAGTTCCTTGTGTTATTGCTGCTCCTTTTGTTCTACTGAGAAACTTTGTGAAGTCACAGATTGTCATCCTCACTTCCTCACTGTTTAATATTAATGCTGAATTAACGTCCTGAGTGACTGGATGATGCTTCAGCTCTCAGCTACAGAGGCAGCAGCAGGCAGACAGCTGACTGGCCTGCAGCTGTGTGTGTGTGTGTGTGTTTGTGAGTGTGTGTGTGCGTGTTAATATGTGCGTGACTGTATGTGTGTGTTTTAGTTCAGTCCATCTGTTGTTGTATGTCACCCTGAGGCGACGGCATGAGAGAAAGAGCGAGACAAAAAGGGGGGAAAAAAGAAAGGTGGAAAAAGAAAAGATGAAAAGATACATAAGTGGAAGACTATAGGTGTGTGTGTGTGTGTGTGTGTTAGACCTCAGGCGGTGCTGTCTGTGCGTCTCTGTGGATCCCAGATGGAGCCACAACTCACAACAGAACACATTAGTCCACTTGGCATATTCACACACACGAACGTTCAGACACACTCAGATATTCAGGCTAATTCTCCTGACAGCGGGATCACCTGAGCCTCGTCTCGCTCCGCCGCAACACTCATCTGAACGTCTACGGAAGCCCGGAGAGGCCCCGTTATCTCTCCTCCGGTTATCATCATAAAGTAAAGAAAGAGAGAGGCCTGGAGTCGAGTTTCTGCAGAAAGAGGATTCGAGTACTCGAGTATTTCTTGGTTTTTGTTCGTGAGCGAGAGCAAAGATATAAGGGTTAAAATAACGTTTGGCAAGATGAGAAAGTCAAAAACTTTTTAAAATAGAGTTTTAATACTCTATTGCAGTGTAGCCAAATGGCAACAATCACTTTGTCTTTATTTTTCGAAAAAGCTGGTGGTGAAAAGGGGGCTTTTATTTTGAAGGACATGCAATTTATGATCCTGTTTTCTCTTGGACATTTGACATGTGAGCATCACTGTCTCACAACTGAAGGTCGTCTTTTATTCAGAATTTTGTAAGGTTTTTACCAAATAAAGAAATGAACTCACTTTCTAGGGTAGGTAAACTTCATTATTTGTTTTTACTTTTAATTCAACCTTTAAATTGTTATAATCTTTTTCTAATATTCAAAAAAAACAATATGCAAATATGATAAATTCCTAGTGTATACAACCTAATGGAGTCCCATTGACTTACATAGCATGAAACTATCCTGGGACTACGGTTACTATTTTTTATTACATTTATTTTAAATATATCTATTATTTAGGTCATTTTAAGGATACTCCAGTAAGTTGTATGCATGAGAAATTTCCTATATGTAATATTAACATAACATAATAGGAAAAAAACATGTATAACATCAAAATTGAATTAAATTTAAAAATAAATAAATCAATTTTACTACCCTAGATGGTGAGTTCAGTTTTTTTTTTTTTTTTTTGGGTGAAGATTTTCCACAATTCTGAATAAAAAACATTGGTTGTGAGACAGTGATGCTCACATGTCAAATGTCCATGAGTAAACAGGATATCCTGGTCATGTGACCTCATAAATTGTATATCCTTCCAAAATAAAAGCCCCATTTTTATGCCTAGCTATAAAAACATTGATTTCATCATAGCTTTATAGAAAAATGAAGATAGTTGTTGCCATATGACAACACCATGCAGTAGATGGATATTTGAAACTCGACTTGGACTCATCTGCTGAATCTTGAGTCCAATGTGCACATGCTGCAACTAACTAATGCATTTTTGTAAATCACGAGCCACCCAAGTGTGACTTTTTACATCTGGGATGTGTAGGGAATGAGGAATTATTTGTAGCCCCGGGCGTGTTTCATTTATAAACATTTACAGAAACCATACAGATCTTTTCCTGATTATGGTCGATTATCATCAGGACCCTCGAGAGGATTGAACAAAACCCTGAGAGGAGAAACTCCAGAGGATGATGTATGTTGAATAATCCAATTTATTATATATACTCCAGTGGAGGTTGATATGAAAAACTGTCTTAGAGAAAAGAAAAATGATGAATGTCACGCTTCGCCATCGGCCCTTCAAAATAAAATATTGAGAGCTATTTTTTTTTTAGATTTTGAAACTGACATTGACCAATCACTAGACCCAGATGAAGCTGTTTGAAAAGAGAGAGTTTATTTCCTGTCACATACACAGGAGATACACATGAACTTAAAAATGGCCCTGCTGCTGCTGCCAGGATCATGTTGGGTGGGAATTTTCTTTTTCAGTGAAGGTGAAGATGGTGAATGTTCAGAGCACAAGACCAGTATTCCAGTGCCTTAGATCACAGATTCAGTAAATGTTAAAGGTTATAAACACAGTTTTGTCCAATCAACAGTCCAAAGACATTGAATTTACCATCATAAAGGACAAATAAAAAATCCAAACCTCACATTTGAGAAGCTGAAACAAATTATTGATATATATTTTTTAATTATTCTAATTTTGAAATAGTTACCGATGAATTTCCTGTCAATCTATTTATCTATTAATTGTAGCAGGATTCCTCTATTTTTCCCCAATGTCAAATGTTGTAACTGAAAAAGAATGATCAATTTTTAATATTTTTAATATCTAATCAACCTACAATATAAAACTTGTTGATAGCATGTGGCTTTATCAAAACTGTTTTTTTGGAGAGTTAAAATATCTGGTACCATGTTTTTAGGGTTACACCACAGTTTTATATTATATATATATATATATATATATATATATATATATATATATATATATATATATATATATATATATATATATATATATATATATAGCTGATAGCTTTTGGTTTCATAATTTAATACCAATAAGTATATTTTAAGTCTAAGTCCAATAACATGATGCAATCTAACTCTGAAATTTATCTGGTTGCAAAAAACCTGTTAATTAAAGGTGTTTTACTGCTTTAATATTCTTGTTTTAAAGTGTCAGCACCTGAAGAATTAAGTATTAATTAGTATTCATCCCCGGAGGAGGAGCTGCATGTTCATATTAAAGTTGTTCCCACTCTGGGATGTGTGGACCAAAGAGTTGGACGGACAGATGGACATCCTCAGGCTCGGACAAGATGAAAAAAAAAACATGAGGATTTGGACTTTTTCTTCTTTATTGTTAGAGTGTGTGTCATCCTCCGTCAGGATAGAGCAGCTTCTCTACTGTCCCTTTAAATTTCTGTCTCAGCTCATCATTTCTCTCTCTCTCAGGGGAGCACAATGCCCTGCATGACAACAGATGAAGCCCTGAGGCTGTGGGACCACACACACACACACACACATACACACACGGCGTGGGTTAGGAGGCAAGCTGTGGTAAAGACTAATGTCAGCATCAATGTGGGGGCATGCACACACACACACTGAAAGAGACTCCATGCTTATGTGGCTATATGTAGATGAACTGGGTACACAAAACACACACACACACACACACACACATATACTCGTTTATCTGACCCTGTGGGGTCCCATGTCAAATACCTACACTCTTGGGACCACCCTTTATAAAAGAGTTTGACATAGTTTCAACTCCAAAAAATCTTAAACCCCAAAAAGATAGATAAATGAATACACACACACACACACACACACACACACACACACACACACACACACACACACACACACACAGTTGGGGGAAACATCAGGAAATTTGTGACTTTATTTTAAAAAGAAAATCAAATCAAGCAGGAAGAATCCACACTGAGGGAGTTGTCAAGTCTTTTGGCCTTTTCTGTATTTACCACAGTTCACCCTTGAATTTTGAGCTAATTTGAGTTTGAGGAGTTGACAGCAGGGTGCTGGGAGGACACTCCGGCCGTTAGGGGACTCCAGTTTGGCAGGATAACAGTGCACCCCACTGGTGACTCCATCAATCTGACGACTGGAGGTCTATATCCTGTTCAGGGTCTCAGGCAGCATGTTAAATAAAGCGTCTGTTTCCCATCGGCTTCCTTTATCAACACCTGGTGGGTCATCAATAGCATGCTGGGAGATGTAGTCCACCCAATGTGTGCT
This sequence comes from Lepturacanthus savala, assembly GCA_030544235.1. Taxonomy (NCBI): domain Eukaryota; kingdom Metazoa; phylum Chordata; class Actinopteri; order Scombriformes; family Trichiuridae; genus Lepturacanthus; species Lepturacanthus savala. The sequence goes on from CM060474.1 coordinate 6,015,648, forward strand.
TAACTCACATCCCACCTGAATAACTGAGACTAACCAATGAGGTGACAGCTGCTGGTCCTTAAATAACACACTGCTTCCTCTGATCAGGTAACAGACTACTTCATAAGGCAGTTTACTGTATCAGTGGTCTATGAAGATCCATGAGTACAAATACATATATCTTATATCACCAATGATGTGTGGTCAGGGTAGGTAGGGTAGTGAGTTTTATTAAAACAACTCACACTCAAGTCACAAACAATGAAAGTAAAATGCAATTTCAATTGTTAAAAGTAAATTTAGGTCTCGTGAAGGTTTGAGCAAACAGCAATTCACAAGGTTGAACTATGCAAAGCAAACCTTGCTGTGGGATTGTAAATTGTGCTTGTACTGCACACTTTGCAGCCTGTGACATGTATATGATGAACTGATTAATGAGGGTGTGTATATAAGCTTAAATGTCACATTGAACTACTTGTTTTCAACAGATTAGTGCAGTGGCTATAGGAAGTATGTGTTCCTATAGAAAAGTGGAAGCTTATGTCGATTGTTCATGTTTAAATGAGGGTGTGTTGGACTGTTCCATAGTCTGAATGGACAAATTGTAAGACATGGACATACATTGAAATAAGGACAGACATAAAAATACACTTATTCTAAGAAAACAGCTGCAATTTATGTTGAGTTTAGGTCCAGATTTTGTTCTGTTAGGTGATGGTGCTGGGATTTCCTGAGGGTCTGTGAAGGTGTCTTGGAGTAAAACCTGTATTCCCATGAGGAATAGAGTAGCAGCTAAACTGGCTAACGTCTTAGCGTGTGGTTTTTATTTTGTAAAAGGTTTTTTGTGGCATAGACACTTTTATTCTACAGTTTCCAGTCAGGAAGTAATGGGGAGACATGCAGTAAAGGTAATGCTCCTGCTGGGACTTTAACCAGAGTCAGCTGGTTGAGAGCAAGGCTCTAAATGGTAAAACTCTACCCCTACACCACCATAACGCACCAGGGATTTTAACTTTTAATGATAATAATCACAAAAAAAGGATAAACTCCATTGTGCCATAGGCAGCTCTATCTGAAAGTCAAGGTTGATCATTTAAACAGAGAGAGATACATAAGGAACAGACTATTCTCATTTTATAAATAGATATTCATGTAGCTTGTTCACATTCCTCTTTTAAAGATGCAGTCGTATTTATCTTTATATGGTCTGATTTCGGGGCAACACGGTGGCGCAGGGGTTAGCGCTGTTGCCTCACAGCAAGAAGGTCGCAGGTTCAAGACCTCCTTGGTCCGGGGTCTGGGACCTTTCTGTGTGGAGTTTGCATGTTCTCCCCGTGTCTGCGTGGGTTTTCACCGGGTACTCCGGCTTCCTCCCACAGTCCAAAAACATGCTCAGGTTAATTGGCAACTCTAAATTGCCCATAGGTGTGAGTGTGTGAGTGAATGGTGTGTGTGCCCCACGATTGGCTGGCGACCATCTGGGGTGTATCCCTGCCTCTCGCCGTAACACGCTGGGATAGGCTCCAGCAGACCCCTGCGACCCTAATGAGGAATAAGCAGGTATAGAAAATGACTGACTGACTGACTGGTCTGATTTCTGTAGGATAGGTATACTGGTGTACATAATGTTTTAAATGTGAAGTTCTGCCAGAATGGCCCTGTACCTCAGAACGAGAACAATGATACCGTGGAATTAATAAATAGGAGTATTACCATGAAAATATATTACTTTTATTTTATTTATTATGCCTTTATTTTAACTGGGTGGTTCCATTGAGGTACAAAGACCCTTTTACAAGAGAAGGGACAGAGCAGGGACAACATGATAAAAAGTTACAAACTCGTGTAAAACATCAGTCTATCAATCAGTCAATTAAACAATCAGTCAGTGAATCAACCAATCAATCAATAAAATGAAGAGAGAATCTGGTCAGATCAGGAGTCAAACAAGATGTGGCAGATTCCAAGTTCTTCAAGTGATATCGGTTCTTTGCGAATGTACTGATGGAATTTAATTTCCATATGTGACTAACAGACTGTATACAACTTATTAGAATATTATTTGAGTAAAAGTGAAAGTATCTGAATTGTTGTAGGTTAGTATCAAATGTAATTTTATGATATTAAATTCTCCTAAAAGTGCAAGCAAATGCATGTATGTTTGTCCTCAGTGTGCATCGCCGGTGGTTTCGGGTCTTAACATCTCAGTTGTGTAGTAGAACACCAGAAAAGTATTTTAGATGTCTTGCTATTTTTAAAGTCATGTTTTTATTTGGTCATTTGGGTTATTTGATCCCCTAAGCATATTTGTGCTTAGGGAAAACATAGTAAAATTGTTCAGAGTGCGGAGTAAAAGTTAAAGTTGATAGGAATATAAAACACCAGTAAAGTACGGATACTGCCAAAAAACACTTTAGGTACTGTTCACCGCCAAAAACCTCCAATGAACTGATCTACTAAGTAGTACTGTGTTTCTATCTAAAGCCTAATGTGTCTTCTTCCTCTGTTGTTGTGCACAAACTATTAAAAACACATCAGTAACATTTTCTAAGAGTTTGCTCAGGTTATTTTCCTCCAGCAGCGGCCATGTTTTCAGCCTCTGTAGAGTAGTCCTGTGTAAAGGCACCGATCATGTTCAGGATCCATTTACAGCTCCACTAGCTTGTTGTGCTACATATCAGCCTCTTGACTTCTGTTATGGAAATTTAAAACCCTGGCTCTTGTGGATTCACCACAGACACATCTGACTGTAGCTGATACAGAATAAGACAGACATCTCAGGTGTGAATGTCACTCAGGGGACAGGCTTTTGTCCTGCATAATATAACTGGATACCAGATTGAAAAATGGCCGCCGTTCATTTCAATGTTAGTTTCTCGCCTGAAAATGGCAAAAATGTTCCTGACTTCCTGGCTTATTTCCACATTATGTGACCCATTGAGACTGATCAGTAGAGTCACCTCCCATGATGCTCTGGGGACTCCCATCATGCACCAGGGTGATGTGTAAATTGTAAACAAAAATCACATTGTCGTCGTTTAATCACTTGCTGACCACATTAAATCAGGCCAGGTCTAACACAGAATGCAGCATGTTTGGAACATGTCATCAGCTGGAAACCAGCATAAAAACAAGCTTTTAATGCCGCTAGTATGAGTGCAAAGGTCACAAAGAGGGGAGTAAATGTCAAAGGTAATCTGAGCAGATGAAAACAAACAGGACGCTTTGAGTGGAAGTGAATGTGTAATGTGAAGAATGAATGTGGACAGGAAGGAAGCGTCTGACATACGCGACATGGAGCCACACTGATCACCTTAGCTTGTTTGGGGCGTGGAGAGGGAAGCGCACCGCTGGGACACGGCTAATTGATTCTGGCAGGACAGAAATGTAAAACAAAAACAATTATGAAGACAAAAGAAAAAGAGAAAAAGGAGGAAGAAGAAAAGACGGGGAAATGAATTTCGACTGCTCTGACAGGGCTCATTAACTTGGGCAGGAAAGAGGGCAGAATTAACACAGAAGAGGTAAAGCTGCTGCTGAGAGGCTGAAAGTTTCATAGCAGGAAGAGAAACCCTGAGAATATATTTCTAAAAACATCCACTGCATCCCCCTGTGGTACTATATAATAGATTAAAACCAAATAACTGAGATGAAGATCAAACAAACATCCCAAAGTGGAGATGCTGCCCTAAAAAGCTTCCAGGATACAAGACTCAGCTCTGTTTGGCTACAGAGACTTCCACAAAGCTTTTAAATAGCATCCATTCACACTGCAAACACATTATTATAGAATATTAATTTGAGGAATTGGGATGGGATTTCTCTTTAACGTCACATCACACGTCCTTTTCAGGACTTTAAACTGTCAAAGTTCTTTCAGCGGAAGCCACTTCAACTCACTTTAGTGCATTTATTGACATATAAATAGAAGTTTCTTCTGGAAATGAAACATTTCCTTCTATTCATTATTTTACTAACACGAATTAATGACTTTAACTGTTTCCACTTTTCTTCTGTGCTTCAACTTCACGTCCAATTTCATTTCAGTCAAATACTCCAGTTACAGCGATGGCATCATTATGAACATACTCACTTCCTCTGAAAATGTTGCCTTTAACACTTTATTGCATCAAACAGTACTTAGTCTCAGGATAGTTTCATGCTATGTAAGTCAATGACTGCATTAGGTTGTATACATTAGGAATTTATTATATTTCCACATTGGTGCGATATGGTAACAAATCTATTTTAGCAAATTAGGAAAAAAAAACAAAACCATCAAAATTGAATTAAAAGTAAAATAAAAAACTAATAAAGTTTATTTACCCTGAGTTCATTATTTTATTTGGTGAAAATTTTCTCAAATTCTGAGTAAAAGACAACCTTCAGCTGTGAAATAATGATGTTCACTTGTCAAATGTCCATGAGCAAACAGGATATCCTGGTCATGTGATCTCAGAAATTGTATGTCCTTCAAAATAAAAGCCCCCTTTTCACACCTAGCTGTCAAAAATATATTTTATATCACAGCGTTTTAGAAAAATGAAGGATAAAGTAATTGTTGCCATATGGAAACACTATACAATAGAGGGTTAATAGTTTCCTAAAAATAAACGTGATCCAACCTTCGCAAAATATGTGAGACGAAGAGATGAAGTTGCACAAAGGAGGAAAAGAGCGAGCGAAACTTCAAGCGACACTTTAACTCCAGCAAACACCACTTAAACTGTCAAATTTCTTTCAGTGGTTCCATTTGCAGACGCTTCAAGTCATTTTAGTCTCACACATCGATTACACGACATAAATGGATGTTTCATGTGGAATTCATCAAGGAAAGTAAAAATAGAAATGATGAGGTAGAAGAATGATATCAGGTTACACGTAAACTCCTTTCAAAGCTGTGCACATTTAGCTAAAACCTGAGAGAATATCCTTCATTCTTTCCATTTCCCTCAGGTCCAAAATTCAATTGTTGAGTAACTACTTCAATATAAACACATTTCAAAAAAGCTGCAAAACATATTTAACTTGAAACTTGGTGGGACCTTTCTGTCAAAATGTTGTCTTTAAGTTTCCTGCGATTAATTAGGAAAGTTTTAAGTCTAAAAATGAGTCAATTTGAGTTGAAAAGAACTTCAACATGAAGTAGAAGTCGCACAAATAAAGGAAAAGATTGAGGAAAAAGTTAAATTTACAAAATGTCGAACTCATTTCAGTATTTGCATGTCAAGTGACACTTTAACTCACAGCAGTTCCCTTCAACTGAAAATTGTCCCAGAAATGTCTTCAGGTCTAATTTCAGTTCCATTAAAGCTCCAAGCTGAACTCGTATCACGTTAACTGACACATCAATTTCTGTATTATACAATGTTAAAAAAAGAGTTGATTTCCAGATTTTTGCTCCTGTGTCTCAAAAGTACATGAAACTGTCAATAAAACAAAACAAGCTATGTTTTTATAGGTGGAAACATTCTGTTTTATCATCTAAAAGCCAACAAATGGACATGATCTCAGAGCTTTAGACTGTATTTTAGCTTATCTTCCAGTATTTTACTGGCCGATATTACAGATATTATCATTTGAGTAAGACTAAACATTTACAACCAGTTTTAGTGCTTCGACTTCAGGTCTCAGTTCTCTCCAGAGAACAAACTCCTGCTGTGACAGAAACAGAATCTAACACCTTTTCTTCAGTTTCCTTTAATTATTAAATAACAAGCAACCTCATGAGTCTAAATAGAAGCCGGATGAAAGAAGTTGGAAGTTAACGCTGATGTTCAGTCACATAACAAACAGAAAGGACATTTTCTTTTTAGTCTTTTCTTGTCTTAGCTCTTTGAAATCAGCAGCGATTGTTTAGGGAACAGTTGTTGTTCATCTTTCCCAATTTGAGCAACAAAAGAATTGAATTTAACCCTCTATTGCATGACATATTATCTATGTGTGTATGCTTTGGAAGTTGTTATTACTAAGTTGTAAACATAGTCTCAGGATAGTTTCATGCTATGAAAGTCAATGGGACTCTATGAGGTTCTATTTGCATATTGTTGACATATGGCAACACATTTTTTAAGCATATTGGAAAAAGAAAATTATAAAATGAAAATCAAATGAAATGTAAAGAAAGGGGACTGGTAAACTATTGATGCCTAACTGTAAAAACATAGATTTTATATCATATAGAAAAATGAAGATAAGCAATATAAGTAATTGTTGTCATATGGTAACACTATGTAATAGAGGGTTAACAGAGTGACTTTGTAAACCAAAGCAGACAGGGCATCAAACATCAGGGGAACTGAGACGTCGCTGTTGCTGTTTCAGATCTGAATACAAGGAGGAGAAAGAAAAATCCCAAAATGTCAAAGAGGAGGAATTGTTCTGCCATCTTACCTAGTTTGGGCAGTGAGTACTGGACTTTAAAATACTCCTGGTAGAATCCCAGGAGCCTCTTGGTGATGTGCAGCGCGTAGTCCCCCGCTCCGCTGGAGATGGCGTCCGGCCGAGCATACAGACGGATCTGAAAAAAAAAAAAGACAAATGGAATCAGACCGATTTTAACAGAGATACAGAGAGAGGAAATGAACAAGTGTCTTCACAACTCTACAGAGAACGAAATGGAATTAAGCCAAGTTTTTCTTCCTTTTTTTTTATCTATACAGAATAGGAAATTAAATTTGGCAAGAGTTTGCAATCAAATCTACACAGAGGCAAACAGAGCTTATGTTGGACTCTACAGAGGAAATGATATAACCAGGTTTTGGGTTTCAGATCTGCAGAGAGAGAGAAATTAAATCAGAGTTTTGTGTCCAAATGTAAACAGAGAGGAATAATCATGCGGCTGTTAGATATGTCAAGTCTACAGAGAGATTAACTGAATCAGGTCCAGATCATGTTCAACTCTCCAGACAATATGGTGCAGTCAGGTTAAGTTTAGCTTCAAATCAGCAGGAAGGAAAATGGATTTATGGCTGTGAGCAGAAATACATTGACTTCTAGACACAAAGGGAAACAATATATAAGGGAAAGTTGTGCTTTAGGGGGGATTCCTTCAGTCTGTCTCCGGTCAAAGTTAATTATTCCTAACGCTGATGTATGTTCTTATTATTGCACATGACAAAGATAACGCTTGATTATTGGAATCCTGGGGGAAATTAGATGTAGATAGAAAAAAAGGTGTGCAAGCAGGAACCAAAATACAAATCTATCCAAATTAAATTTAACCCACGGTAAATACAGAAAGTGAAGTAATTAGTGAACAAACTATGCAACAAAATGAAATTAGTCTGCTTAATCTGCAGTAATGACTGACATGTGCAAGACTGATTCCAACCATCGTCCTGTTTATTGTTGTTGTATCCTCATGTTACACAAACATCATGATTTGCTGAGTCCGAATTGAATTAAAAATTCAATTATCATAATTTTTATGCTCGTAAATTAACCCTCTATTGTATGAAATATGACTTATACATGGTAAAGAAAAAGTTCTGAATGTTTTCATTACTTAAAATGACCTAAATAATATATATTTTTTTAAATATGTAGAAAAAAAATAATAACCATAGTCTCAGGATAGTTTCATGAGATGAAAGTCAATGGGACTCCATTACATTGTATACACTAGCAATTTTACATATTGTTGACATACGGCAACAAATCTATTTTAGAATATTAGAAAAAAAAAACATATAACATCAAAATTGAATTAAATGTATAATAAATAAATAAAGTTTACCTACTCTATATAGGGAATTCACTTTTTTATTTGGTGAAAATTTTCCTAAATTCTGAATAAAAAACAACGTTCAGTTGCGAGACAATGATGCTCACCTGTCAAATATACACAGGCAAACAGGATATCCTGGTCATGTGACCTCATAAATTGTATGTCCTTCAAAATAAAAGCCCCCTTTTCACGCCTAACTGTAAAAACAGATTTTAGCTTTTTAGAAAAATGAAAACATGTAACTGTTTTAACATGGCAAGAGGATGCAGTAGAGGGTTAAATGATGGTTTTATTTACCTTAAACAACAAAGAACATGTTTGACTGAAATTATATTAATAAACGCATGAACAATAGCTCTGTAATTGTTGTTTTGAACTGGCTTTGATATCATCTTAGTAGTTGTTACTGTGTGTGTGTGTGTGTGTGTGTGTGTGTGTGTGTGTGTGTGTGTGTGTGTGTGTGTGTGTGTGTGATTCTGCAGCTTTTGCTGTCAGAAGCGTTTCACATCAGTGGCTCCAACTGATTCTTTTAAGCGAATCGGCTGTTTCAGGCAGGCAGACGGACAGATGACAGCTCCATCTGAGTCAACGTTCTGAATGAAAGAAAACTGTTTCTGAGCTAAAAGTAATTCAGCTTGTTTGAAAGAGAAAATGAGCCACTGCTGCTGTCTAATCCAATAAATAGCCAGTGTCTGAGGGCAGCCCCGTTAATCTCACTGTACGACGGGGTTTCAAACTGCACAACTGGACAATAATACAACACCAAATATGCTTTTCCAATGTATATTTATGATTAATAGTGAAAATTTCTGATAATTTTGTGTTGGAATTATGTGATAAAATATAATTATTTAGGCTCTATAAATTGTGTGCCAATTCTTTTTTGCATTAGTGGTTTCAGGTAAAATGGGCCACTCAAATGACAAGACTGACATTAGTTTTAATGTTAAAAGACAATTTCTTAGAACCACATAACTTTTAAAATGCATTAAACAAACTCATATTGCTGCTATTAAGATAAGAACAGATCAGTTATGTGTTGTACACACACGCTAACACACCTATGTATACAAGCTAAGCTAACGCTACACAAAGCTAGCACCTAGTCATATGTGACAAGTTACACAAACACAGTAACAGAGTTGAACTAATTTCACATGACAATCAACAAACTGTCCATGTTTTAGTTGAACCACATGTCATATACATGTGTGTTTGTTAGTGACAGAAGGTTAGACCCATTTAGTTGTCACCATGTGGCCCATTTTAGATTAGGGGGTTAAGGTAAACATCACTTTTCCAAAACAATATGTCAACATATCAAACTAACAGCACTGTTTATGATGGATGCCATCAATACAGATATCATGTATAGTTTTTTATGTGCATTTTTATTTTTTAATACATTTATCATCCTTATAATAGTTTAGTTAGATTTGTCATACCAGGCTACTTAACATGAACATTTCTGGTTCAGTCTAAATTTGAAGTATTGTCTCATCACCATAGAAACCATAAACTAATCAAATCACCATAGAAACCATAAATTAATCAAATCACCTGTTACTAGTCAACCACAGTTATATCAACAGTTTAAATGCTTTGTATCATTAGCTCTAATTTCCTGAGAGACTGGGACCCCCAAACCTGAAATGGCTCATTTTACCTAATATCACCCAACTGCTTTGATATTAGTTGTTAAACATGGTCAAAAATCCAAACCTTGAGGTGAACATATGTGTAAAGAGTATTCCTTCAAGTCAAAAGCCAAACTTTACCCTCCTCCTCTTCCTTTAAAAGAGACTTTCCCTGAATCAGACATTAACTACACCATTGCATCATTAAACATTTTCAGATTTGTTTGAAAAGAACAGACAAATGATGATGTCCTGCTGATTCCTGCAGATAGACTTCATCATATCTCTGGTTCTATCAGACTCATGCTACATTTCACCTGTACATTGACACGTCTGTTAAATGGTGGATAAATGTTTCTGAATGTCAATCAATCTGTGTAATGAGGTCTTAACTAATCACATTATCCATATATCTGAGATTATTCCTATGCACAGGTCACATTTAAGACACTTCTTTCCCTACAGCTTAGTTGTTTCCATGTCTTAAAGGAATTTCAAGGTTTCTAGTTTATATTTCAGATGTTAATCTTCCCATCATCTAAAGTATTTTAAGATTTTGAAATCTCAATTATTAAAACTATTAAACTATTCTTATTTTCCACGTTATCACAAATGCTTTACCAAACATGATTATGACGTTACTGATCATCAGATTTACTACTTATTTAAATTCCCTAAAATTACAGTTTGTATATTTTTTTTTATTCCAATTCAGAACAGGACACATAAGATGCATGATTATTTCTTAATCATTGCAAAAGCCTACACAAGCAACCCTGGTCTAGGTCTCAAAAACGAAAATGAAATAGGATGTGCTGAGACGGACAAAAAAAAAAACAAAAAAAAAACAGTTTATTGTTTGTTTATACAGACAATTTATTAGAATAAACAATAGATTTGTGTTTGTCGTGAAATACATCCAGTCATAATGCAAATGCTAAATAATGGTGTGTGTATATACAGTATATATATATATAATTCTCCACTCCGATTATATATATATATATAATGATCCGATTTTCTCAGACAATTTTGAATTGGACACATTTTAATATCATCATCATATCATATTTATACATTTTTCTAGTTGTGTTCATCTATAATAGAGCTTAATGTCTTTTTGCAAGAGCATTTTTCTGGATAGATATTGATAAATCCCATTTTTATAGTTATAGTATAGTTATAGTAGTGGTACACTAAAAAAAGGATCTTCATTATTTTATGATTTCTTTCTATTTGAACATTTTATCACTAATGGGTTTTTTTATGTACAGTAATTGTTTATATACAGAGGGTTGATTATGTATCAAAAGGTCACTCTTAAACCATGTTATGAGGTTTATCTGGGGGATAATAGAAAGCTGCAGCCACTTTGCTGTAGTATCTTCAATAAAAAGTGACACAGAGGGAAGATTGTGTTACCTGGTTGAAGCAAATAACTTGTTACTGTAAGAATGGAAGAGCCTTTACTCCAATAATGGCTGGAAGCTTTCTTCATACTCTTGCTGAGAATTAGTGTTGGTTATGACATAATTTTGGTTTGACAGATGCTTTTAAGGAATAATGTAATCCTTTTAAATTCAAAGGTTCCAAACCTCCCTCTTCAATCCAATTCATCCAGGATTTTTTACAGCAGGAAACGTCTTTTCTTGGAGCAACTTTTATTGGAAAGAACAGAGCTTCATTTTTTATGCTGCATCCAGGTCAGTTTATACATCTATGATTTAATCTGATATGGACCAAAGTTACTTCATCACATTAGCGACAGCCATGTTAGCAGCCATTGGTGATAACATGGTGTTGTTTTATGTTGTCAATCAGATTTGGGCTCCAATATGAATGGATGTACACTACAGTTTAAAAGTTTTAGAACAGACATGTTTACATTTTTATTGAAATTTAATCAGTTAAATTCCAATGAATACCTTCTAGATTCATTCGAGCCCTATATATATTTACTGTATATATGACAGCAGATAGTGTATTAATACTGTCCCATGTTTAAAAAACACTCAATCCACAGAGAAGCACACTGTATTCAGAAACTGTGCCTTAAAACAAGCAGTCATGACTTGTGATGTCACTACTATACAGTCACCACCAACACCCCCACAGCCATTTAAAGAGGAGGAGGAGAGGCTTAGAAAGAAGCTGGAGAAAAGAAGTGGAAAACTATACTGAGATGATCTTTGCTACTTCAAATCTTGTTAGGGATGTTAAAATTCACAATAAAAACAGGAAAGAGTAGAATATGGCATTTAAATGGTACAAAAATAATCAGTTCACTACCCAACGACCCAAAAAAGACAGATATCAATGTTCAGGAATCAAGTACTAGTTAACAACTTAGACATCCAGCTTTTCTGCAGTAATGGACTTAAATAAAGTGTGTAAAGTTGATCCAACCAAGTTTCTCTGGTTAATTAACCCCCGTCTGTATATCAGCATGGATGAAGCCTGATGTCTGGGTCTTTTCTAGGACTAGAGCTCTAGAGCTAAGCAGAACCCCATGATCTAGACCTAGTTAGTCAGGAGTTCATCCTACAGCAACATAATCCACATCAGACCTCTGGGCTGTCACATCATCACCTGTCACATGACACATTCAACTAGGACAATTTAGAGAAAAACTCAACAAATCAAGGTGTTCTATAACTTTTGACCAGTGGTGTATTTCATATCAAGTAATGAAAAAGAAAAAAAACAGTGAAATCCCACTACTATCAGAACAGATTTGGCCATAAAGAAAACAGGATCTAAAGTGGCCTGTTTCAGACAGAGGGGCTGCATAAAGGGCCAGTAAAAGATAAATAATGAGGTTTTTAACAGTAAATCATGCAAATATATTCCAGTAGAGCCCCGGAATATTAAACATAGACCTGAACAATTGCATGATATGGCTTCCTTAGCAAAGCAATCTGTAGCTGTGAATCTTTCGCCTTGTTTAACAAGCCATCGTTTCTCCTCTGTGTGTTTTTGTGATGGACAGGAGCAGTTAATCAGTCTGATCCAGCAGACTAATTACACAGCAGCACTATCAGCTGACAGACCGGCGGTGCCATGGCCGCGGGCGGCGGTGCTGTCATTGATCAGTATGCGTGTATTGCATGTATCCACCTGTTAGGGCTACAAGCGTGTCGGATGGTTTTAGTGTCAGAGAAGAAACCACCTCACTGTCAGCTGAAGGACACAACACACACACACACACACAGTTCACTGATCAGATACACGTGACTTGTATCATTTTTCACTTGAAGAGGAAAGCACACACAGCATGATATAACACACACATACACACCCAGGTTTACATTTCCATCCCATTAATGTCACTCTATCTGTCTCAGTTTCCCTTCACCTCTAATAAACTTTCACACAACTATAAAAAAAAAACACGCTGAATTCTCAAAAGTCATAATATATACTGTAAATCCAACCCCGACATAATATCAATATGTTCATGTCACATAAAGCCCCGTTAAAGCCCGGACGAAACAACAGGAACATTGTGTTGTGTAGGGTGATATCAGGTAAAAATATCAACATTAGACTACAAAGGTAAATGTGCTTGTATACTAATACAGTACGCTATTAGGCTTTTTTTTTAAAGGGCATTCATTTTTCCAAAACTGATTTAGCAACTTTTAAGACTTTTCAAAACCACCCTGTTCTAATCAAAGGATGACTGGGATGACTGACCATGCAGGATGTGTACTGGACATGCATTAGGGACAAATTTGGGAGAGTGGTCAAAAGGTCTGTGGCCAAGGTTAGAAATTGAGGAGCCTCCATTCTATTTTTTTTAAGATTGTCTTAAAACAGCTGACTGTCTTAATAATATAAATGTTTTTCCTTATAAAGAGATCCTCTGGAATGTCTGGAGGAGGAGACCTAAGGGCTGTATAAATGGAAGAGCTTTGGAGGTGAAGAGAGATCTACAATTTGGCCCCAGAAGACGATCTCCAAGATGCAACATTATGTAGATACTGTTAGATATTGTTCTGTTTGGAATAAAACAAGAGCAGACGTGTCGGGTAGTGATTTCACTGCACATCAAGAAACAACAGGACCCACTCTACTTCTAAGTCGCAGCCGCCACTTAATTACTTACCTCTTTTTTCCTTAATGGGGCATAAGGCTGCAATCATCCACTGCCTCTGAACCATATGGGACACATCTATGCCTCCTCTCCTCTTATGCAGTTCCTCCTTTTGAAATTTTATTTGTCTAAAAGCTGCAGCAGATTTTGCGTAGACAAGGCTCATATCAGCTTTCAGAAGTCAGACAGACAGCAGCACTGATCCTCCAGGTTGGTGGTTGAGTGTGTGGTCAACAACTTCACCTTTGAAAACACTATGTTAAAGAAACTGCAGAAATACCAACCACAGCCACCACAAACATGATACAAATACCATGCTATACAAACCCGACTCTACTGCTCTCATATCCCACAACAGGACACGTTTTCCAATGAAAATTGTACATTTTTGAATCTGTCCCCCTCTTATTCTCCACATTCACCTCCCTCCGCCAGAACTCATCTCAGAGCGTAGCAGCCAGCTGACTGAAAAGTGGACGCTTTATTTGAATTGTCGCCTCTTTCAGTGGCCTGGCTGCTGAATTGAAGATTACTGATACACCTCCAGTCGTGTCCTCCCAGGTGAGAAGAAATCAGGGCGCATTACACTTTCCTATAGCGGAGGGGGGTCGGTGTGATGTTCCCACTTCAAAGTATCATCCTATACACATTTATCACGTCTCCGAGGACTGAAAGACGCCAGTAAAACCTTCACACTCTGGCTTAGCGGTAAGCACTGCCGCCTCACAGGAAGACAAGTCTCAGTTTAAACCTGATCCAGCAAGTTTGCATGTTGGGTTTGCGGCTGCTTGAATTTCCTCCTTCAGTCTGACAACATGCAGGTCAGCCGAGGTGGAAACTTTAAATTGCCCCAGGGTGTGAAAGGTTGTTTCTTAGCTCTGTGACAGACTCTGTGTACCAGCCTCGCTTTTTCAGCTTTATCCTCTTTGTGACTCTATGGACATATTCCGAAACCAGAATAAGGTCAAAATCACATCAGGAGGGTGAGGATGGTTGTCCACTGCTCACAACAAAATATAACCTCGTAGTCATGAGAAAGATGCAGCTTTGGTTGAGCTTTCATTTAGTTTTGATTCCTGGAATCCTAGGAGTGCTGCAGTGCAAATTAGAGTAATCACTCCTCTATTCAACCTTTCACATCCAACCATCATCATGTTTACTTGTCCTTCACCTTCTAAAAATGTATATATTGTGCTCGTAGTTCAAAAATTCATAGTTTTCTCTTTAATTCTCCACTCCGATTAATTACAAGATTTGATTGATTGAACCCAACTCAACCTCAAAATTCTATATTTTATCTTTCCCCTGAATCATTAATACCCTTTATATGGGGCTATGCACTATTAAAAATTCAAGGACAGAATTAAACAGTACCTGCATACCCATCATCCATTTTCTATACCCACTTATACATCACTAGGGTCATGGGGGTCTGCTGGAGCCAATCCCAGCATGGGAGGCCAGCCTATCATGGGGCATCGCGGGGGTTTATTTAATTGACTCAGCTAATATAATTCATTTAATCAGCAAAAGTGAGGAGCAGTGGCAGCAAAACAAGCTGCTGCCTGAATCTATCTGCATCTATCTCAGCTAATAAACATGACCAAAGGTGTTTTCATATCTCTAGTTTGGTTCATTTGGTCCGTGGGCATATGACCTCATGACACCGAGTTTTTCCATAACTAGTTCAATTACCGTTGGGAAATAATGTGGATGTGAAAATACCTGTCACATAATGCAGATCACAGCTTACTACAGCAGCTGGTTTAGTCCAACATATGTGTGATTTTTCTCGCCTGCTCCAGAGATCCCTACAAAGAAGGTCTTGGTGAGCTTGTTTGGTTGCGTTTAGCGCGTCTGAATGTGATTGTTGCAGCCACATTTTCCCAAATGAACCTCACCAAAGGGGGAAATGAATTCTAATGCAATTCAAACAAACTAAACCAGACAGGTGTGAAAGCAGCCTGAGAGTCTGCAGCTATGCTAGCTGAGCTAAACTATGTCATGTTCCCGATGATGTTAAAAAGGTGGTATTTATCATGTTACCACATTCAGTAGCTAAGGGTGATTGAACTGTTATTTTTTTTCATTCAGCTATTTGATTATATAAACCAAAGTGTTGATTAAGTAAACAATGGATACGAATCTGACCCAATGATGTTGGGGGGACATAAATGGCCTGACCCAATGTCCACACTCACTTTGAGACACGTGCCTGCTAAAGCTGACTTTAAAGCTCCAGATCCTGACAAAATCCCTGTGTGAGTAGCAAACATCTCTGCTACCTGCATACCTCCACCTGGTTGTTGGCTTGTTATGGATGTGACACAATACATCCTCTAGGGGGCAATTACCGGCATCGCTAATCGCAAAAATGGCATCGATAGAGTAGATGATTTTTTTTTTTTTTTGTCTCATCTGAAATAGAAAAAATGTGCAAAATATATTTGTGGCAGTAGCAATTTTGTGCCATTTTAAAATGTCCAGTTCCTACTCTCTTCTTTGTTGATTTTCCTGAATTGGTAAACTTCTGGTGGTATTGTTCTGTTTCACTCTGGATTCATAGAGGTCACTACAGTTCCTTACATATATTTGGGTTTTGGTGGCAGAGTTGCACATCAACCACTACATAGGACACCATACATCACCCTATCCACTGCCATCAAGTGGGAAGCCGTTTCTTCGTGCTTTTTTCTCTTCGAAACGAAAATAGCCGACGGCCAGTTAGAAAAGGTGCTCCAGAATATCCATCCAATCCTGCTACTCTAGGAGAATCTTGCAGATAAAAAATGCTGCAAAATAAAACAATATTTAAGGAGTCAAGTATGATTAGATACATTTTAGATTGGGAGGAAATTACCTTCATTTGGACATCATGCTTCACTAGCTGTGTTTCAACTACAATTCATACTATTTCTTTGACAGTTGTGCATGAAAATATGTTATCTGCAGTAATTGTAGTTTTTTATATATATATATATCTTTACATTCTGTCCTGTCAGCAAAGAATGGCAGGATAGTGGAGCAAATACCATCGGAGTCACGTGAGGATGATGCTAGTGGCAGTAATGATGAATGGCTGCCACAAAAAGAAGGATTAGTTAATGCTATCAGTAGTGACAGTGAAGCTGAGGATGCTGAGAGTGATGGAGTCATGCATGAGAGAGCTGAGAATGAACAAGCTGAGGATGCTGAGAACAGGGCAGCTGAGGAGGAAGGAGCTGAGGATGGAGGAAGGAGCACCTCAAAGAGCATGAGGGAAAAGAGCAGAAAACAAAAGCAGACATATCTGTAAAACCAAAGACAACTAGTTTGAGCAAAACTTCTTGTGGAAAAGTGGAAATTAAATGTTTAAGTAACACTAGCAAATTATTTTTTATGCCCAAAGATCTGATCGATTAAAATGTGCAAAATGCAAATGTATGCACTCGAAAAAAGCTAAAGAAAATTTGACCTCAACAAAAAAATCTCTACTGCCAGGGAAGTGAGGGATCTGAATAAGAGACTTCTGAGTCTAAAGCCTACAGGAGAGGAAAATGGAGAATTCCTCAGTTGAGATTACAATATTTGAATCTGTATTGAATTTTATTTTAAGTTTCACAGCATTTTCTGTCTTTTTATTCATTGGTTTGTTCAATACACACTATAATATTGTATTAATATTTATATAGTATCTCTTCAGATAAAAACAAAAATGCATGCCGTCCACTCCAGTGGACATGTTCATATCTTGTTTTTGATGCTATAAGAGCTGTTAAACATAAAAAATGTGACTGATCCTGACTGATCATAATTTATGCACAAGTATAACAATACAAGATTATTATGAAACAAAATGAATATTAAGTGCATCAGGGAAGTCCCCATTTCTGCAGACTTTTTCGGATAAGGATTACCCACAGTTCATAGTGCTGTGATATTACATACAGAAATATCAAGGAAACCCCTGAAGCGTTCGCATTTATTTTGTTTTAGCAGAGTTTCAGTTTCCTCAGAAATTGGAGGTTAAAACTACATCACACCTGAGTGGAAGGCATTCCAATATATACAATAACAACAAATGTAGCGTAGCGTAGCATAGCATAGCATAGATAGATAGATCAGGTGTCAGGCAACATTTGTGACTAGGAACTCAGAACTTGTGACTTCCCAGTAAAACAGGGATGCAGCATTGAGCTTTAGAGGGGACACTGGGATCAGGCCAACGTGTCACAGTCCTGCTGATTCATTCATTCATTTATTCCTGTTCACCAGCTCTCCTGTGGAGCCCAGGTGCCTCCATGCATCACTCACTTGTCCCGACTTCCCTCATTAGCTCCCGGGTCTATACAGCAGCATGTTCAGTACTAGAGGCATCATGTATTGTCTCTTTTTGGACTGCATTGTGCTGCCGCTCACATTGAATCTTTGTATTTTGTGAGAACTGTTAAATGCTGCCACAGTTTACCCTGGGTGACTTTCCACCTTTGTCCTGAGTTTATCTTTGAATAAACATTTAACCCTCTGGAGTCAAACTATCTGTTTTTGATTTTTATCTTTATATTTCACCCTAAAAACTGTTTAATTTGCCTTCCTTGGTGTCCTTTTTTCAGTACAATTTTATATATATATATTCTTTTTTTTTATTTTTGCACACGATATTAACAAATTAGACCTAAAATAACACATAAAACAAAATCAGAGTAGAAAAAAAGTATATTTTCTACTGTGGAGATGACAGATATGTTTAATGAATGAATATAAATATTAATGGTAAGTGGAACACCCATGTTCAATTTTAGCACAAAACAAACTATTATTATACCACTATGGTACTTTACTAGTATTATTAACTGTTTATACTGAAATGCAGGCATTTCTTGGTACAATATTTACAAAACAATGCATTGTCTAACCAGTGAAAAACAAATTATTTGAAAAAACCCACAAACTAACACAAACAAATATGATAAGTATCACTAATCTCAAAACTAAATATCACTATCTCCATCAAACTCCACAACTTTTTTCCCCCAAATGCTGCATTTGGATGTAGGACGTTTGATCGGTTTAATGCGGTCTATTTTTGTGCCAATAGGAGAGGGCTTTTTTGCCCAATACTTTTCATGTACTATATCCATCTCTTCCTGCACCAAATGTTGACAGATTGTGATAAAAAATATTCAGAAAAAATATGGTGTAAATAATTTATATGTCTGATAAACATCTCC
Organism: Lepturacanthus savala; assembly: GCA_030544235.1. Lineage (NCBI taxonomy): Eukaryota > Metazoa > Chordata > Actinopteri > Scombriformes > Trichiuridae > Lepturacanthus > Lepturacanthus savala. The sequence continues at coordinate 6,034,299 of CM060474.1, forward strand.
TGCCGATCTTTAAGCCTCAACATCAGGTTCCACCACTCTCACTGAGCTGTTACGGGTGTTTGAGTCAAATTTAACGGCAATCCCAGTGACACAGATGTGAAATATAAACACAAATGGTTGTACCAGTAGAGCTAAAGTTGATTATCAAAGTTGGTCGGATTCAAACGAGAAAAACTGTACTAAACATCATGGAAATTAATCCAACACTTGTCAGTAAAAGACAAAAATGTAACTTTACTGGTGGCACATGAGGAAAAGTCTTCAAATATTTTCCTCCTATGACCATCACTGAGAATCGTGGACACCTGAAAAGCATTTTATATCAATCTATCCAATAATTATTGAGATACTTCAGACTGAACTTTCCATAGAGCTGTGTGCTCCTGCCGTACATCTAAATGACATTATCTGTAACTTCAACGACATTTCTTATTTCACATCTGTGCCACAATCATGTAAAACTCACACTTCTCTTCTTCAGGTTTCTCTTTTTTAACAGATACCATTTATATTCATGGGCTCATTTTCCAGTGGATTCTACTTCACCGGTTGGAGTTTTAGCTGCTCATAATGACTGCACTTTCTGCAGATATTCCACAGTGAAATCCCTTTATGAAGGTGAAGGGATTATTCCCCTTGAACTGGTGGAAAGCATCTAATGTGAAGCAGATTAACAACAAGCGGCGGCGGTGGAAAATGATCGCAGGAAGTGGAGCAGATCAAAAAAACACAAGGCTCCTCATTGCAATATAATATAATCAAAGACAGTCGGTTTCAAACGCAAAGATTTAGAAAATAAAGGCAGGTCTCGTCTCTAATAATAGCTTCAAATAAAAAGCCGGCGTCTTCAGCTGAGGGAATAAAAATCGGATCTATGGGTTTGTGCAAATATGAGACTGGGTTTATAGCTCATATACCTGCTGCCTGATTGAGTATGAAGTTGTCTGGTCAGATAGATGAACATGTCTGAATCTTCCTTTTCACTCTCATCTGGAAGCGAAATAATAAACCATAAAAAATGCAGAGAACAAAAGACCAGACCAGATGAACACAAAAAACATTCAAGCATTTATTAAGCAGGATAAACCCCTTGAAAGGAATCCTCTCATTTTCAAGGGGTTCATAAATGAGCCCAAACAAACAATCAACAAATTACAGACAGAACAACGGAAACAAAGAACAAAAAAACAACAAATATATCATCAAAAAGAAAAAAAAAAGTACAAAATGAGCTCATCTCTATGGCAAAATGACCATGGCAGTGGTAGGATAAGCCGAGCAAGCAATTTGCTATAAATCACTGATAAAACATCATCACAAATATGTGCAATTTAAATTCAAAATAAGAAGATAAATCCCATTTAAACCTAGGAAAATAAATCAGTGAAGGAATATGTATTATTTACATATTTACCAGGTCAAAATCTAATTAATCATGATCTTGTTGACTGTAGAAGGTAAAAACCTGAACGTTATGAGCTTTTACATGTTTTCACAATGGTTCAGATTCAAGATTAATACTAAAGGAAATGCTTCAAATTAATGTTCATGGTTCAAAATGTTGTCTCAGGTAAAGAATTTAATAAATAACCAGGTTGATGTAATTCTGAAGAACTTACTTTTAAAAATGTTTAAGAACAAAGTAGATTACAATATTTTAACTATGTATCTACTTATTTATCTGTGTTTTAACTACTTATTTACTATGTATAATTTATTCATTTATGTAGTAATGTATCTAATATAATTAGCAATTCTAGTAATTTATCAAATAATTTAATAATTTTAGAAATGTATCTGATATTCACAGCCTTGTTTCTCAATTTTGAGGCATTATGGGACATTTTTGAGCCTGACATACATAGATTTGAATTCAGCATCGTTCAAAACCCCATAAAAGCGTACCATAAAATTAACATGGAATGCCTCTAGAATTCACCTTTTCTGAGAACTGACCTTCTGTCCCTCAACAGTGGATATAACCACCTCTCTAGATTTGTTCTTGGTTTCTCCTCCATCACTGGATCATATATAATTTACTCAATTGGCCCACGTCTCAATATAATAAGACATAATCACTGCTTACACTTTATTTTTAAATGCAGACAATTCAACTCTCCTGCTTATTTACAACAGGTTTTGATTCCATATTCCTCAATGTATCAATTAAAGCATCATCTTAATATTTATTCTCCATTCCTTCAGTGAACAAATCAACTGGTAAAAAATCAGATTAAGGATTAAATCTTCATCAGATTGGAATAATCTCACTTTAAATATTGCTTCATTTACTTCTTGTCAATGAACCAGATCTGATTTTATGATGTATATAATTAACGTGGGGTTTGAAATTGAATTCTGGGTCAAGCTATTATACTAAATAATTGAACTGAGTCTATGAGTTTTGTCCCATCATTACATTTGTACATCCTTAGATTTAATGTTTAGGTTACATTTAGTCCTGGAGACCATGGAGTGAGGTTTATTTTATTGAGTAACATTCTAAAATCCTCTTCTTCTCCTCCTCTTCACCTATTTTCTCCTCCTCCTCTCTCCTCGTTATCCCTCCACTCGTCCGTGACGTCTCTCGCCGCTTTCTGTTGCTCCGTCTGTCGCCCTTGGATGATGGATGGGGCGATGGACGCTTGGTTGCCACGGTAATTTGATGGATGGTTTAGCAACTGATACGAGCGCCGAGAGATCACGGAGACACACACACACACACAAACACACACGGTAACACACTCTCCTCCTGGCATACGCGGGTCCTTGACTTTCAGATCAACGGGCCTCAGACAGTTGCCGCTGCCTCCGTAACCAACGGCGCCGACCCGTAACCGCGCCGACGTCCGTCATATCATCACTTTATGCCGGCAACACCGTGGTGATGGAGTGGGTCAACACAAGGATAACAGTCTTTCTGTCAATGTCAACAAGCTAAACAGATGATTTTGGACTTAAGGAGGAGCTGAGCATGAACATAAAGCAGCAGAAGCAGCAGCCCCCAGACCTCCTGACCCACTTCACACTCTAGTCCATGTCCTGGTACTGAGGCTTCTCCTGGGTACTTCATATTCACAATGTCTGATACTTCCTGTGATTCTACCACAGCCTTCATCAAGTTATAATTAAAGGTTCTATATGTAACAATTCAATAAATTAATTTGAAATAGGGTGATATTCATTAAAAGGTCCCAGTCCCTCTAGAAATTAGAGCAAATGACTATAAAGGATTGTTGCCATCTGGTAACAATTACTTCATCTTCAGTTTTCTAAAAAGCTGTGATATGAAGTCTTTTTACAGCTAGGTGTGAAAAGGGGGCTTTTATTTTGAAATACATATAATTTATAAAGTCACATGACCAGGACATGTGGGCATCACTGGCTCCTAACCAAAGGTCATCTTTTATTCAGAATTTGGTAAAATTGTCACCAAATAAATAATTGAACCCACTATCTGAGGTAAGTAAACTGTAATTATTTATTTGTTAACATATGGCCACAATATGCAAATAGAATAAAACCATCCTGATCCTTCAACTTTTTCTTGTTGTGTATATATATATATATATATATATATATATATATATATATATATATATATATATATATATACACTCAGCGGCCACTTTATTTTATTTACTTTATTTATAATACATCCATGCTTAAACCATATGTGTCAATCACACACACCCCTCCCCTCTAAAGACTTTACACACTAAAAACAACACCAATGTATTAAGTTAAACTGAGCTTTGCCTGAGTTTGAACAATCTACTGCTGCACCAGTCTCCAGTTAATACATGTAAAACATCTGCTGACAGACAGGAAAACGTTTTACAGTAGAATCAACATCACTGTCTATGACTGGAGAGATAAAACATCCAACTACATTTGTATTGAAGCTTTTTTTGTTACTTTTCAAACTCCCGCTGGTTGCCTGGAACATTGTGAAGCTTTTCATCGTCTGCAGCTGTGCAGGTTTTGTATTTGATGCCATAACATCTCAGTTGTTGTGTTGTTTGGCTGCCAGGCAGCAGTTCGGTTTAACCCAGTCTGTTTTCTGGCTGGAAACAGCCTCATTTATAAAACCCAGCGTAGGAAGAACCCTAAATCTGAGTGTTATATTTATATATTACATGTAGATCTGCACAGTGACCCACAACAGGCTGGAGACCTGTCTGGGTCAGCTGTGTTCCAACAACAGATCACCCCATTCTGTCTATAGCTGTGTCAGAAATCACCAGCTGTTCACTATATAATGGAGATACGATTTTTGTTATGTATGTATGTGTAAAGCAGCAGATAAGCCTCTGGTCACTAACCAAATAATATACCATCATGTATTGTGTTGCACCAGAATTTCCCTTCAGCATCCATGTGAATTGATCTGTCCATCCACCTTAGAAATACCACGCAGTGTCTGTTTAGGAACTAAATGGAAAACGACAAATAAAAAACACAGTAAATAGAATTAAGTTCAATTTGTCCAACTTTAGGTTCATTAGAATTAATAAAATTCATTGTCAGATATTAAACAAACATGAGCGCCTAAGTTTTGAAAACATTGTCAAATACACTGATGTTATTTTGATTTATAAAATATTCCATGGTAAAGCACCTCTTGAATTAAATGTATTTGTGATAAAAAAAACACAAACAGATGAACCAGATCAGCTTCTAGAGGTGACTGTAGTTCCTTTTAGAAAAAGACCCTTTGGTCACATTTTCTGTTTCTGCTTCTCAAAACTTTAATACCAAAGAATACATGAACTCCAGACTCTGACCTCAGATCTTTGCTACTGGAAGAACTAACCTGTTTAATCACCTTTTTTTATAATTCTTTTATTTTCTAATGCTCCAATTGTTTTAAATCATAATGATCTTATTCTCTTTCTAATTATGTTCTGATTCTCATGTTGGTGAGAATCAGTTTTAATAAAGTTTTTAATAAGAAAAAATTATCAAAGGATTCTACTCATTCTACTCATTTACTGGTTAAGATCCCAAAGACCATCAGTTTATTATTACAGAAAACAAATAAATCCATAAAATAATCAGAGAATTTGAATGTTTTCTTCTTAAACATGATTCAAATCCATTAATCCATTATCAAAATAGTTGGAGATATGTATAATAGTTGGGTACTAATCTTTGCAGCTCTACTGAACATGATCTGAAAAAAAAAACAGATTACCCGTTACTATATATTTAAAATATTATGATGCTGTTATTTTATAAATTTCTTACTGTCAACAAATCACATAAAAACCAATAATGTGTTGGTGTATTTATCAGTAGCTGAGTCCAAAAAAACATCACAAAAATAAATAGTTTAAGTTTTTTCCTCAAATAGCAAACAAATAGCATAAAATAGTGCATTACTTTAGGACTTTTTTTCCTTTTTTCAGCTGTGGATGAATCCACATTTGATGCTCCCAGCGGCTGTTTCTTGCAGCAGGTGTGTGTGTGTGTGTGTGTATGGTGATGAGGGAACGGTGTGACTCTCTGATGTCTTTTTAATAGTTTTTTTTGGACAACAGAGCTAAGCAGCGAGGGAGAACATCTATCAGACTGATACTGTTGCTGGATCAATCAATTTTCTTCTTTTTTTGGCCTTTTCATTTGTTGACTGTTATAATAATAATAAAAAAGAAACAGCTGCATCCTTACAAATGACCTTTCATATTTGAATATTATTATGTAGTTTATTTAAAGGAGACAGCACCCATGAATCAATGTTTGACATTTTGCCATCGATGTAAATGTGTTGGTTTTATCTCATTTTACAACATTCGGGGTGAATTCACAAAAGGATTTTGCAGGTTTTGCAGCCTAAAGATGGCTCCTCACTCACACAGAACCTGCAGACAGTGAAATAAAGAGCATCTCCATGTACCTTTGCCATTTTCACCTATGTAAATTAGGTGATATGCATACAACAGTGTCCCCTTTCTATGCAAATGAGCCTCATCACAAAGAACATCTAATTCACAAAGAGCAGCATTCACAGTTGTATGAATCTCTCTCTGACTCTTCAAGCTACTGAGGAGTTGAATGTTATTGAATTAATAGTTCATGGGTGACTCTAGGATCAGAGGTGTAGGGTGCTGAACACCCACAGACCAGCCAGGCAAGATGAATTTCACTGTTTTATACAATTTATCTCAATTTCATTACCACATGTATGAAAGAAAAGCAGGAAGCAAATATTGGATCAAATATTTTGTACTTAAAAAATAAAACTTTAAACTGAAACTTCAAGTTTTAATCTTGAATTCTGTAGTAACCCCTTAGTAACATTAACATAATAGAATAAAGTGATGTCAAGTAAACAACTTGTAATGTTAAATAAAGTTATGTACAAATATAAAGGTTCATTTTTTCATATTAAATTGTTCGTTTGACATGTAACGTTATTAAGTAAATGTCCCACTTACATTAGCGTTTCTGCAGGCCTTTGAATAACTTGAAAACATTAACGTAACATAAGCGTTGCAAATTAACACTTATAATTTTACGTTATATTTAAAAAAAAAAAAACATTGAAGCCTGTTTAAGCTTGTGTCTAAATAACAGATAAATCATTATTACAAGTTGTAGTTTCCTCGAGTACTATGACTTCAAATCAAGACAAGACTGTTTACTGTCCATCCTTGGATGTAGCTTAGCCTCTTAGCTTAGCTCATTAGCTTAGCTATATGGTTCCTCTCTACGTGGGTGTATTATAGCTTTTAAACTGCGTTGAATGGTTGAACGATCATAGCACAGAAGTAAACGCTATGTGGCAAACATCATCCGATTCACCTGAAATCCATTTGATGTTATCTACAAATCAAATTGCAGCAACATAACATGTAATCAGCATTTTTTTTACTGCCACCTAGTGGTTACAGCACACTACTGACATGCAACAATTCAGACCTGTGTCAGACGGTTGATGTCTAGAGCCTGGGGTTTGCTAAAATTTTAGGGCCCATTAATCCCTGCTTGCAGCTTTAATTATTATTATTATTATTTTTTTTTTTTTACTTTTGGAGCTGCATGCTCCGCTCGAGGTAAAAAAGGGACATCATTGTATATTTAGGCACACCTTATGAAATCAAATGTCAACACAAGTTGTTCAAAAACAGGCATATTTCTGTTTTTGCTTGTTTTCCTTTGCTGAAATAAAAGTATAAAAATCAGTAGTTCTAATATTATATTATTATTATAATAATATTATTGATTCCAAACTTCAAAAATCCATAAAATAATCAAATCAAATTGTTGTTGAAAATACCCAAATATCTTTATGTACTTTATGTTTTTATGGAGTATCTGAGGGATTTTTCTTATTGTTTTGTAGCAGTATTTTTTAGAATTTTAGAATTCTAAAATAAAAAATATATATATATATATATATATATATATATATATATATATATATATATATATATATATATATATATATATATATATATATATATATATATCCCATTCATTTCTATATAGTTCTCAAATTTCTACAATGTTTTGTTTATTTTAAAAATGCAACATATTAATGTATTTCTATATATACATTATAAAGATTTGTTGCTGTCAGATAATATAAATAAATATATGTTTAAAGAATTGTCCCATAATTAAAAGTGTCAATACAATGTTTATTGTTATTATACAAGATTAACCATGATATTAATCATGTACAGCATAGTGTTGCCATATGGCAACAATTATTTTATCTTAATTTTTCTTAAAAGCTGTGATATAAAATCTATGTTTTTATAGTTAGGTGTGAATAGGGGACTTTTATTTTGGAAGGACATACAATTTATGAGATCACATGACCATTAATTAAAAAATTGAACTTGAATTTAATTCAATTTTGATGTTATAAGTTGTTTTTTTTTCTAATATGCTAAAATATATTTGTTTCCATATGACAACAATATGCAAATATGGAAAATTCCTAGTGTATAAACCTAATTCAGTCCCATTGACTTACATAGGATGAAACTATCCTGAGATAGTTTACAACTTTTTCTTATATTTCTCAAATATATCTATTATTTAGGTAATTATAAGGAATAAAACATCCAAAACACCACGTCTAAGTAATATTTTGATGCTATAGAGGGTTAATGTGACTTTATTATCATGCAGTGTTGAAATATGCATCATTTTTGAATTATCCAACCTTTTTTTCCATACAAGCTCAATCATCACCTGGGAAATGTCTCCTTATTGAGACAGTGATGAGTGTTTGCTTCTGGTTACAGGCAGATGTGTTGCAGACGGAAACCTCTTCACATTGAGAAGAGCAGCGATTAGCTGCCAGATAAAATGCACACGCTCTCCGCTTTAACACGCTGACAATCGGCGAGATGAAAGAAGATGAAGGAACAACGAGCTAAACGGCTGAAAGATGGAGGTTTTATTGAACCGGGAGCTGCTCACTGGGTCATCATACACTGTTTGTTTGTATTCTGTCAGACTTTAATCCTCCCTGAAGGGAAAGCAGCTCATTATAGGAACAGAGATTGGAACAGAGACACATTATACTGACAACAAAAAGACAAAACAGCTGCTTGAAGGAGGAAATAGAAAGACTCTTTGAACGAAAGGAAAAGAAGAGGAATTTGGTGAGTTGACAATGGAGGCTGGAAGGGTCCCAACTAACTAAGAAGATCTGTTTGAGAGATGGAAATGAGGCCTTGTTTTGTTTATGATGATCATCATTTTGTTCCACAGTGAAATTCTTTTTTTTTTTTTTTCCATCACGATTCACTTTTAGATCTTAGTCGCTGTTTTATCTTTAACTGGATGAACGGTTTTAATCATCAAATGAGAAACAAACTCAGCAAGCTTCGACATTAACTCAGGTGCCGACAGCTAACGGCATCTGACAAACACAGATTGTGAGCATGAATCTAATTTATTCAGTGTTTTAATCATCAGTCCATTTATTTTGGAGGGATAATTTGTCTTCACTAACAGGCTACTTAGCACCTCATCACAGTATGTGAGATTTCATGAGGTTCATGCTATTTCTGGGGAAAAATTACAATCGGCACACACTGGAAAATATGTCAGAATAAATATCCCACAATACACTGCAGCAGTGATGACAACAACAACATAACAATGGAGGACAGCCAGTAACATTTCACTAGAATAAGGTTTGATTTAGCTCGGAGCAATATATTAAATTAATTGAATGTTAATCATGATTTGATTTGCATCTCAAACAATCTCCAAAATCATATAATCTATAATTTGAAACAATATTTTGAATAATTGTGATTTCAATATTGACAACATAATTGTGATAATATTTTTTCAATAACTGAGCACCCCTATAGTATATATAGGTAATTAGCTGGCCCCCCAGCCCATGGAGCTAATGCATGGATGTATTATAGAACTGGATAACAGACTGAAAAATGGCCGCCATTCATTTCAATGTTAGTTTCATGCCTGGTTCATATGCCAAAAAAGTTCCTGACTTCCAGCTTTATTTCTGTTATGTGACCCATAGAGACTGATCAGTAGAGTCACCTCCCATGATGCTCTGGGGCCTCCCATCATGCCCCAGGGTGATGAGAATGTGTAAATTGCAAAAGAAAAAAAAAAACAACTCACATTTGAGTAGATTAATTCACTCCCATGCTACAGCTGTGATGTCACACTGGGAATAGAGACTTCATCAGAGCTTTTCTGGCTGTTAGAAAGGTTTTTGATGGAGTGAATCAAATTGACTCAAAAACGTCCCATAATGTCTCAAAATGGAGAAATCTCATATGGCCGCCGAGGAAGATAAGTGATCTATTAGATTTTGACCTGGTGGCAGTGGCCATATTGGATTTCTCCATTTTAAGGCATTATATGACATTTTTGAACCTGGAATACAGAATACTTAAATTCAGCTCCCTTTAAAACTCCTAAAAGAATCAAATCAAAAATGAACATGAAATCCTTCAGGACTTTAAATAAGCACATTTCCCAAGATCCTGTCTCATCTAAACAGTGTGACAGGAGTTTTACTTCTTACCCAATCAGGAAATGAACCCTATTGGATCAGGCCTTTATCATTTGTAGATGTGGTAGCCAAAGGTGGTTTCAGTTGCTTTAATCTATTTGAGAATTAAATATCAAAATGGAGCCAATGCAAGTTAATATTGCCTCTGAAATGCACATGAACAAATCTTGCAGATCCTTGGTGTTCACTTCAGTTTTTTCTTATCTAAATGAAACTGATAATAAAGACAGTCGTACAAAGAATACAGTGATAATCGCAGTAATATATATTTGTGGCATCATAATGTTTCACCACACACATCCATGGCTCATATCTGATTAGTCGTATATGAACGTAATGTTTTAAGAGACGTTGAGTAGCAACAGATCAGTAACACCATATTGACTTTTACTCAGTCAGGCAGCAAACATGACAGCTTGGGCAGAAAATTACATCTGTCCTGCTCTGGCCTTTACATTCTGACTGACAGTTTGAAGTAAATTCCAGCTCTGTTCATTACTTCCTGCTGCTGTGAGTGGGCTGGAGGGATGGATGTTTGTGTCAGGTGAAGCTGTTTCACTGGATGTTTCTTCCTCCCTTCATCCGACAGTTTTTTCTTTTTTCAGAGGTTTGAGGAGGATGGACTCATGGTGGATTAATGTTTCTGTGTGAGGAAGCTGCTGTTCAAACACACAGCAGCATCTCCGCCGCTTCAGGCTGAAAACACAGATTTTAATATGAGAGCGATGCTGAGGCGTCAGACATGGAGCCATCCAAGCGGTGGATTGTAAACACTACGCCGGTGGACACAAAGCTGCTTCTAAACCCAGGAAGACCTCATTCAGGGCTTTAAATCTGACAGTTAACACACATTTCATTGAGGGATCCTGATAAATTATAAAACTGATGCTTCGTGAATTACCAGGTTGGTCAATGTGATCATATGAACATCACATCTTACGTGATGTACAGTACAAGCATTACACTCACATATGGGCCTAGAAATAGATTGTGCAAGTAGAAAAAATAAAAAAGGGTGCACATGAGTGAGTGCAGATTTCAACCTTTTCATTTGCATTTTACGCGATGTGGCCATGATTGTAGTCAATTTTAATTCATAATAACTACACATTAACAGACTGTGCATGGGCAGAGTGCTGCAACTAGAGAATAGATTTGTTTTCTATTTGTCTGTGCAGGTGGTGTGATGAGCATCTTCTGAGCCAGATTTAAATCTACATTTTCCATGTCTCCTAAAGAGGTGAAATATGCCATTACTTCTTATTTTGTACTGGGAGTAAATAATTTGACAACAATGACTTTTTGGAACAGAGCTAAAAATTGCTGTTTTTATCAAAGTGATGATGTTACACTCTAATCATCATTAAAAGTAAGAAAGGCTTGTTAGAGGAACACAGTGTGTTTACTAAAGCAATCAGGGGTGGGACTTGATTAAAGAAATAATCGAATTAATTACTGCTTTTGTAATTTATTAATCAAAATTAATCACATAACAATATTTGCCCCCAAAACAACATTTATTTTCTGTGAATGAGTTTCATTCACTATCTGTAGCACATTTGAAACCTTTCCTTCAACCACTGATAGTGGTCTACAGTCCTGGGAAATTCATCAGTGGTTATGATGCTGACTCACTGTAAAATACCAATAAACGCAGGGTTTTAATTAACCACCAGATCCTCTTTAAAGTCCAGGTGCAGGTGTATATTTTGACAAACAACCACAGGTTCTAAATAATGCAGAGTCTAACTTATTAGCAAAAAATTCAAGGAAGAAGACGTGACACTGATGCTGCACGGCTGCATTCAGACCAGAAACTGTGTGTGTGATGCAGCTGTTCCAGTTACTTCTGGTTTAGAGTAGCTCCATGTTAACATTTATGTCCATTAATACCACTTCATGTTCTAAACCTAGACAATAGAGTTGTTTTCTGTGAGGATGGTAAACAGGATGAATGTCAGGTGATGCATCTCCACACTTCACACACTCAAATCCGTCTGAATGCTGTCACCTTTTTCCTTTTTTTTCCCTTCAGCGCCTCAGTCCTGACCATAAATGACAATAAAGAACTCAGAAATTCACTGTCCAGCAGCTTTTATTGTTGTAGCAGCAGCTGTGCATCAGTAAAACTGTCCTGAACCAACACTTTTTAATAAAAGAATTTGAGTAAATCACCAGATTTTTCCAGTTTGGCTGAGCACGATTTTTGTCATGAAGGAATTAATTATCTCAAATAAACACCTCATCTGTTCAATGATTGAAACAAACCACAGCCTGGCTGTTATTAGGTGTTTTATGGTATGTGCACACGTGTCTTACTGTGTACATGATTTGAGTGTTAATAATAAAATTGTTATTCAAGAAATTTCATAATGCTCCTACATTTTTTTCTGTGCTCTGTACTTTTTTTCATTTAGGATTATCTGCGGTCCTAGTGGAACAGCTACAGCCCTAAACTCATGCATATGTCAATGAAAGTAAAAGTCATGTAACATTCATCAGCAGAAAAACGTGAGTATTTCATCATAGTGACTGCTGAGTTATTCAGTGGTTTCACCTCATCTCCACGCTGCTCTGAAACCTGGACACAATGTTATTCTAATCATTAAATCATACTCAGCTCCACGTTAAACCTTTGAGTTGATTTACATCATTGTTGCTCATAACGTTGACTTTTATCAAACATATCAGTTTTTAAGTGGATCAGATTTGAGTAGAAGTTATTTTTCAGAACTATTTACTTTTACGACTCACATTTTCAGGTAATTATCTGTACTTTCTACTCCCTACATTTAAAAAAAAAACAGCTTCTATACTCCTATTTAATTTTGACTTGTTTGTCATGGTTCAAAAGAAGAAACAAAAAAAAAAAACTACTGATATAAAACGTAGCATCCAGATAGAGTGAATGTGGTTGTGGTTGAATGAGAAGTATAAACATAAATCATTCTGACAGCTGGTTTTAAACTCCAGGTTTTACTCCTTGACTAAATGCAGCTAGTCGTCATATACATGAAATGCATGTTAATGCTCAGTACATCACATATATGGCTCTTTAATGTGTCTACATTGTACTAAAATGCTTTGATTTCAATGGCTGAAACAGGTGGATCAAAATATATTCATCCAGTAGAGGATTATAGAAGTGGGGATGTATATGACCAATTTTGAGAATTTTTAGGGCGGTTTTATGATTTTTGTTCCAAAATCAAGTCAAGATATCTTCAGAACCTAAAAATAATAGCCATTCTATTGAATTCCTTGGCCCAGAATTGTGTAGAAACGTGTTTACTTTGTCTATGCAGTTAACTTGAAGAGATATGACAAGTAAAGGGTTAAACATACCGTGGGACATTTTCTCATTCTGGTACCTGACTGATTCTTAAAATAGACAATTCTTCTTGCTTCTTTTTTCTCCCTACATTACTTTTACTTTTATATTTTAAGTACTTTTCAAATTCGGTACTTTCATAGTTTTACCTGAGTAAAAAGCTTGAGTTGATATTTCAACTTCTACTGAAGTATTTGTAACCACAGTATCTGAGTAACGGATGTTAAGACTTTTGACAGCTCTGATATGGCTGTATAACAGGTTTATAAAATTCAATTCATAAAATTCAAAATGAAAAAACTAAACGAATAATAAGTTCATATTAGTAGCTTACAAAATTCAGTCTTTTTTCCAATTCAAGCAATAGCATACAGAAAGAATAATATGATCTTAACTGGTCAATTAACAGCTTTGATAGTTGATAGAACATTATCGTTTATGGCTTATAAAGGCTTTTTTTCTCCGTTTGTAATACTACATGACAGACGTCTGTTTATAGATAGATCTATGTTTTGAGCAGATTTTCTTCTCTCTGCTTCTTTGGAACATGTGTAGAATGTGTAGAAGGAAACTGCTGAATGTCGACAGCTGAACTCCAGCTCAGACAGCAGCAACCAACCAACAACATGCTACAACTCTCAATGATGAAGAAGTGATTCAGTAATTACTGTTGGACAGTAATTAACTTTCATTTCATTGTTCTGATAACAGCAGGAGACTATACGAAGCTTCTCAATGAACACAGCTGAATAAAAGGAGCTGGGCTTCTCTATTCTGACCAGTTAACTTATCTGTAATCTATGTTTCATTGAGAAATAAGGAAACACGCAATAAATTGATTTGACACAATGAACTGGTGTGAAAGACTGAGACTGTTTTTTTAAATCTATTGAAGCGAAAATCAATTTAACACTAACGTCTAACGCTGCATTTTAGATTCAGTACATTTTACATTCTGCAGGAGTCAAATTAAAACTCTTCTACAGGGACATTGAGATGCAGCTTAATGTCTGCTGTAAGTGTATAAATTACAGTTATCCACTAATCTCTCATATCTCTAAAACATCAGCTTTAAGTACTTCCAGCTGGTGGGAAATGAGAGTTCAGCTGTATCTTGTGCAGAATATCACAGCAGAGTTTAAAACAGTCAATCACTGAGCTGAATGTACATCAGTCCATAGAGTCAGCGCTTTTCCTGCGAATTCTCACCAGGATGGGAATTCCAGGATTTGTGTGCATGTCTGTGCAATGAAGAATATTACGAAGACAATAGTATACAAACAAAACCTTCTGCAGAATTTAAGCTACCTTCAGGTCTGAGTTGAGGTTCGGTTGGTTGAAAACGTTGCTCCCAATGACATGTATGTACTCATCTTTGAGTCGTTTAATTCACTTTGTTGACCACATTACAAAACATTCAGAGAAAAATAAGTCATTTTTAAAAAATGTATTAATTAAAAAAAAATATCAAGTTAGAAAGATTTGTGGGGCTTCTCTTGCTGAGAGGCGGAGCCACATCCAGGTTTATAATATATCCATGCATTGCACTCATCATCATAGGTATACATAGTAAAGTCTCTAGATGTCTTACTACACAGACTCAAATATTAAAACTCCAAATGTTTGAAAATTGGTTGAAAACTGAGCAAGTTTTGGTCATTTAAAAGAACATGCACCATTAAAATACATTGTTGTAGATGAGCGACCTCCCTGTAGTAAGATGGCTGTCAGTGCGGATGTTCACTCCATTGGCCGAGACATCTAGCCTTTCCTATGCATATCTGTGCTCATCAGAACCTATCCTGTGATGTAAATTCCTGGCCAATCAGTGTCCAGCAGCCTGGTGACATCACATTAAAGTGACCACTCAGTTTTTTTTTGTTTTTTTTTTTACCAGATTTTGGTAATCGAAATAGGAAAAAAGTGAATTAAGTCAAGAAGAGATGAGTTAATACCATCCAGTAAAAACCATTGGTGTCACTTCAACGTAACTATTGCAGTATTGTACATAGATTCACTTTCATCCAGCCACAGTTCCTTTCAATTACCTTCATACTCAACTTTGCTGGTTTTGATTGCTGAAAAAACGGTGAAGGGCTTTTTCATTTATGTGAAGATTTTATATAGAAAAATACAGCAGAGTACATAAAGTACATCACAAAAAAGTATTTGTCTTCTACATGAGGAACATATGTCATAAGCACGTAAGCATACAGTATATCAATGTGCTTATGACATATGTTCCTCATGTAGAAGACAAATACTTTTTTGTGATTATAAGGTAGAAACACTACAACACATTTTTAATGTGATTTGGCTGATTTTCAGTTGGATTGTGAAATACACTTTGAAAATATCACTTAAAGAACATGATTTTTAATGAATATTCAACAGTTATAAATTCTCCAGAAATTAACAATATGTCATTATTTCTCTCTAATTGGTTATTCCGGGTCAAGAAAATTTTCAGTTAGTTATAAATTATAATCCTGAAATAATAGTAGGGTTCATTTATGTTTATGGTGAGAAAAATAAGGATTCATTTATTTGACACAATGACTAAAGATCACAAGCTTGAATGATTCAACCTTAATATTAATCCACACACACACACACACACACACACACACACACACACACACACACACACACACACACACACACACACACCAGACGCTGAGTTCTTGAGACTGGTCTTAGTCTATGAGACACTGTGGTCACACTGTCATCACTTCAAATTCAAATATCTAGTGCCCATTTACATTGTTATTATGGTAATGCAACTTCATGGTGCATTCAAGTGCACCTTGTTCAGCATCAATCCTCAATCCTCAATAGTGTAGAAATAGCAGAGTTACCACACGTTAGATCTCAGTCAACTGATGAAAACATTTGTAGTGAGTTCAGACACAGACATGAACTGTCTCTGTGTTGTTGTGTCTGTACTTGACTAAATAAAATCTGATATTTATCAAAAGCAGCTTAAACTCATGTGAAATAGAGAAATATGGTGTAACTATTGTTTTTAGTTTTTTGAGGTCAACTGGTCTTGGTCTGGATGTGGTCTGCCTTGGACTTGGTCTTGGTAATCTCTGGTCTTGGTAGTGTCTTGGTCTCAGTTTAGGAGGTCTTGACTACAAGTCTAACACACACCCACACACCCCCACACATGCACACACACACACTGCTACAGGCGGGTGATGATTATAAATGACCCAGATATGATTTGTCATTAAAACAGCATTTCAACAAAATTATCTTTTGGTAACAAGGGGGAGACATGCAGAGTGTGTGTGTGTGTGCCTGTGTGTGTGTGTGTTGGAGTGCTGTCCTTGAGTTTCTGGCAGACGAGATGGATGAGCTGTAATTACGCTGATAGAGAGATGATAGGAGGAGGCGGGAGGGAATAAGAAGAAGACGAGGAGGAGAAACAAGGTCACGCATGTGTTCGTCCTTGTGTGAGAACACGTGCGCGTGCATATTTCCGTTTTTAAATGCTGTGGTTGTTAAAGGATGATGGGATATCACGGCGGGATATTGTTTTGACTTTGAAAACACAATCATAACATGTCATGTTGGGCACAATAAACAGCATGTACAGGAATAAAACCCAGAGAACAGCTTCAGTCTGTTTCTGGCCTGAAAAAACAATAAAAAATAACAGTGTGTTCAAACAAGTCAGCTGGGGGAGAACAAGTAATGGAAACATGTCGACCTCTGTAAGGAAGCAAGTTAATTATCTTGTATCTCAAGATACCAAAGTGTTATCTCGAGTTCAACTTAATTACTGTTATCCTAAACCCCAGATAACACATGCGACTGATTAAATGTCATTTAAAGACATTAAATTGTCGTCTAGTGGTTTGGAATTAGCCGTTATCCAGTAATATCAGATGTTTGAACTCAGTAGTTGGTAGTGTGGCGTTATCTAAAGATTTAAAGTATTGATTTCCTGTGAATAAACCTCATTTATTGCATTTTATCACCTCCTGGCCTTTATTATTGTCCCAATAAGGATTCAAGGAATCAGGATTTGCACATTATAGACACATTGGGATTAATATGCAGTCAGCTTTAACCCATAGTGTTGGCAACAATTACATTATCTTCATTCATCAGGAATGAAGATAATGTAAGGCTGCTGTGTCAGATGCATTCCTGATAATGTCATCAGGAATGCATCCTTTGGTCATGAGATTTATTCAGAATTTTGGATATTTTTCACCAAATAAAAAATTAAACTCACTATTTGATGTTATAAGTTCATTTCTAATATGTTAAAATAGATTTGTTGCCATATGGCAACAATATGCAAATATGGAAAATTCCTAGTTGACTTACATATCATGAATAATCCTGAGACTATGGTTAAAAGTTTTTGTCTTATATATTTTTATAAATCTATTATTTAGACTACTGTAAGTAATAAAAAGGTTCATAACATTTTTACCATGTCTAAGTAATATCTGATGCAATACAGGGTAAAAAGAGGAATACATAAAAAACGAACACATGAAAAATGAAGTTATTACACTGAATAGAACTGAATAAAATGAGATGAAATACAGACTCCAGTGTCTGGTATACAGGAAAATCATATAATATAGAGATACGTTACAAGTGAAATATTTCAAGCCTTTATTTCTTGTAATGAGCTTCACTTTCTGCAGTGAATGTCAAAAACAATTATAGAGCGGTGGTTCTCAAAGTGGGGTCCGGGGACCCTCAAGGGTCAGGGGGTGCCAGGGTGTCCCCAGAAAAAGGGGGAATAATTTATTTCTAATTATATTATTGAAACACTAGTATAAACTATAACTCTTGGTCAACTATAAAGAACTGGACTGTTCATTTGGTACTTTATAGGTTTTAATTTAGCCTTGCATGTTTGTAAACAGGGCTTCATTCATATTAAAGATTTAATGTTTTAAATGTCTAAGAATTCGGACATTTATCCATTTTGTATGTGTGCTATATATGGCAATGTCAGAGATGAAAAATGTATGTGATAAAAAAAATAATAAATAAATATATAAATAAAAACAATGTTACCAAATAGTTTAACTCCCCTTAAAAGGTTTTAAAAAGTTAAAACACATTATCAACTAGTTTTATACTCTAGGTGGATTATATATCTAAAATTTATCTCTTATTTTGTGTTAAAACATTTGACATTTTGTGTCAAAAAAATGCACATTCTGTGATTTTTGTAAAAAAACAAAAAACAAATACAAATTAAACTATTTAAAAAGTTTTTGATTTTCTCATCTTTATTATTTATGTATTTAATATTATTTGTGTATTATTTTCTGTTTGCACATGACCATGAATGGGGGTAATGAATACATGAATAAATAAATACATTTAAATATTTATACATCAAATTGAACAGAATCAAATAGATTGGAAAATATTCCACAAAAATTAAAGTTATGGATTAATTAAATGTCAAATTAAATACATGTGGGCATTTACCAACATATTTAATTTGTACAGAGTCATTTATTTATTTCTGATAATGGCAGGTTCAGTCTACACTTCCTGCTATAAAACATATAAAAGTAAAAAATCTTATGAGATGGGGTCTAGTTTTCTTTAGTTTAAGGGTCCTTGAGTGAAAAGGATTGAATCCACTGGTCTAGAGATGCACCTGTAACATAAACCTTGTGCAAATAAAACCTCATAGACAATATTAAATCCTGATTCCATTTCTATTGAAAATCTTCTGTGACATTGAGACATTGGTGTCACAGAAATGACACAGAAAGCTAAATCCATCTCATCAGATTCAGAGCAGCCTCCTGCTGCTCACAGATGCAGCTTCCAAAGTCTCTTCTAACATATTATAAATGACTTCTTAGTTCCTCACAGAGTTTAGCACTTTATTTATTTCTCATCCTGTATAGTTTGAAGCTGACACAGCAGCCTAATGCTGCTGCTGCCAGTCAGTCAGACAGGACACCAGAAAAAGAAGAAAAAATACAAAAACAAACAAAAGTCTGAAAACTAAATAGACCAGGATTGATTAGTAAGTTAAATTTAGTTAAAGAACAATGTATAATAATAAAGTAGGAGATCAGGGTTTTTTTTTCACTCTGCTATAGCAGCAACTACAGAACATGATTGTTAGAGACTCAACTGATACAATTATATGCATGAAAACTGAAAACAACTGGGCTTAAATGGATTAAGTGAGCTAGGCTAGCTAATATGTAGGTTAGCTTCACATGATATGCAATTAGTGAGTTAACTTGGAAAGCATAGCCTCATTTCAGATTTTTTTTTGCCATCTTTGTGCAAAAAAAGTCACGCTTGGCATGTCATTTTTTTTTTTTTTTAATTTTGGCCTGAGGAGCATTGTTTTAATTATTCAATCCATCATCCAAACCAATCTCCAGGCTCCACTTCTGACACTCACTGGTAGTTCAATGAATCCGAAGATTACTGGACCCTTAATTGTTTTCATCTTATCTCTCTCTCTAACCACCACCCCCCTCTATTCAAATGTGTCTTCTCTTTTTTCTTGCAGTACTTTCTTGAAAGCCTTATTGAATTTTAAAGATGCATGGACTGTTCACTACAGTAGAATAGTCATTGATCAAAAGGATAAAAACACAGTAAAACCCAAGGGCTTGTTTCCTTTATTGAAAATTCATGTATGTCAAGTAACATTTTAAATATACAGTGAAAAACACTGTGTGGGATTGTTAATTAATAAATGTACTTTTACATTTATAATTAAATCCCTAATGTAAAATATATTTTTTCTATTTTTAAACTACAGGGTCCCTATTATGAAACAAAGGACACAAAAATGTGTGTAGGTCTCACAATGTAAGCTGTAACACAAACTGTAATAAAATACGACTCATTCTGTTGTTATCCTCTATATCAGGGGTTCCCAAACATTTCCAGGCTGACGTCACCTCCAAAAAATCCTGACGATGCATCGCATAGATGCGGACCACAAGGGCTATGATTGGTCAGTTCAGCTCCTCCAGGGCTGTTATTGGTCAGTTCAGCTGTAATGATCTACAGTCGGCTCAGTAAATGGCTTCTCTGTCGTTTCTGCTTCAAGATTTGCGATAAAATCATTTTTTCTTTGATATCAACACACATGCTCCATCCCGGTTGTCTATGGGAAGATTAGGACCAGAAAAAAAAAGAGTCCAGTACAAGAAAAAAAAGTGAAAAAAGTCAGGTCAAAAGAAGAAAAAAGTCTGGTACATACAGTCCGGAAAATGTGTTATTTAGGTGTGTTTTTCGCAGACCAACACGTTCCCTCTATGCAGAACTTTGAATATAGGGTCTGTGTCATCTCGACGGCGTAGCTACGTACGTAGAAGTATAAACTAGGATTTAGTGTTTTGTCCTCACCATGACAATGACTGAGCTGTTATCCCGACTTTGCCGTTCTATCAACAGCCAATAACAACCAAGCTCACCTTTATTTTGAAAGATATACTCTGATAGATATACTCAGCAATACATACAATTTAGGATAGGATTTTTTAAATTATTTTAGGCACACACAACTATTACATTTAGATTTTTAGAAAGGGATTTCACAGCCCACCTGCAATACCATTGCGCCCCACCAGAGGGCCGCGGCCCATAGTTTGAAAACCACTGCTCTATATTGTTGCTAAATATTAAACTGCGAAAATGGTAAAATAGGATCCTGGAACGTGAGGAAAAACTATATGTTTGTTTTGTTTTTAACAAATTTGGATTTAAACATGCTCTTCAAAAATATATGATAAAAAAACATATTCATCACTGTATTTCTCTTTGGGTGCATAAGCTCTTCTTCTAAATTGTGATATCTCAATATTGAACAGCCAAAATATCATGATATCGATATGATCTTGATGATATCTGCAGTTTTTTGAGGGTTTTGCTTCAAATGTGTGAAGCATAAAAACTGCTTCTACAAATTTAAGTGATTAAATAATGAAATTATATTTTAGTATTGTGGAAAATATTCTGTATGGTATAGAAGCCAAAACCTCTGGATCGCCCCCTGGTGGTTGGTTGCAGCATTGGTCAAAAAAGAAAAGAAAAGAAAAGTCCACATCAAATACATTTTTCCAAAGATGGATTTCTTTTCAACATGACAGCTGTGATTGACAGACAAGCTGAGCACCTTCGGAAGGAACACGCTATCTTACATTTCCCTTTGTAGTCCAAACCTGTGTTCCTGAATTACTTTAATCTAAAACTTGGTTAGATTCAGTATTGCCTTCACTTTAAATCTTTATATTTGATCTATGTTTTCAAACTGAATGAATCAGACTTGACAAAGATCCTCCAGAGGCATAGAAGATATCACACAGCTGCTTTTTTTTTTTTTTTGGAGGTTGAGATGCTCTAGTAAACTGATTCTGACCCTTAAGTCTGTTACTTCAGAGCATGACTTCTCTCTGATCATGAAAATTGGTATGGCTTTCATTCTCCTCAATTATAACAAAATTATTATTATTATGAATTTTAACACTGTTATGTATGTATAAATCTATCTTTATTTTGAGATGTACTGGATTAATCACGTCATTCCTTCCTCTCTGCCTCTGGACAAACACAGAAGATTAGAAAGCAGAGATTCCAGAGAAGAAAAAGAGGCATCAGTATTTGGTACTTGATGACTTCATTAGAAAAAAGATCACAGGGTGATTGTTTAAAATATATATATATATATATATATATATATATATATATATATATATATATATAGTGCAGTGCCTGTAGGAAGTATGTATTCCTTTAGAATTCCTATTAAATTTTAAGTACATGTTTCATGGAACTTTGTACTTTTTCCATGTTACTATTAAATGTTTTTAAAAATAAATGAGTTTAGGCCCAGATTCTGTTCTTTAGGTGATAGTACTGGGATTTCCTGAGGGTTTTTAAACGCATCTTGGTGCATCTAAGTGGCTGCAGCTAGTGTGTAGCTAGCTAGTCGTCAGCTAGAGTGTAGTGGGTAAAAAGCTAGTGCTGTGCACATAGAAGGTATGTATTTCTATAGAATTCCTATGGAAGCTTAAGTAGATTTTTCAGGTTTCATGTTTAGCAGATGTTCTTATTTTTCTCTTACTTTGTGCTTTTTCCATGTTACTATTATATGTATTCATATAAAAAAAGTTCTATTAGGTGAGAGTGCTGGGATTTCCTGAGGTTCTGTCAACAACTGCAGCTTTTTTACGAAGTTTGGTGTATTGCTGGTGTCTACATCCACAGTAGCCTGTGATAGCATTAGGAATAAAGTAGCAGCTAAGCCAGCTAACATCTTAGCGTGTGCCATGTGAGAGACGTTACAATTCTTTTGTTATGTCGAAGAAACAGGATAACAGAGCTATGAACTGTAATCAAAGTGCTGAGAAGCAACATGAGAAGGAGCTGTGATATGGAGCCTTACACTGGAGCTAAAGAGCTGCTGCAGAATAGCACTGTGATACGTAAGTCTATGGGATTTTATCTTTTAATGATAATAATAATGTTTTCAATAACTATCAAAAATACACCTTGTGCCAAAGCACAAGCTGTATCCAAAAGCTGGTGTTGAACTGACAAACAGATATGTGAACCACAGACTCTCCTTGCTTTATAGATAAGATAAATGAAGCAGCTCAAAAACCTCATTTCTCAAGAGAGTGAAATAATAAAGTCTTGATGATGAGATAAGATTGAAAACCCCTGTAAGGTATAAATAACTTTCTTATATCAATTTATGATTCTTACATGACTTATAGTCCGGAAAATACGGTACATCATAATACTTTATCATCATAATATATATTAAAATATAGAAAATATAAATACATGTCTATATTTATTATGTTAATATTATTTACTTTTTTGCTGTTATTGTGTATGTGTCCACTGTGCGTAATGTGTTTGTCCCCTTTTATTTACCTTTCTTGTTGTTTCATTTTGTATGGATGTTGGTAAAAGGTTATATAAATTTTACTAAATTCAACACAGAATTTACTGGAGTCCCAAACATTTCACCCATCAAGTCTGAAGTGGATCAGATGATTAGTTGTTGAGATATGAGACAGACAGGCAGAGGTTTCTCCAATAACAGAGAGTTCCTTAATAAGGACACATTTCCTGCACATTTTCAAGTGAGCTCTACTGGAATGTCTTTGCTTGACATTATTTATCATATACTGGTCCTTCTGCAGCCCCTCAGTTCAGCCTCTGTCTGAAACAGGCCACTGTCTCTTTAAACCCAGCCTCCTGATGAGCCTGCTCTGTTCTGATTGGTCAGCTTCTAAAAGCTTCTGCCCACTGCAGAGATCACGTCAGCACGTCTCAAATCCATTTATAGATTTTCTAAGACAAAATCCGATCCCAAATATGAGGAGACATAAGAACAACAATAGAAGACCCCTCATAGCTGTCCAATACCAGCCTGTTGAAAAGTAGGTTTGACCACATTTAACATGTGACATCATGACAGTATGAAAAAACATGACATTGTGCATTTAAAGATTTTGTATGTAACAATTAAATGAACAAAGTTATTTTGAAATACCAGTGAGTAAACAACTGCTATTATTTATTTATTTTTTAAATTATATTAGGCACTAATCTGTTCAGTTTCAACTTTGATAGGATTGAGAAGATAGTGCTGCAAGGAGCAAAGAAAAACATGGAGACAGCCAAGTGAAAAACTTCTACTCAAAGTCCTGCAAAAACTCAACAAAAAGCAAAATAGAAAAAAAAAAAAAACACCAGCTGAGGCCACCTGGCAACAGACTGTCAAAGAAACCTGAGTAGATATGGAAACTGTTTTTGATGTGTGGTGACAACTTGTTTGATTTCGGGAATGAAAACAACCCGACTAACTGGGCTAACCCTTTTTCTTATTGTGTTAAGATTTTTTGTTTGTATTTAGCTTTTCTGTCATTGGGTTACTATTTTCACTCAATGGTTTGTTGTTTCTGCCTTTAGCTTTCTTTGTTAGCATTTTACTACTATAGTAAGATAATTTTTACGACTTCACCATATTATGGTCTGCTAATACTTTCTTTCAGTGTAATCTATCCTGCATCAGTTTTGGTAGGTTTTAACATTACAGAAACTGCATCGAGCAGAGAGAGTATTGTCCATTTTTCTGCTCAGTGCAGTGTTACTTACTTTAGTTTCTCTTTATCTTGAACTAGTCTTTAGCTTTAGTGAACTTGCTTTTTTCTGATTCAGCCACACCTGTCGAGCCGAGGTGAATGGGTGATGTTACTGCTGCATGACTGATGTAAATAAGCCAATACTTGATCTATATTTAATCTGAACCCAACATCATGGCCGTGGCCCCACATCACATAGAATATGTATGGGCATTGATCTTCTGCCTCAAAAAGTTATACACAGAACCTTTAAAGAAACTTAAACGACAGAATGGACTAAATTAACCATATTTGTATAAACTCTTTCAGTCTATCTGAGCCACTTCAGCCAAGTGAGAGACATTATTTGCTAGAAATTCTGTCTTTGTCATTTAAAAGTTGTAGTTTGATGTCAACATTTTTTGCCATCTGCTGTTCATAATCACACTTTGAACAATAAGACAATCAGCTCCTAAGTCGTGATGGTGATATTTTATGCATTAAAGAACCACAAGCAAAGAAAATGACAGCAGCATCATGTATTTTTGTGTGTTCTGTAAGTGTTCAGGTAAAGACTGACCGTCACGCCGCCGTCGGTTGTCACCTCTCTGTAGGTGAAGTTGCAGACGGCCCAGGCCAGGTAGTATGTGGACATGCGGGGTGTTCGGGCGAACCGGTTGGTCACCCAGCCGTCCTCGTCCGACAGCGAGCTCCTCTCCACAGGCATGTTAGACAGGGAGATGTACTGCGGGTCATGGCGGAGGGTGAGGGAGAATGTGGCCTTGTAGATGGGCTCATCGAAGCAGGGGAAGGCCTTCCGGGCGTGGATCGGACTGAACTGAGTCACTGCCAGGTAGCTGCCGGGGAGGATAAGGGTGTAAATCAGAAGCATATCCAACACCATCCATCCTGACAAATTATTTTGGTCACTTACATAATACATTCACACATAACCAAGTGGACTCGGTTCACTTGTGGAGCTGAAAGTTACATTAACTATGCATCACAACAGTTGACAGGGGGTCTGCTGGTTATTCCAACATCCCGTTATATGACTTGTTTGTATTTAGACAGGCTGGTTTTACGACACTTTTGAGTATCAAAAGTCCGTCATCTCCTTTTTTTTTGAGAGCATAGGCGGAAATCCCTCAGGGGGACACACCAGGGACATGACGTTACCCAAACCCTAACTTAACCTAACCCTAACCCTTACCTAAACATGCTTCCTGTCTGGGTCCCATGGGATGTGTTCATCGTTAATTTTCCCAAATCTAACGTTGGCCAATCCCTTGCCTTAGGTGTACTCACCTGACCTCCTACCGTCTCTGCACCAAACAGCCTTGTAAGATACCTCAGGGGATTGTTTGGTTTCGTATTGAACAGTGTGATCCCTTTTGCAGTGATTAATATCTCCTTAAGGTAGACACACACCTACCTCTTACTCTTCTCTGCCCCCCCTGTAAGATACCTCAGGGGCAGTGGCAATCTAATTCTCCCCATCTCCTGCCTGTATAAGCAAGATAGCTTCTCCTCTAAGATCCCCTTCCTTCCAACCTAAAACATACCTCTTAAATATATCTATCACCTGATCCTAACCTTAAAACCTCACTATAACACAATCACAGACCTCAAAACCTAATAAGTCCTTAACTAATTGCCTCAACATGTTATGAAAAGGAGGTAACTTTTTCTCTAGGATCACCAAACACTAAAACACTCCCAGACACTCACAAGTATGCTCCATCTAAAACCCACTAAACAATAATTTATATTATAAATATATTATATAATAATAATATAATATCTTACAATAATTTCTCACTTTATAATTCATAGAAACTCCAACTAAACCTTCCTCAACACAAATCCCCTAATTTTCTCTCTCTCACCCCTCCCATTCTTCAGGACCTAACTACAACCCAAAGCATCCAAACCTCCTAAACTTCCACAAATCCTCTTTGATTACACCCTGGTTCTCCATTGACTTCAAAAATACACAAGCAGCTGCTAACCCGGCCCTCTCCAACACCAACCCAGAATCCATAACCACTGCCTGGAACCTTGCCACCAAATGGCTCAACACCAATCAGCCTGACTTTCACAAATCCACCATACTTCTAGCCCAGCAACAATTTAAGGGCATATCACTACCACCTCCCCCCCAGACCCACAAAAGATAGACCAGCCCTACTCCTTCTGGACAACCAACGGTCAAAAAACACCGACCTAATTTAAGACAATCCACAAGCTTCCCACAGCACCCTCATGGAATAAACATCCTTCAACTCCACCAAAGCTCGATCCTAACCAACCCCTAAAAACCTTCCCCAAACCTCAACCTTTACCAGACATGAGCACCACAACAATAAATTCAAAAACTGGTCCCTTACCCCTTTGGGACCAATCTTAGATGGGACACTCCAACCTTAATAGACTCCCTCCTATCCACCTCCCCCCTCACACAAAAAGTCCTCCTCTCCTTTGGGGTAAACAATAAAGATCACCCCAACCCATTTTTGCCACTCCCTCCTGCTCCTTTCTAAGGGCCTGTCCTTTGTACCCCACTACAAGGACCTAACGCACAAACCCTTACTGGACGATATCAGTTTATAAAAATATCACCGCCAACTTAAATTAGCTTCCTACCACCAAAACCAATATACAAACCAGACACAACCCTCCTTCACAGAGCGCTCTTCTTGGTAACCAAGACCCGACCTCCTACCCCTGGCACTCTGGTCTCTCATAGCCCTTGACCGCCAAACCCTTTCCAAAAGACCCTCATCCACTCCCAAAGAACCTAACAACCTCACCACTAATGAACTGGAGGCATTACAATCCCTTAGAAAAGACACATCCATAATCATCAAACCAGCTGACAAAGGCAGTGACATGGTGGTTATGGACTGGACCGTCTATATCCAAGAGGCAATGAGACAGCTTAATAACAAGGACCACTACCAACAACTCCAAAGTCCCATCTACCCTCAATCAATCCTTGCATACCAAGATATCCTCATAGATATGGAATGCAAGGGTTTTATCTCGAAGAAACAATATGACTTCCTCACCGGTCAACCCCCTCTCAGACCAAGACACTTTTACCTCCTCCTCCCAAAAATCCATAAACCAAAACACAAATGGACTATCCCCAACCATATGCCACCAGGCTGACCCATTATTTTAGACTGTAGTAGCAAAAGCTACCGTGTAGCCTCCCATTTAGAACACCACCTCAACCCTCTTTCCACCAAATACCCCAGCTACCTCAAGGACACCCCAGACTTTCCTTAATTGAGGGAAATCAGAGCCGCACCAAAGGATATCCTCTTTACTGTGCATGTAGAGAGCCTCTACACCAACATCAAAATGGAAAGAGGCCTTAAGGCAGTGCACGAGTGGTTCCTCCGCTACCCCGACCCCTCCAGATCAGATGATCATATTTTGGACCTCCTTAACCTGAGCCTTACTAAATATGATTTCGCTTTTAAGGACCAATGGTTTCTCCAAGTCAGGGGCACAGCAATGGGCAAATGATTTCCCCCCTCATACGCCAACATATATATGGCAGAATGGGAAGAATCAGCCTTTGTGAAAAACTTCCTTCCCACTATTTTCAATACTTGGATGACATCTGGGGTATTTGGCCATAAGCCCTCCCGGAATACTTGGACCAAACCCTTAATAACCACCACCCATCGATCTATTTAAATCTCTCCTGGAGCCTCCAATCTCTCAATTTCTTGACATCACAATCTCTAAACATAGACTCCCACGCCCTTCTACACCAAAACAGCTTCCATCCCGACCACACGTTCAGGGGAAACATCAAGTCCCAACTGATCTGGTTTGACTGCATCTGCTCCAAACCAACAGATAGAGAAGTAGCACTCCAAACCTTATTCAAGGCCCTAAATAAGAGAGGATACTCCAGACATTCCCTCCTACAAATCAAGAAAGCCTGGTGAAATACAGCTCGTTCACCCAAACCCAAACCACAAAATAACACCATTCCCATTATCTCCAACTAACTCCACCTATGCCAAAACCATCCATACTCTCCTGAAAAAACAACCTCAAAAGTTTAAAACCATTCCTCCCCTTCACAGAAAACCACCAAATCATCTCAGCTTTCCGCCGCAACCCGAACCTAAAGGATTTCCTAGTCCGTTCCAAACTCAGCAAAACCAAGACCCACAGAAAAAAAAAACATAAAATCTTTTTGGCAAACAACCCCATCCAAGGAGAGATTCTTCTACCAACAACCATCCCCCTTTCTGCGACTAATTGCGTTTACCTCATCAAATGCACGAAATGCGGCATACAATATGTCGGAGAAACCTCCAACAAACTCTCCGCCTCTCAACCCACAAATACGCCATCAGAACCGGCCAAAACAAGACCCCACTGGGCACACACTTTCAAATGCATGGAATAGGCCAACTATTTCTCCGGGCCATTTCCCATAATCCCAATTGGTCCACCAAACAGAGACAACGACAAGAACAAATCTGGATCCAAAAATTGGATTCTGGATTTCCAAAAGGCCTTAACTTAATTTCCACTAAAACCCTTCAATTCCTTCTCTAACCTCCACAATATTATGATCCTTGTAAACATAATACTTTTTAAATACTTTTTTCAACTTTTTTTCACCCTTTTGGACATTTCCTACCCCCCCCAATGGTCTCCCCGTCAATGAAATAGGATTTCACCCGTTTGACAGAGGTGTGGTAGAGTACCCAGGTCTGTCATTATTCCCTGCATTAGATTGATTTTAAGAGTATTCTGTCTTATTTGCAGCTATGTGCATATGTGCATCTATTATTGTGTTCTTAAGAGGTGTTCACACCGGACAAAAATTTGCGCGATAGCGCAAAGCGATTACATGTTAAGTCAATGGGAAGATGCGATTTTTCGTGGTGTGACGCGATGGACGTGAAGTGGCGAAAAATCGCGCTTCGCAACGTGAAATTCGCCTGTCGCGACAAGTTGAAAATATATAACTTTTCAGCCGAATTCGCAGGATGACTTACCGCTGACAACCAATCAGCGTTGAGATTCGCTCCATGCCTCCATGACGAGAAATTAGATGGGGCACTCCAACCTTTCTAGACTCCCTCCTATCCACCTCCCCCCTCACCCAAAAAGTCCTCCTCTCCTTTGGGGTAAACAATAAAGATCACTCCAACTCATTCTGGCCACTCCAAACTTATCAAAGAGTTCCCAGAACATCTTCCTGGTTTGCCTAACACCCTGTTCCAAATTGTAACAGATAACATCCACTGGACCCCATCCACAGGAATCCATATGTCCAACCACTGGGAAAAAGTTTTAAAGTAATAACGCCAATACTGAACCCCTACCCTTTAAGTGTTGGCGTTACCAACCTGTCCTCCTCTCTCCACCTTACCCAGGCACAGGACTCCCTCCTTTCTAAGGGCTTGTCCTTTGTACCCCAGTACAAGGACCTAACGCACAAACCCTTACTGGACGATATCAGTTTATAAAAATATCTCCGCCAACTTAAATTAGCTTCCTACCACCAAAACCAAGATACAAACCAGACACAATCCTCCTTCACGGAGCCCTCTTCTTGGGAATCAAGACCCGACCTCCTACCCCTGGCACTCTGGTCTCTCATAGCCCTTGACCGCCAAACCCTTTCCAAAAGACCCTCATCCACTCCCAAAGAACCTAACAACCTCACCACTAATGAACTGGAGGCATTACAATCCCTTAGAAAAGACACATCCATAATTATCAAACCAGCTGACAAAGGCAGTGACGTGGTAGTTATGGACTGGACCTTCTATATCCAAGAGGCAATGAGACAGCTTAATAGCAAGGACCACTACCAACAACTCCAAGGTCCCATCTACCCTCAATCAATCCTTGCATACCGAGATATCCTCATAGATATGGAATGCAAGGGTTTCATCTCGAAGAAACAATATGACTTCCTAACCGGTCAACCCCCCCCAGACCAAGACACTTTTACCTCCTCCCAAAAATCCATAAACCAAAACACAAATGGACTATCCCCAACCATATGCCACCAGGTCAACCCATTATTTTAGATTGTAGTAGCGAAAGCTACTGTGTAGCCTCCCATTTAGAACACCACCTCAACCCTCTTTCCACCAAACACCCCAGCTACCTCAAGGACACCCCAGACTTCCTTAACAAATTGAGGGAAATCAGAGCCGCACCAAAGGATATCCTCTTTACTGTGCATGTAGAGAGCCTCTACACCAACATCGAAATGGAAAGAGGCCTTAAGGCAGTGCACGAGTGGTTCCTCCGCTACCCCGACCCCTCCAGATCAGATGATCATATTTTGGACCTCCTTAACCTGAGCCTTACTAAATATGATTTCGCTTTTAAGGACCAATGGTTTCTCCAAGTCAGGGGCACAGCAATGGGCAAATGATTTCCCCCCTCATACGCCAACATATATATGGCAGAATGGGAAGAATCAGCCTTTGTGAAAAACTTCCTTCCCACTATTTTCAATACTTGGATGACATCTGGGGTATTTGGCCATAAGCCCTCCCGGAATACTTGGACCAAACCCTTAATAACCACCACCCATCGATCTATTTAAATCTCTCCTGGAGCCTCCAATCTCTCAATTTCTTGACATCACAATCTCTAAACATAGACTCCCACGCCCTTCTACACCAAAACAGCTTCCATCCCGACCACACGTTCAGGGGAAACATCAAGTCCCAACTGATCTGGTTTGACTGCATCTGCTCCAAACCAACAGATAGAGAAGCAGCACTCCAAACCTTATTCAAGGCCCTAAATAAGAGAGGATACTCCAGACATTCCCTCCTACAAATCAAGAAAGCCTGGTGAAATACAGCTCGTTCACCCAAACCCAAACCACAAAATAACACCATTCCCATTATCTCCAACTAACTCCACCTATGCCAAAACCATCCATACTCTCCTGAAAAAACAACCTCAAAAGTTTAAAACCATTCCTCCCCTTCACAGAAAACCACCAAATCATCTCAGCTTTCCGCCGCAACCCGAACCTAAAGGATTTCCTAGTCCGTTCCAAACTCAGCAAAACCAAGACCCACAGAAAAAAAAAACATAAAATCTTTTTGGCAAACAACCCCATCCAAGGAGAGATTCTTCTACCAACAACCATCCCCCTTTCTGCGACTAATTGCGTTTACCTCATCAAATGCACGAAATGCGGCATACAATATGTCGGAGAAACCTCCAACAAACTCTCCGCCTCTCAACCCACAAATACGCCATCAGAACCGGCCAAAACAAGACCCCACTGGGCACACACTTTCAAATGCATGGAATAGGCCAACTATTTCTCCGGGCCATTTCCCATAATCCCAATTGGTCCACCAAACAGAGACAACGACAAGAACAAATCTGGATCCAAAAATTGGATTCTGGATTTCCAAAAGGCCTTAACTTAATTTCCACTAAAACCCTTCAATTCCTTCTCTAACCTCCACAATATTATGATCCTTGTAAACATAATACTTTTTAAATACTTTTTTCAACTTTTTTTCACCCTTTTGGACATTTCCTACCCCCCCCAATAGTCTCCCCGTCAATAAAATAGGATTTCACCCGTTTGACAGAGGTGTGGTAGAGTACCCAGGTCTGTCATTATTCCCTGCATTAGATTGATTTTAAGAGTATTCTGTCTCATTTGCAGCTATGTGCATATGTGCATCTATTATTGTGTTCTTAAGAGGTGTTCACACCGGACAAAAATTTGCGCGATAGCGCAAAGCAATTACATGTTAAGTCAATGGGAAGATGCGATTTTTCGTGGCTTGACGCGATGGACGTGAAGTGGCGAAAAATCGCGCTTCGCAACACGAAATTCGCCTGTCGCGACAAGTTGAAAATATTTAACTTTTCAGCCGAATTCGCAGGATGACTTACCGCTGACAACCAATCAGCGTTGAGATTCGCTCCATGCCTCCATGAAGAGAAATTAGATGGGGCACTCCAACCTTTCTAGACTCCCTCCTATCCACCTCCCCCCTCACCCAAAAAGTCCTCCTCTCCTTTGGGGTAAACAATAAAGATCACTCCAACTCATTCTGGCCACTCCAAACTTATCAAAGAGTTCCCAGAACATCTTCCTGGTTTGCCTAACACCCTGTTCCAAATTGTAACAGATAACATCCACTGGACCCCATCCACAGGAATCCATATGTCCAACCACTGGGAAAAAGTTTTAAAGTAATAACGCCAATACTGAACCCCTACCCTTTAAGTGTTGGCGTTACCAACCTGTCCTCCTCTCTCCACCTTACCCAGGCACAGGACTCCCTCCTTTCTAAGGGCTTGTCCTTTGTACCCCAGTACAAGGACCTAACGCACAAACCCTTACTGGACGATATCAGTTTATAAAAATATCTCCGCCAACTTAAATTAGCTTCCTACCACCAAAACCAAGATACAAACCAGACACAATCCTCCTTCACGGAGCCCTCTTCTTGGGAATCAAGACCCGACCTCCTACCCCTGGCACTCTGGTCTCTCATAGCCCTTGACCGCCAAACCCTTTCCAAAAGACCCTCATCCACTCCCAAAGAACCTAACAACCTCACCACTAATGAACTGGAGGCATTACAATCCCTTAGAAAAGACACATCCATAATTATCAAACCAGCTGACAAAGGCAGTGACGTGGTAGTTATGCACTGGACCTTCTATATCCAAGAGGCAATGAGACAGCTTAATAGCAAGGACCACTACCAACAACTCCAAGGTCCCATCTACCCTCAATCAATCCTTGCATACCGAGATATCCTCATAGATATGGAATGCAAGGGTTTCATCTCGAAGAAACAATATGACTTCCTAACCGGTCAACCCCCCCCAGACCAAGACACTTTTACCTCCTCCCAAAAATCCATAAACCAAAACACAAATGGACTATCCCCAACCATATGCCACCAGGTCAACCCATTATTTTAGATTGTAGTAGCGAAAGCTACTGTGTAGCCTCCCATTTAGAACACCACCTCAACCCTCTTTCCACCAAACACCCCAGCTACCTCAAGGACACCCCAGACTTCCTTAACAAATTGAGGGAAATCAGAGCCGCACCAAAGGATATCCTCTTTACTGTGCATGTAGAGCCTCTACACCAACATCGAAATGGAAAGAGGCCTTAAGGCAGTGCACGAGTGGTTCCTCCGCTACCCCGACCCCTCCAGATCAGATGATCATATTTTGGACCTCCTTAACCTGAGCCTTACTAAATATGATTTCGCTTTTAAGGACCAATGGTTTCTCCAAGTCAGGGGCACAGCAATGGGCAAATGATTTCCCCCCTCATACGCCACATATATATGGCAGAATGGGAAGAATCAGTCTTCGTGAAAAACTTCCTTCCCACTATTTTTGATACTTGGATGACATCTGGGGTAATTGGCCATAAGCCCTCCCAGAAAACTTGGACCAAACCCTTAATAACCACCACCCATCGATCTATTTAAATCTCTCCTGGAGCCTCCAATCCCTGAATTTCTTGGACATCACAATCTTTAAAGACGGACTCCCACGCCCTTCTACACCAAAACAGCTTCCATCCCGACCACACATTCAGGGGAAACATCAAATCCCAACTGATCTGGTTTGACTGCATCTGCTCCAACCCGACAGAGAAGCAGCACTCCAAACCCTATTCAAGGCCCTAAATAAGAGAGGATACTCCAGACACTCCCTCCTACAAATCAAGAAAGCCTGGCGAAATACAGCTCGTTCACCCAAACCCAAACCACAAAATAACACCATTCCCATTATCTCCAACCAACTCCACCTATGCCAAAACCATCCATACTCTCCTGAAAAAACAACCTCAACAGTTTAAAACCATCCCTCCCCTTCACAGAAAACCACCAAATCATCTCAGCTTTCTGCCGCAACCCGAACCTAAAGGATTTCCTAGTCCATTCCAAACTCAGCAACACCAAGACCCACAGAAAAAAAAGAACATAAAATCTTTTTGGCAAACAACCCCATAACCAAGGAGAGATTCTTCTACCAACAAACATCCCACTTTCTACCACCAATTGCATTTACCTCATCAAATGCAAGAAATGCGGCATACAATATGTCGGAGAAACCTCCAACAAACTCTCCGCCTCTCAACCCACAAATATGCCATCAGAACCGGCCAAAACAAGACCCCACTGGGCACACACTTTCAATTGCATGGAATAGGCCAACTATTTCTCCGGGCCATTTCCCATAATCCCAATTGGTCCACCAAACAGAGACAACGACAAGAAAAAATCTGGATCCAAAAATTGGATTCCAGATTTCCAAAAGTCCTTAACACTCGATGGAACCCATCCAATGACTAATTTCCACTAAAATCCTTAATTTCCTTCTCCAACCTCCACAATATTATGATCCTTGTGAACATAATACTTAAATAAATAAATAATACGTAAATAATTCCATGTATTAATTACTTTGTAAACAATGTATGTTTTTAATCGTATGTTCTTTGTATTGTAAATATGTTCTGATAACCCTCCCCTACTCCCCCCCACCTATTTACTTCCCCTAACCTTCTCCCCTTCTCCCTCCCCTCCTCTTATCCTACTACTCTCCAAAAAAAAAATGGAGGGCACACCAGGAGGCGGTGAGGAAAACATGGTTAGGCTTGCCTTAACCTCCTGAGTCCCCTGCCCCTCCTTTATAAAACAATTTTTCTTAAATTCCTTACCTTTCTCTTCTCTCCTTTACCCTAACCACCCCCCTTTTTCCCCCTTCTTCTACTCCTCCTTGCTTCTTCCCCTCACCTTCCACTAATCCCCCCCCCTCCCCCTGCCTTTCTTCCCCTAAATCCTACTTCTCTAACTCCAACCTTAACCCTAAATCACACATAGGGTTAAGGTTATCTTAACCCTAACCGTAACCCTAAACCCTAAGCCTTAACCTATCCCTAACCCTGGTCCCCGGCCCTAACCCTAACCCAAATTAGGATGATATATCTATATATATATATATATATTGGGGGAATATGATATGGTACAGGGTTACATTGTTAAATAAACAAAATAAATAAATTCATTAATTCATCATTTCATTATCATCTTTTAATATTTTCATTAAAAGAAATAAATAGGCAAATTATATGGGGTTGTAAGTGGTTTTAGTTGATTTTGTTCAGCATATATGGGGTTAACAGGCAGAGAGCCACAGCTTGAAACACAGCTGCTTTGAATTTCGTACGGACACAGAGACACATCACCTGACAAATATCACCTGATAAACTTTTTTCGAAATGTCAACATAGTGGCACATTGAATTTGAGTTCAATTTAAAGTAAAATTTTAAAACAATTGTAGTAATTAATAAGTAATTTTAGTAATCTAATAAGCTCATAACAAAGGCGACATCACAAGGAACAGCAATGAATATTTATTAAATTATTAATTTTCCCACAATAGCTTGCATGACATCTCAGAAAATCTCACACCGCCACTGGGAAGGGTGACACCGCTAAGGACCTCCCTGCCAAAAATTCACTCAAAATCACAAACCCGAAAACCATCCTTCATTGAGAGACAGCGGTAGAACATCCCTTGTCGACCCCACTCGAGATGGACCCTGAAACCTCTTCAGGAACCCCCTCCTCAGATTCCCATAAAAATGCCCTTTTAAGGGCATTTTAACCAGTCCCCCCCTCCTCATTTCGACAACCGCTCGCTCACCCTTTCAGACATTTCCTATTTCCTCCTATTCCTATATTGCTGGTTAAGATCAGACCTAATGATCATTAACAAGCTCTAACTCTGTAAATTATGCTAGTGGCAGTGACTGGTGGAGGGAGGAGGTAATGGGAAGAAAAGTAGAGAGAGGACGTAGATTTTCATATTTTTTCCCTCATTGATTTGTGATCTCATTTTCCTTATGTATAAATATGGACCACTGCTATAACTACTATTATTAATTTTAATACCATTGTTTAAACCATTTGAACATGAGGGATGAAACCTGCAAGACAAGTTGCAAAGGAGAGAGAGAGAAGATAGAGCCAGATTATTATGGTAGTATAGTTATCATTAGTATTTCATATTTAAAAATACAAAAAAATCACATCAATTGAGTCTGGAACTGAGACCCCCTGTTTTCAAGCAGACCAGACTTTATTTGTTTGGATCACATCAGAGTTCAGATGAGTTTTCGCACCTGGTCTGGTCAAAGTGGACCAAATGAGGACAGTGTGAAAGCAACTTTAGTCCAACATACAACAAATAAACTACACTCCACTCAAAAAATCACCAAGAATTAGGCCACTACTGGCTCTGATGTGACCAGAATGAGAACTACAGTAGAGGTCAAGATTAGCGGCCAATCATAAATCAGAGCCGATGTTTGGATGGTTTTTCTAGCAGTTATTCTGAAAGTGTAGAGTATGTGTTAGCAATAAAACCCAAATGTATTATTTTTAAACTAACTGGACCTGCGTTATACAAGGTTTCAGGCTTCAATGAAGGCCAACAGAAGAGAAATGTGATGCGAGCTGGCACAGATCACAGATTACAAGCTATTTGGGTGTCCCAGAAAGATGGCTCTGACCTTAAAAAAAGGATTACATGTGGTTATATTTTCATTAGTGGAGGGCAATAAAATCACAAAATGTCTAGTTTTATTACATAATAACGTTTTATATAATGATAGAGTACTTTTTTCCCCCCTGGAAATCCAATTCACCTTAATGACCATACAGCTATGCTGGTGGAATTTTTTATGTGTGTGGTGTGTGAAGGCAGAGTTCAACATCAGCGAGCACACACAAACACATGGACGCAATTAAATACCCAACAGCAAATCACAAATACACATACAGGTCAGTGAAAGGCCACAGATGCTCAGGCTGTAACTTAGAGTCCAGCAGGATGCGTTCAGGTACAGTGTTGAGTGTGGGTCACCCACGTTTTGGCAAACATTCAGTGCACAATTTCTGTTGTACAGTGTTAATATATATATTTATAGCGTGAGTGTAAATGGCTGAATTTTGAGAATATTAATAGCTTAGAAGATTTCCTGTTGAATAACTGAACTATTTTATGTGTTAGACTTTTATGTGTTAACGGTTCATATTTTCGGTATCAAGGCAACTGGACTTATTAGTTCATGAACATCAGTCTGACTAGTCCACACTAAACAAACCCATGTATTTAACCTCTGTGGTTTGTTCACCAAGAGTGTGTAATACAGTCGAGAAAGAAAAGTAACACGAATGAAATGGAAGACGGACGCAAAAATAATGTTATTCCATATCTGTTTGGGGTCTCAGACAAATTTGGGGGAATTTTAACAAATTCCTATATGTTCCAAACCCAGTAACACTCTCTGACTCTAGATTACTGAAACTAAACAACCTTTAAAAAAAACGCATGGCCCAGTACAGAAGGGTAAACTCCTCTGGAACAGTCTCAGCTGTTTTTCCCTATCTAAAGGAAATGGCTCAACACTTCTTCGAAGGCAGCAATGTCAAGATTCTGGACAGAGATGATCGATGGTTCAAAGAGGAGTCAACGAAGTCAAATATTTAAAAATAGTTTGCCAGAGTAGTAGTTTGACGAATGCTGGCGTAAGACCCAGATATTCAATCTCTGTGGGTGCTTTTACTAAAAGTACCCGTGCGTCACACCCAGAATAAACAGAAGACTCAAGTGCGGAACGATCAGGTTTAAACACACAACTAAATCTAGAAACTATGCAATTTACAAATTAAAAACAACACAAAAACAAGGCACAGGTGGGAGCTGTGGTTTCAAAGGTGGCTTTGGTGAACAACAGACAAAGACACTTCAGCACAAGATAAGATGAGACAGACTATATAGACATGGAGGGTGATTAGACTAAACAGACACAGGTGCGGAGAGAATGAGAGGAAGGGCAAGTGACCTGAAATCACAGGAGAGTTAGGCTTTCAAAATAAAACAGGAAATGCACTCAAGACGAAAACCCAGACAAGACAAACTCACCGCTGTGACACTGTGAAAGTACTGGTTTCACTTGACCATTGTTAGTATCTCATGTGAAAGACAGTCTTTAGAGTTTTGTGACCTCTGGACAACAACAATCGTTAGGGTCAGGTGTAACCCTGATGATAAACGATCGTTGTCCTCTAAAGGTTAAGTTGTTGATGCTCCTAGGTACAGATGAGGGAATCAATGTCACAGACCCCCATCTCTGTTAAGGGATGGTTTCTCCAGTTTTAAATATTTGGCTTCTTTCACTTCTCTTTCAAACCATCTATCCTCTCTGTCCAGAATCTTAACATTGATGTCTTCAAAGAAGTGTTGCACCTTTTCCTTTAAATGGGAATAAACAGCTGAGACTGGACTAGAGGAGTTTACCCTTCTGTATTGGGCCATGTGTTTGTTTAAAGGTTGTCTAGTTTCAGTAATCTATAAGTCCTTGCCTTCCTCACTGCATTGAACAGCATATACCAGGTTGCTTTTTTGATTGTGTGATATCGTGTCCTTTGGGTGAACCAGCATTTTTGTCTGAGAGTGTTACTGGGTTTGAAACATACAGGGATGTGATGTTTTTAAAAATTCTACAGAGCTTCTCTGTAGAAACTCCGACACCAATGGAATGACAATATTTTTGTCTTCCATTTCCTCAGTATCCTCCGTGTTAGTTTTCTTTTTGAAGTGTGTTCCAGATATTTTTGGTCAACACACCCACAGAGGTTAAATACCTGGGACCAGGACAGGAATTTAACCATGAGGGCCATGGCCCTCCACCCAACCAGGAGACTTAGTCAAAACTAAAGTGTGAAGTAATAGTGTCATATCAATAGATATATGGCTTCAATATTGAGATACTATAATTTGTCCATATCCTGCAGCCCTAGGTAAAACCATTTATTAAAATTTAGTGGGAAACACTGGTCTACTAGTGTTTGTGTTCTGAAAATGTAATTAATATATCCAAAAATTTCTGTAATTAAGATAAAATTCTAAATGTTTTATTATATAGCCTTGGTGCAATCAAAACAGTGATGACACAAAAGGCCAAGTGGCCATCTTCCTTGACTATTACAAGTCTAGTTGCCTTAATTCAATTCAAAATAACAATGACGTGGATCAATGAGAATATTCAGACATGTTTTGGCCAAATTCTTACTGTCAGTTTAGTCAGTTTAATCAGTTTAGTTGTGCCCTATTGGATAAGAAACACAACCTTTCTGTTACTTGTGAGGAGTTATGATATCTGGACATTTGTTGTTTTGATTCCACGGAGCATGAGATCGGAGTGTAACAAAAGCAACACATTTTTACTCCATCCTCTCTGCCGGACACGTTTCAGATGCGAGCACTCGTGGCCACTACTCACAAACATTTTGAGATCCTTTGATAACGTACGTAACAACCACAAATGTATGACGAGAATCCCAAACAGATCAAAGTTAACTGTACCTGTCTGATGTTTAATTTCTGTTGATTTAGTCAAGTCTGTTTTTTGTTCTTCTACCATGGGTAACTAGGTGTTTTATATTAAAAATTGACCAGTACCTTTCCTGACAGGCTCGTTCTGTTCTGATCAGTGCTACTTCAGATCAGCTCCAATCATTGTGTTGCTGACATTACGTTACGAAATTTCAACTCTGAGCATATATTATGAGGAAGATGAGTGAAGTATTAAGGGATGTTGTTTGTAGAATTTTGAGGAAAAAAATGAATTGAATCCATTTTAGAATCAGACTGTAACATAACAAAATGTGGAAAAAGTGAAGCGCTGTGAATACTTTCCGGATGCACTGTATATTAAGACATCACTATAATGATACACCCCCAAATGTTCAAAATTCATTTAAATGGTTAATTAATTGTTGTTTGACTGATTTGTCACATTGCCTACAGTCATGTTAAAGAAGCTGTATTTGGCCTGAAACTGTCTGTGAGTCTGTGATTCTGTTATATAAAATAATATGAACTTTCTTTCTTTGAACCAAATGAATCAAAGTAGAATTTTCAAGAGTAATCAGTGTTCAGAGGGTTAAAGGATAATCCTATTAAAACAGAGCCGACAGGTTGACGGTTTCACAGGAAGATGCTTTATTTCTTCTGAGACAGATAAGCTACAATTAACATGGAGCAACTTTCTGTTTTGTCCTGATTTCTTTAAGCCGGCTCAAATAGTTTTTTATATCGGCTCTTTGTTGCGTTCACCCGTCACTCAGCCAGACAGACGAGAGACGAACTCAAACTCCAGGAAATTAATCCCTCTGAAAAGTTTTATTCTTTTGTTCTGAGTGTTTGTGGAGGCAGAGATGAAAGAAACAAGGTGGATGGAAGAAATGGAAAACTGGGAAGAAGAAAGAAGGAAAAAAGACTAAAAGGGTTGAAGGAGAAAGGACAGAAGGCATAAACTGTATATTCTATAATTAAGAGTGAGAATAAACATGAAAATTTACAATTGGAAGAAGACGAGAAGAAGAAAAGAAGTCTGAAGAGGAGTTAGGTGATAGAAGGAAAATGTATTCATAAGGGTGAAATAACAGAGGGATGAAAGGAAATGTTTAGAATGAGAGAAGAGGAATCAAAATAAGTAACAAATAATTAGGAAAAGGTGGAAACGAGAACAAAAACAAGATGTGAAGAGATACAGGAGGTGAAAGATAGAGAGATGAGAGATTGGCAAGACAACAAGAGGAAGGACGGAAGGCTGTAGGGGAAGAGGGGGATGAGAAAAAATGAGGGTGGAAGAGATAGAGTTAAGGAGGAAAAAATAAAGATGATGGGAAAGGAAGTGGCTGTTAGGAAGATGCAAACAGATGGGAGGATCAGAGGAAGGACAAATAGGATGGAGGGAGGGAGAGGTCGTCAAAAAGAGGAGAGTTGGGAGAAAAGGAGGGAAAAATAATTAAAAAAAGTATAGCCAATGAAGGTCGATGAATATTCAAGAAAAAGGAAGAGAAAAGAACAAGATCAGAAAAATGTAGATGGGAAGGAAGAAAAAGGAAGATGGTGAAACGAGGATGAGAGAGGAAGAGGAGAGGGAGAGAGATGAAGAAAGAAAGAGAAACGAGGTGCAGCCAGATGATGATTGAGGGAGGGAGGAGAGAATAGATGAGGAGGGAAGAGAGAGAGAAGGAATAAAGAGCGAGGGAGATGGGAAGAGAGAGAGAGAATAATAAGCCTGAGATGGACGATATAAAGAGTGAATTTATTAGAGGATGAGTCTGTAACACACACACACAGGGAAACACACACACTCACACACACTCCTGCATAAAGGCTCAATAAAACTCGAACATTAACACACACACACACACAACATTCCAACAGTCACCACGGCTTGTTGTCACAGTAATCATGACCAGAGATACCACAGAGGAAAGCACGGACATTTGAGTGACACACACACACCCACACACACACACACACACACACACACAAACAGAGAAACAGAAACCACATTCAGATCCAGAGATGTGACTGAAGGAGAAACTGTTGAGTCAGGTGCTCCTGTGTGTGTGTGTGTATAGTGTGTGTTTCATTTCTGTTTCCGTTCTCACACTCTCTCACACACTGGACACACTGATCTCTTTAAGCAATGTCTCAAATTGCAATTCCCTGCTTTCACATTGAAAAAGACTGCACACACACACACACACACACACACATTGCAGCTATCGTTTCACACAGGAAGCTGGTGGAGAAGCCGATTCATCATCTTTGGTGTATAATATGCAATTGACGGAGGGGCGGGGGGGCAGTGGGTGGTGGGCGGGGCTCAGATTTCCATTCTGCTTGTTTATTTGTGGAGTGAAAGAAGAGGAGGGAAGAAGGAAAGAAGGAAGACACTGAAGGAGGGAATGGCTTCCTCTGGAAAGTCAAACTATGAGTCTGGTCCATTTGTTTTAGGGACAATATTGCATTATTGTCTGGTGATTTCTAATATTTCTTCTCAACAGATTTCATGTTATGTCAAACCATCAGTGAACTGATCTACTGACAAGTATAGGGTGTGTGTTGAAAGCCTGACTCTAACCCCTAACACTGACCCTAACCCTAATCACTAATCCTGACCCTAGTCCTGTCCAAAGACCTAACCCTAACCCTAATTTCCCCAAGTTCCTTGGAACTGCAAAATACTGACCTAACAGAGTTAATGTTTTCAAGCTCAGGACAGCAGTAGTGTAGCAGCTTCTTTTCTGAGAGGTAACGCAATAAAGGAAGAACAATTTAATAAAGATCAGTGCCTTTCCTTTTTCTGAATCGGCTGATTTTGCTGCCTAATATCACTGCTTGCAGCATTGTGTGCAGGTATCACTATTTAGAACACATGCTTGTTCAGAGTGGTTGAGAAGTGCTGCAGTGTGGCTGTTTGCAGCATTCTTCTAAACCACTCATCCAATTGACTCAACACTGCAGCCCCTCAGAATGAAATCAGTTGCATGAACAATTCTCCAGATGTGCAAAGGACAGTAATGCTAACGTTTAGAATGTCATGGAGGTGGAGGTGCTGCAAAATGCTTAGAAGCTCCTGGAGTTTCCCTCCATGTTAACTGATGTGCCCATCTACACTGGGAACACAGTGCCACATAACGCCTTGAATTTTCAAAATAAAACAATACGTTTTACAGTACAGCCACAAGTGACCAAATCAATAGAAATTAAACGTTGGGCAGGTAAAGTAACCTTTTGGATTTTAGAGGAACAAAAGTGTTTTTTATGCAAAAAGACCACATTTCCAATGAGCCTCCCTGCTCACTGTCACAAACCTTATGATGCGTTCCATTAGTAATGGGAAGTTGGGATTTCTGAGTGTGAAATTTCAACTAGGACAACGCCTTGATGTTTGATTTACAACTCGGAAAGTCCGAGCTCCTCAAGATGGCTGCTCCAGCTGTGAACAGTAAAGCTCCTGTAATATTTACTTTATAGCAACTCTGACTAGTTTGTTGCACTCAGTCTTATAATGTTCAACATGTATGTATATATGAAAATGCTGCTATGATATGTTTCATGTGATTTGTGCTACCAACAACACATGGCTAACATTAGCCCGTGGTCATCATCATGTTTACCGTTTTTTCTGACTTTGTAACAACGCTATGCTATGCTTACATTACATTTCTCTCTTTTGCTCTTCTCTTTTTCTTAAATTGCCATTCCAACGACATTCTGAAAACCCGGCAACAAATTAATAATCTAAAAAAACTACATAGAAGAAACATTTGTTGAAAATGGACCCAAAACAAGTGTGGGTAATGTAGATTCAACCACGTTGAAATGAAAACAAAAAAACTCCTCAGTTACTTTAATAAAAGACAAGTAGCTGCAAATTCAATACACATCTGTGCAGGTGAAATGCTTTTAACTTGAGCCAAAAATTCTGTTTTAATAGTTGATTGATTTATCAATTATTTAAAATGATTAATCCATCAAATGGTGTAGAATCAAAGCTGAAGATTCAACCTTTTTTTTGTCCAAACCAGGAGTCCACAACCCAAAAATCATCAGTTTACTATCATAGAAGAAACCAGAGAATAATGAGATTCAAGAAGGTGGAACTATAGAATTTGGATGTCTTTCCTTAAAAATAACTCATCTTGTTTAAGTGATTACCAATGTAACAGTAGTAATACAAGCTCAAAACTCATCTTACATTCTGGCTGAAGGCAGTTAGATAAGTGGAATATTTCACTTCTTTTTGACACCAGATACCGAGCCAGAAAATCCCCAAAGTCGTTGGGATTTATCCTTTAGGGAACCGTAAATTTCTCCAATCAATTCGATCTCAATCTGTCCAATAATAGTCAAGATGTTTCACTTTCAAACCACCGTGTCAGGACATCAATAAAGCCACATCACTGGAGTGGCTAAAAGTTAACCGGTCAATTTCAGACTCAAGTAAAAGAATCATGTTGTCCACTCTCAGGTCGGATAAAACATTAGGATCTGTGAAGACTTTCATTACACACCACCTCCACCTGTGTGTGTGTGGGTCTTAAAGGGTCAGAGAACCAATGGATTTATTTGGTTTCTCCAGTTGACTGCCATGTTAGATAGGTTACCCTCTGACTCCTGCTGCAGAGTGGGTGAGGGCAGTATTGATCTGAGCCATCTCATCTCAACACTGGATTACTCCATCAGAGAGCGAGTGAGAGGGAAGAGGAGCGAGAGGAGAATGTCAAGAGAGAGGCCTCTGATTGAAGTGGATCCATTGACCAATCAGCTTCTCCCGCTCCTTTAAAACGCAGACTCTCGTCTAACCTTCGTTAACCATCTGTCTCTCTCATTAACGCGGCCGACATCTCTGTTCCTCATCAAACCCCGGCTCGTGCTACTCCTCCTCGTTAGCTGTAATTCCTCTCCTCGTTAACGCAAAGACGGCTCTGCCAGACAAGCTTCCATCTAATGAAAAAGTTCTCACAGGATCTTTTTTTTTTTTTTTTTTTTTTTTTGGGAGGAGGGGGGTGCGTCAG
This sequence comes from Lepturacanthus savala, assembly GCA_030544235.1. NCBI lineage: Eukaryota > Metazoa > Chordata > Actinopteri > Scombriformes > Trichiuridae > Lepturacanthus > Lepturacanthus savala. Next base: position 6,079,229 of record CM060474.1, read on the forward strand.
GATTATTCTCTATCAAAAGGAAAGAAAAGAGCCAGCTGCCTGTGTAAAGCTCACAGCTGGAACTTATCAGCACAGAGAGCTCTACTTTTCCAGTCTGCTTTTTATGGACAAAAGTATGCAAACTAGTTTGCTTTTACGCATATCAAGCAGAGAAGCTGTGGTTGTGACAGATGGAAACAGATTGGGTACCTACGTCTCCATCTTTCACTGTAGACTAGACATTTAAGCAGCAACACCATCCACTGCCCCTAGTCTCAGTCAGAAGGTGAAGTGTTGTCATTCTATTTCTATCACAGTGATATATTATATTTTATCATAGCAGGATAATCTTCTGTGTAATTTTGTCTTCCCAAAGTATTAGGGCTGCTATATATACAGTACAGGCCAAAAGTTTGGACACACCTTTATTTTCTCTACGTATGTACCGTATATACCGTGCCACAGGGTCACAGTTTTCGGTTTACCGTAAATTCCGGACTATACGCTGCTACTTTTTCACCAGTTGAAACACTGCAGCTTATACTACAGTGCAGCTTATTCAAAACGTCAACCAAGAGATTATTATAAAGAGCGAATGTAGTAAAGGTTTTTTACTACATTTATTGGCTCGTGAACTCCTGTGACCCCTCGAGAGTGTGCGCATTCATGTATCCATGAATCGTGAAGGTGTGGTTTCGAGGGGTGAGCTGAAGAGGAGGAGGCCGAGCCTTTGGGAAGAGGGGAGGGAGTGTATATTTTCAAAATCTCACTTGTGTTGAATAGCTGTAACCGTTTTTTCAAGATCTCCCACTCCACCTTTAAAATATGGCTTGTACAATTACTAAATTGATTTTTTTTTTTCTTAAATTTGAGCATGTGGCTTGTAATCAGTTGCGCCCTGTAGTCCGGAATTTACGGTACAATGCGCATGTGGCACACAAAAAACAAACGAAACCGTTCGGTTTGCTTGTCAGTTCAATACCTGTGCATACCGTACGGTTTCGGTTTCAGTTCGAATCTATAAAGTATAATTTCCTGCAGTTTGTAACTTTGAGGTTCTACGTAACGTGCAACAATCACACCTATTTCACCACAGTTGAAAGGTGTGGCTGAATCAAAGAGAGGAAGTTAACTAAAGCTAAAGAAAAGGTAAAGCACGTAGCGCCGTCTTGGCATTAAAGACAAGTTTTACCAGACATTTATATTGCTTAACCACAAAATGTAGCTTACTGTAATGGTAAAATGCTAACAAACAAAAAAGGCTAAAACAATGAGAGAAAATAATATAAAATCAAATGAAATTCTCTCCACGCATCAGAAGCATCTCTGCTATTTACTCAGGTTTCACCCTGTGATGATCTGATGCTGTTTGGCCATGTTGTCTCAGCCGATAAAGTTTTCTTCTGCTTTTAGGTGGCGTTTTTGCAGGACTCATCTAGCCATTTTTTTATTGTTTGTTTTATTGAAATTTACATCAGTTTACAATTTCCATTTATTTATTTTTTTTAATCTGGCCAAATCCATCATACTAGTAGTAGTAGAAAGGCGCCGTTGTGGATCTGCAGAAAGTCATTTTTGTGGCAAAATGTTGAGGAAATTGTTGAGACTTAATGTTAATAAAACCGTGCAAACCTTTGTTTTGTTTATTTAGTTTTTTGTCTCATTGATTTGTTGCTGAAGGACAAACCAGAATTACTCATTTCAGACAGATTTAACATCATCAATTCCAAGCTTTAGACTTTGTTAGCATTAGCCGTACCTCTGCGTCAAGCTGATCGTTAAGCTAACACACACATACACACACACACATACACACACAGCTCAGCAGTGTAATTTGGACATAAGTCCCCGAAGACTGATGTTGATTGAATCGGACGTTTGAGAGTTCATTCTGCATTTTTAGTAATTTTTTTTTTTTTTTTTTAATTAACATATTTATGAACCAGTCCTGGCATTGTTTCTTTTCAATAATTTTCATTTATTATTCATTTCAGTTGGACGTGGTTATAAATATTTCAGACGTCATAGCAACATTTCCCTTGTCTAAAGGCTGCATCAGCATGCATTTTTTTCAAATGAAACAGAATCAGGTTAGAGCAGAAAAGCAAACAACAGTAACCAGGTTTCAGTCAGTACAGCATTTAACTTTCACTAAACTGGTTATTGCATTGTGATCAAGCTCTGCTAGTCCATTAGCTGCTGTATTGATCTAGTATTGATTCAAACAGCAGCTACCAGTGAATAAGGCACCACTGTATATTCATTCACCGGTATTAATAGTGAGTCATGAGAAAGAAAAAATGAATTTGTTTTACCTTTCCGGATCGAATATGTACACACACTAAACATCAGGTCATGGGCATGAATATATTTCTTATTTTCTAGATATTTTTTACAGAACAGACCTTGTAGGAAATATAAATAGGCTGTAGAAAATCATCAATATGAAAATCATTTTAAAGATTCCTTCCGGAAAACAAATGAAAGGACCGTGTCTGATATGTTTTCACCATATGAATCCCTCCTCCATTCATCCTGAAGTTTGTTTCATTTTCATTTTTAACCCAGTATCCAGCAGTAAAAGTAGCCAAAAGAAGCACCTCACATTCAGAAAAGTGTTTTGCCAGAGGCCCTGATTAAAAAAAAAAAAAAAAAAAAAAAACTCAAGAAGTTGGATGGAAATAATGCATGACAAAGACATGATCTGTACACTGTAGAAAAGAAGTTCAAAGGACTGGTCGGCAGCCAAACTGAAGAGAAGCTTCAAGTTGTTCAATTTTATGCAACAGCAGATGTGTCAATGAACCACACAGATTTACAGTATATGATATGACGATATATATATATATATATATATATATATATATATATATATATATATATATATATATATATAGTGTTGGGGTAGTTACTAAAAAAGAGTAACTAGTTACAAGTTACTTGTGAAATTTGTAACTATGTTACTTTACTAGTTACTGCATTTGAAAAGTAACTTCACTACTAGTTACTTTACTTTCCAGTTTTTTTTAAAGTTACCGCATGGATACTTGGACAAATATCATAGTCTTTATTTTCAAGTATCAGTAAAAGGCTTTACACATTTAAAAAATCACATAAATTCAGCCATTAACAGTAATAAAAAACAAATTAAAACACATATTAGAACTTTTTAGACTGAGAGAGTGGTTTGGGTAATGGAGGAAAGCACATTCCTAAAGTTTAGTAGTGTAGTTACTGATATTTTGAGTGTAATGCGTTACTGCACTTCGGTACCCGTGATGGTAATAACGTTACTGTAATCCGTTACTTTGTAACTCATTACAACTTTGTAACTCGTTACCCCCAACATATATATATATATGACAGTCCAAAACCTAAGGGAAGCACTTCAATCGTTGGGAATGGAAAATGTCACAAACTACTACAACTGGACAATCTTCATTTAAGCCACTGCTTGGTGTCTAATAAAAATGTAGAATAACTTTCTATACTATGACTCCTGCTATTAAACTGATGGAATTTGGGCTCAGAGATAAGGATCGCCAGTTTAATTCCTAGTTCCTCTGTCCATGTGTCATTGAGCAAAACACTTAACCTGTTCCCCCTGAGGGAACTCGCTGGTGGGGGATTTCGTTTATACATAATAATTAATAAATAATTCTGGATTGCAAACTTGCTAATTAACCTGTCATTTGACTTTTGTTACCAAAAAAGGTCTAGCTGTATATCAGCAGCCATCATGGTGGAGGCAACATGTCAATAAATCCATTTCCCTCCCACACATGTAGACTGGGACAAGGACATAAGTCTGAGTTGAACCAACACTTGACTTAACTGTGCATGTAAAGGTACTGAGGCTGTGAATGGATCAATGAAGACTTGAAGTACTTCAAATAGACAAGAAAAGCACGATATAAATGTTCCATTTACCATTCAACTATCAGATATTGTCCAAACATGTATTATATTATATTAAGTTCCTTTCCCAATCATTGTGAGCAGAGAGAATTGATCAAATGATGTCTTCAAAAATGTGGGTCATGCCTTCTCCTGATTCTTAGAAAAGCAAACATCAACCGCTGCTGCTCAGGCAGAGCCGGGCTCCCCAGCTCCTAACAGATCCTCCAACCAGGTAGTGCTCTTGACAACATATGATTGAAAGGGTCCTTGAGCAGGAGAAAAGCTCTAATGAGAGTCCTTCAGAGCGACAAAAAGACCAGGAGTCTGGTCCTGACGTGACATTCATGAATCCGTTAAGGATGCATTGAATCCTCTCACTGAGTCCACACACTTGAGCGTTTCATACTTCAGTCCTGTGTTTCATCTTTTCACTGAACAGGTTCTTAAGCCACAATAAGATGATACCCAGCTCACCCATGATATACAATCAAGCATTCTTCACTACCTGAACTATGGTAAACCATTCACCCAGCAGCTGCTGGATACCACCCCCCCCTTGACCCTTCCTTTAAAAAACCACACATATAAAGGCAGATCAGTCAAAGTCCGATGTTCATATGGCATCAGCTGAACTGAGGCATCTATTTCTTTTCTCTGTTAACCCTCTATTGTATGAAATATTATTTAGACATAGTAAAAATGTTTTGAATGTTTATATTACTTAAAATGGCCTAAATAAAATGTATGTTTAAGAAATAAAAAAAGAAAAGAAGAAAATGTTGTAAACTTAGTCTCAGGATAGTTTCATGCTGTCAATGGGACACTAGGAATTTTTCATATTTGCATATTGTTTGAAAATCTTCAACATCATTTAACATCAACATGATTAAAACTTTAATTATATAATTATTATTAGTTTATTCTTTATTTGTTGATAATATTCCCAAATTTTGAGACAGTGATGCTCAAATGTCAAATATCCATGAGCAAACAGGACATCCTGGTCATGTGACCTCATAAATTGTAATTCCTTCAAAATAACATGAACTTTTCAACATGAAGATAATGTATTTGTTGCTATATAACAACAATAGAGCATTAAAAGCTTAAAATCAGTTTTGCTTTGTCTTTTGCTGTTGCTTGTCTTTACCTGTGTGTGTGTGTGTGTGTGTGTGTGTGTGTGTGTGTGTGTGTGTGTGTGTGTGTGTGTGTGTGTGTGTGTGTGTGTGTGTGTGTGTGTGTGTGTGTGTTTTAACCTGCTCCCTCAGGTCTGTTTGGCCTACACTGATTAGCCTGATTAACGCCTCCTGTCTTGAGTGCCTGGCAGCTATAAAAAGCTGCAGCGTGGTCTTGTTCTCTCTCTGACTGGGCATCTCTCAGTTGGGTTGTAAAGGTTAATAAATTTTAGTTTTATTTAGTTCATACAAAACCATTTCACTAAATCCACTCACTTCCACCGCAGATATTACTGATTAACCACATCTCTTCTATGATCAAGAGCCATTCAATAGTTTTAAAGTTACAAATAAAGGAAGAATAGGGTCAACGAGATGATGTATAGTTATTATAAACCATTTCTTAATTAAATGTACAGAAACAAAAAAAAATACTTTTTCATGATATTTAGCATTGCCATGATGTAAAAGTACATACCATGATAGAAGACTTTAATCATATTAGCCACACTTATTTTGTTGTGAACCAGGGCTGTCAGTCAATTAAAAACTATTTACTAATTATTTTTTTTAAAGTAAAACCAAATTAAGAAAAAACAAATTGAAATAAAAGTTAAATGAAAAATAAACAATTAAAAACTGTTTACTAATTAATTGCAAAACTTGCTATAATTAATTGCATTTAATTTTTCCTTCTTACACTGCAAAAAATGAAATCTGAAATATTGTTGGCAATTATATAGAAAATGGTAATTTATGGTTTCCCACAGAAAATGAGTTGGGGTGAGACAATGTTGAAGTTTAATAATTTATTTGTGTGTAAATTAACAAAAATAGTATTGTTTATGAAATAAATGAGTTTAGGCCCATATTGGTAGTGCTACGATTCCCTTAAGGTCTGTGAACATATCTTGGACGCTGCCTCTCGTCTATAGACTGTGGGTCTCCTTTAAAAGAAGAAAAGTTTGTTGTTTTGGCTACAGCTACAATATTAGCCTGTGTTAGCGTGAGGAATAAAGTAGCAGCTAAACCTGTTAGCGTCTTAGCATGTGTCTTTTGAGAGACAATACACTATTATACATGCGGAGATGTGGAATGGGTTTTTTTCGTAGGCGAGGCGCGGGGGGGGGTATTTGTTATGGAGACGTCACCTCAGCTATAAAACGCTGGAGAAACGCTGATGTTGTGATGTTTCTCGCTAGCTAGGAGCCCCAGGACAGTTCTATCATCTCATGGAAAGAATGTTGAGTAAAGTTAGTGAAATGACTTGAAGGTTTCAGCTTTGTCTGTGACTCTTTTTTCTACTTTGACCAAAGCTTATTAGAAACACTCGAGGGAATGGTGATAATTTGTGGAAAAGAATGCTATGATAACTTTAAAGTGTAACACCACTGATAATAACCACTGGATGCTTCTGTCAACTCCCCAATTAAAAAAGCCTTCATCAAATATGGTCTCATTCTCTAAACTAGAGTGTGCTAGTTTCATTTTGGAAACTATGACTCGGTTCATAAGATTTGAAGAACCTAGTAGCTTTGATGTGAGTCATGTGGGCATTGATTGACAGATGTGATTGACAGCTGTCTCCTGGACTCTCACTGATATGTAAAATTGTGCACTCAACTTTGACGAAGTACTGATTTTGAAATTATGGGGTATGACCTTTGACACGTATGTCCTTTGAGATCAAAAGATGAAGTCGGGATTCAAACCGTTGTACATCTGGGTAGATGGGAATATTTTCATGAGATTTACCATAAGTGTAGACTTGCTCTTTAACAACATTCTCATTCACCTTTTGTCTTTCTTGGTTTTACCTCTACTGCCGGCCAATCAGAATCCTGGATTTCACTTCCTGTTTATCACATAACAGCAGTACCATGAGTGACCACTGGAGAAAAAAGGCTGCTGCTGAGAGTCGGAGCCATATCATCCAGGTCTATAATACATCTATGACATAAACCAATATCCACATTTGGTTCTGTCCTGTTCTTATTCATGACAGTGGAGGAAAAAAAAACAACAAAAAAAAAAGCCTTGTTCTCATTGCTCCTCTGACCGTTCCCCCTGTGTCATCAATTAACTACGACATTGAGTCTCTGCCATCAGATGTTGATAAAACGTTTTGTCGCTGTGGAAACACACACACATACACACACAGACACACACACTCATGCATGAAATAATAAATGCATCCGCACACAGTCAGTTTCCTATCAGCACCGTGGGGAAGAAATCTGATGTGAAAACAACTCCACAGCAAAGGCTTATAGGAAATTCATAAGGAGGGAGCGTGTGTGCGTGTGTATGTGTGTGTGTGTGTGCAGTTCAATAAATTGAACACACACACCGATACAGAGTGAGTAGGTGTGTGCAAGTTAATCAATGTCATGGGTGTGAAGCTCTGACCTTTTCTAGGCGAACCACCTGCTGCTGCAGGAAATACGTGTGTGTGTGTGTCCATGTGTGCTCAGTATGTGTGTGTGACAGCGTGTGAGTGATCTTTCAGTGTGTGTGTGTGTACCGTCTCTCTCTCTGCAGCGTGTAGGAGCTCCTGAAGAATCCCAGCAGCTCGTCCTCGATGGCGGCGTCGAAGCTGATGTTGAGTCTGTAGAGCCTCATCGGCTTCAGCTCGCGGTGCAGCACCACCACATACATCTGATTGGCCGGGAAGGGGAAGTGCCGGTGGATGCGCATGGCTCCGCCCCCCGGCCTGTTGGCGGGACGGCCACTGGCTCCGCCCTCCGCTGTGACGGACACCCGGTCCACCTGGAAGATGATCATAGACGGGTCAGTGACAAATAACGTTGGACCACTCCACATGCTAGCTCCTGACATGTTCACAGACACTCAGGAAGTCCCAGCACTATCACCTAACACATATGTGTCCAACCCAAGGCCCAGGGGCCAAATCTGGCCCACCACCTCATTTTCTGTGGCCCCTCAAGAGCTTCTCAGTGTGATTTATTGAGAGATGGGAAATGAATAAATGTATGCCCAGGAACAAACTGTGTTTGACATCCTGACCTAACAGAACACTTTTATTTTTAAACAGCGTATGGGTCAGTGACAAATAATGTTTGGCAAGTTGAGAAAGTCCAAAACATTTTTTAAATACGTGTTATGCTTTATGAAGCATTGCTGCGGTTGATGTCTACTTGTAATTAAACAGTGGCCATGATGAAGAGAAACATCACAGCAATACGAAACATGTCGGTTCTAGCTACCTCAGAAAAACTCAATTACACATTACAAAATAAGCCTTTTTCATGTATATTAATGATTAATAATGACTGTTTCTAATCATTTTGTGTTGGAATCATGTGATAAAATATAATTACTCACCCACCATAGAAACCATAAACTAATCAAATTACCTGTTACTAGTCAACCACAGTTTTAGCAATAGTATAAATCCTTTGTGTCATTGGCTCTAAGAGGAACTGGGACCTCAAAGGGGAATTGGGTCCATTTTACCTTATACCACCCTGTACGTTTACTTTTAGACAGATGATTCCACTTCAACCTCCAAGTTATTTCTTTATCAATTTTTTTGTTTTGTTTTGTTTTTTACCCTTGAAAAAATGAACCTTAGAAAATAACTAACTATATATACAATCATTAATATTGAATATTTTCAAAATCGATATTTTCTTTAAAATCAAAACTGTGTCTTACATAGACAGAAAGACTAAAGGCTGAATAAGTTTATTCCTTTTTATTTTTACTTTATTGTGTTTGTGCTGTGCTGTGTGTGTGTGTGTGTGTGTGTGTGTGTGTGTGTGTGTGTGTGTGTGTGTGTGTGTGTGTGTGTGTGTGTGTGTGTGTGTGTGTGTGTGTGTGTGTGTGTGTGCGTATTCTGACTATGGAGAGGTTAGGGATGTGGGTATAAATAGAAAAGAGCAGAAAACAGAAAAAAATGTATTTTGTGAAGTTGTGGAAAAAAATATGAAATAAAAAAATCTAAATCTAAAACAAAGAAGAGTTAAAGTTAAAAAAGGATTATTGATCATTGTTTCTTGTTGGTATTTTTACTTCTCTATTTTAAATTGTTCTTTATTATTTTTTATAAATAATTTATAATATTGGTTTGGTCTGAAATGTAATTAAATATATAAAAGTTTAAAATGAATTGTAAGTAGCTTATATGCATTTTTTTCCTCTTTATGTTGTACATGAACAGTTTTTTTGTTCTTTTTAAAGGTGGAGGGTAGCAACAAAAACAAAAAAATTAAAGATTGTGTCAAAGTGAAGAAAAAAGTGGATGTTCATTATATTCTTCTTTTTTTGTGCTGAGGATGAGATGATGTTCATGTTCTAGATCCAGCACCATCCCTATGCACAGAACACACGTTGTGTGTAGGGACCCATGAGGGGCCCCATTTATACACAAGGGGACACGTTTTCTGCAAATAAGGAAACGAGTACACGGCTGGATCTAAACCTGCATTTCCTCAATCTCAGACAATAAAAAAAAAGAGATAAAAGTAGTTGATTGACCAGTTGGTGTCATATGTTGGCTCAGGTTTATTCTATACCTTCAATAGAGGTTTTTGGATATTTTGGAGGCAAAATAGCACCATTTCTTAGTGAATTCATAACAAGATAAGATGAAATAAAATAAGATAAATTATGATAATCATTGATTAAAGGATAATGGAGTAATGTAAAGCATTGCAACAGCAAAAAGCAGCGTATGAATATAGATCCTTAGTGCTAAAAGAAAAAAAAATAAGTAGGCTATATATGCATTACTTATATGCATTTGCATTTGCATTAATTACCTTTAAACCTCTGTGAGGTTGTGTAATTTACCATGTAGGCCAGAACTAATCTCAATAATCTGTCTGTATGTCTAGTCCTCAAAATAAACTTCTGCTTCAGGCTCTGATTTGTCCAGATGTCTGGATGTAGAGGTCAGAGTTGTGTTTTAGAGGTTAGAAGTGAAGGTTAAACACTCATCGCCCTCTGCTGTTTGGGTCAATATAGACAGTTACATAAAAAAAAAAAAACACACACACACACAGAGTGACACGCCACTCTGTACAGTTTTGCAGCAATTTCCGTGCTTTTACAGATCCTCCGATAAAAGGTCGTTGCTTAGCAACAAACTATTCACTGCCAGCTGTTCTTCAGGATGCTGGACCTGTCACCGGCGAGGGAACGGGGGACCACGTGGGCAGCAGACTGTCGACGTGAGGTGGAGGAAGCTCCGAAGTTTGGTCTGATCATAAAAGTATGAAGATAGAAAGAGGGAAAACAGAGATGGAGGCGGTGCGTCCTTGTCACCATGACGACGACTCCACGCCCACGCTGATCTGAGCCGTGCTATAACCAGGTAAAGTAAATAAAAACCAACTGCTGGGATCAGGAGTGTGTACACAGTGGAAGACAAAGTCACATCAATGACTCACGCTGTTTGTATTCTAGGAAATACGACGTGTTCCAGTCGCTTTACAAATGGAACACATGTTTTAAAGGGATGAGACTCTAGTGCCTTGCTCAAAGGCTCCAAATAAACAGGAAAACATGAAACCTGTGAATTATTACACCATCATACAAATTTATAACAGGTAATGATGTCTACAATAGTATATATCACACATACACACGTATATATGTATATGTATGTAGATACTTCTACTACTATATATAACTTTTCTATTCATATAGAATATTACATATTTATGTGTGTATGATCTGCTTATTTATGTCTATTTACCATTCATTTGAATATTAAGCTGAATTTTAATGAAATAAGTAAAAGTTCCTTTTGATATTACTAATAATGAATGAGACAAAACTGTTTCTTTCATTAGTTTAATCATTATTACCCCCAAAACGTCATGTAACTTATACACAATATCATGTAACTTTTGAGTACTTTTACCCCTCCCCCCCATTCTTTGTCTCATTAACTTGGGATTGATGCTGTCTTACAGCAAATGTGTCAAGCAGCAGAATGCTCTGATTAGTGACACAAAGCCAGACTGCTGTAGGAAAAAGAAAAGTTCTTTCAGCTCTGTCACCACATATCTCCGCTTTCAGGGCAGAACGGAAGTTCAAAGACAAAAAGAAGCAGTGGGAGCTCTTCCTTGTTGCTGAAAAGCATCAGACCAATAAAAACACAAAAAAACTGCTCTGATTAACCAGTCAGTCATTTTCTCAGTCAGTCATGAGACGTTTTATTTTTCTATCAACAGTTTGTAAAGTGGTCAGAAAATAATTAAACAACTCAAATGTGAGGTTTTTATTTATAAGTTCCCCAGGGCATGATGGGAGGCCCCAGAGCATCATGGGAGGTGACTCTACTGATCAGTGTCTATGGGTCAAATAACAAGGAAATAAACCTGGAAGTTGGAAAATTCTTCAGTGTATGAACCAGGCGAGAAACTAACACTAAAATGAATGGCGGCCATTTTTCAGTCCAGTATCCAGTTCTATAATATATCCGTTAGCCAATGAATACACCCCAGATAGGTAGCAGCCAATCACAGGACACACACACCATTCAGTCACACACTTACAGCTATGGGCACTTTAGAGAATTAACTAAACAAAAGTATAAAATTAATGACATTAAAGCTGATGCAGGGATGGTCAGAAAGTCGGTGGAAATGCCCTCTGCGATGTGTGTGTGTGTGTTAGTCCTTTGATGAATGAACTGATCGATAGGAACAGAGAGCCTGCTGACACAGAGAGGAAACGTCAGGGATTAAGAGGATGTTTTTCATGATTTTCTGGTGAGTCAGCGTGAAGCCTCCATCGTCCCACGCAGCCACAACGCTTTTTAATTGTCACGTTTTTTTTTGTCGTTTTTTACATTTTTTTTCCAGCTGAACCTGTCAGACACCTTAAAGTCCCCAACACTGTTTAATGCAACGTCTTCATTTAATGATCGTCCTCACCAGACCTGCTGGTCAGTCATGTGACTGAGTGGAGGGCTGTGAGTTCACCAGCGACCAGCTGCTTCTATTTCTATCTGCTTCTTTTTGCTTTTTTTTTTTTTGGCTTGTCCATATCTTAGCAATTTTTATCTTCATCTCACATTAACTCAGACATTACCTTAGGAGACCTGCCTGGCACCCAACAACACTTTTTTAAATCAGAGCACACACACACACACACACACATACACATATACACAAGAGGCTCGGGGGTTTTTAATTGGCCTCTGACCAAATTAGACAGATTTACTCCTCTTGCACATTAACCAGGATGACCGGCCTGTAAAATCCGGTTGGCCAGGCGTTTCTCTGAGGCTTTCTCTCTGTGCACGCTCATCTCGAAAATTGGGCTGAAGCAGCAACATTGACGGTTAATTAACCTCGTTTGTTTAATCTCTAAGGCCAAATCTGGAAATAAACTTTTTTTTTTTCCTTTTTGTCAGAGAGCCGGCCGTTCGTACACAAACAAGGAGACAAACAGGTTTGTTTATGAATCCTCAGGGACGTTGGATACCATATTAAAATGTTTACATCTGAAGGCAGCCTGCATCTGATTGGTTGATAAAGGAAAAAATATATATATATGTTTTGATTAAAACTCATTAGTGGCAGAATTCTCTACTACACCTACAGTAAAACAACAGTAGACCATGCATGAACAATCATGTTGTACATGGGTCAGTGATAAATAATGTTTGGCAAGATGAGAAAGTCAAAAACTGTTTAAAATACCATTTAAGAATCATTCATCAGGTCTCTATAAATGTACAAATTAATTGTTTCAAACCTTTTTAATAGAGTTAAACTATCTGGTACCAAGTATTTTAGGGTTACACCACATGACCCACAGTAATGTCATCTACAAATACAGATGTATCCTTGTGTTTTAATATAATCCTTTTGCTGTTAATATAACGTTACATCCCGGATATCAGCCTCTGTCTAATATCATGTGACAACATATGAATGCAACTGTTATCAGTATCTATTAGTTCCCTTTTAGTAAATTTCCACAAAGAGTTGTTTTTTTTAATAGTTCAACTTCCAAAGACGTTTTTGAAACACCTCTCGTTTCACCTGCATACCAATGATTACATTTCCATGAGAAGCAAATCCTGAATCAATACTGAAAATGCTCACAGGGAAAATGCCTCTAATACATTTCTAAACAACAGATTCCCATCGAATGACAATAACAACATCAATGGTTGTGTGGAGGATGAGCTCTAAACTCAAGCCACAATGTTCAAAAAAAAAAAATGATAAAAGGATGGAAGTGCCCTTTTAATTTACTATGCACATTAATAGACCCTAAGCTATCATGCTTTTGATTTTAATGGATCAAAAGCAGCAGCCTCAGGACAAACATTTAAATTAATTTAATTCTAGTTCTGGTAAAGCTCGAGCAGCTGCCTCATGACACTGTATATGAAAGTAATTTCTGAATTCAAGTGATTTCAATATAATATCCAGAATAAGGAGATTTCTCACAGGTTCATTCGGTGCGGTTCATGTGAAGCTCAACTTCGGTGACCTTTGAACCAAGAATTTGATGTTTGGTCAACCAGAGAGAACATGAACAGGTTTTATCTGCATCTCAACCTCCACTTTATGATCCTGGTTAACCAGATGAGAGTCTCCAGCAGAGATTCCCTTATTCCTGCCGTGTTTCCTCTAAACCAGCAGAAAATCCCTGTGGTGAAGTAGACACACGTTAGTAGAAGGATCCGTCCTGAACTGACCATCTGCTGCTGAAGGAATTTAAGCTTTTACCTTCAGGGAGTTCTGACCCCAAGGACTAAAAGAATTAAAGACTCCTTTGTGTGAACTGAAATAAAAAGGCTGAATTTGCATAATTATTAATTTAGATTGCACAAAGCACTTTCTGCACATTGCCCATTCTTGTTTTTGGTTTTCACATAAAGTGATCATGTTAATGTGTTATTCTGTATTGATGTGTTCTGCAGAATGTTCTTAATGTATTTTATGGAGTGGATCTTAATATCTGGCTGCTTTTGAAAATGTTTTTTTTCTTTTTTTTATTGTTTTTCTATATGCATTTTGATTGCAAAGCAAAAGTGCTTTACAGTCACAATGTGAGTCCTCTGTGAAAAGTGCTGTATAAAATAATAATAACAAAAAAACTTTACTGTGTCACCAAACTTTCAGAGAACATGTGAATAAAAGTGCTTTATACAGTGGTACTTTCTGTCAAAATGTAAATATATATATATATATATATATATACATATATATATTAATAACAGCTGAATTATGAGTACGATGATGTAATTTGATTGATTTTATAATGTCTTTCATGTTGTTGGGAGGAGCCTAACAAACATTTTCACAAGAAATGCCCATCACCTCACCTACACCCTTCCGAAAAAAAAGAAAAGAAAAAAGATTCAATATCCTCTTCATAAGTTTATGAGTGCTGCCGTCTCTTCTTTCAGAGGAGAACCACTCTATACATGAGCTGCAGCACCTTATTCCAAGATATATTCACAAACCCTCAGGAAATCCCAGCACTTTCACCTAACAGAACAGATTTTCTGCCTAAACCCATTTCACAATGTTTCTTGACTTTCTCATCTTGCTAAACATTATTTGTCACAAGTGTTCTGGTTGTTAACCCTCTATTACATAGTGTTTCCATATGGCAACAATTACATTATCTTCATTTTTCTAAAAAGCTGCGATATAATATCTATGTTTTTTACAGTTAGGTGTTAAAAGAGGGCTTTTATTTTGAAAGACATACAATTTATGAGGTCACATGACCAGGATATCCTGTTTGCTCATGGACATTTGACATTTTCTCATAACCAAATTTTGTCTTATATTCACAATTTTTGAAAATTTTCACCAAATAAAAAATTGAACTCATTAAATATGCTAAGTAAGCTTCGATGGATTTACATAACATGTAAACTATCCTGAGACTATTTTCTTAAGAACTTAAGGCAAGATAAGTCAACTTTTAAAATATGTTTTTTTTTTTTTTTTTTTTTTACATTTTTTAAATATATAATCTACCTAGAATATAAAACTAGATGATACCTGTGTTATTAATTGTTTTAAAACCTTTTTAACCCATTTAAAAATCCCATTTTATACTCAACCCTTTTAAGCACAGATTTGTTTCAAATACATGAATATGATTATATCAGTTGAGTCACTATCAATCTTGTTATGTATCTATTTTTTTTTTCCATTTTGTACTATTTTATTTGCATCTAAATCTAATCTAAATGTCAGGTTGAAAATCCTAATAATTAAATAAAATGGCTTTCTGGGAGCGTTTGTCTTCTCCATGTTCTCAGCAGGAAGTTGATGAGGGGAAACACTTGGAAACTTAAATTATTGTGTTGTTGTCTACTATCATGTAATTTGAAATAAACTAGTTGATTTAAAGGCTCATAGGTTTTAATGGAGTTAAACTATCTGGTACCAGGTTTTTCAGGGTGACACGTTTGTCACTGACCCATTGACCCACAGCTTTGTCTTGTATCTATTATTTAGGCTGTTTCATGTAATAAACCCATTTAAAACATGTTCTTCTGTGTGATATTTAACATGTTAGCAGGTTAATGATCGGCGTCCTGCTCCTACCTCCAGACGGTCAGCGTGCAGCACGATGAACCTGGTGGCGTTGACACACTCCAGCTCCACGCTGACCTCTCCAGAGAAGGTGAAGTTGTCCATGTGGACGGCGAGCCGCATGTCGTAGTGTCGCGGCCGGACCGACCCGGGCAGCCGGGACCTCCTCCACAGCTGGACCGCCTCCTCGTCCCCCGTCCTCTCGCCCGCCCTCTCCCCTCTGCTCCCGTTGAGTTTGGCCGAGCCGCCGCCGCTGACCCGCGGCCCCGGCTCCTCGCCGCCGCCGCCCCTCCCCCCACACTCCTCGAAGCGGACGCTGAGCGCCACGGCAACGGCCGTGACCACGATGAGGGTGAGGACGGACAGGGCGAAGCCCAGCACCAGGCGCTTGTGGAGCGTGATGTGGCGCTCCGTGGTCCGGGGCCTGACCACCACTGACTCCGCCCACTGGTCCGACAGGCCGCGGCCGTTCCGCATGGCGCCGGGGCTGCTGTCGTTCAGTCCCATTCTCACTGTAACAGAAAAACCAACTCAAAGTCCTAAAATCAGACTCCGGTCAGTTCATTTTAGAGATCTGAGCTTTTAGTTTGAGTGTTTCGATCGTCCTGAATGTCCCAGTCGTTCTATCTCTGAGGAGATGACCTCTGACCTCTGACCGTTAACAACAGACCAGGAGGCAACGGGTCACGCTTTCTGTTTTTTGATCAACGCTGCATGGCTTAATTGTAAGTGTTGAAGGCAGAGGTGGAGGTGGTGGTTTGCTGTTGAGCCACTAAATCATCAACATCCAGGAAAAAAAGCCGAAAACAAGTCGATGTCACAGGTTTATACTTTAAAAATCACTTTTGGATCATAGAAATGCTCATTTTGGAATCCTACACTGAAACCTAAAGTAACCCAGGAGGTTTAAAGTGAGCCCAGGCTGCTCTACAGTTAATTTCTTCTGAGGTAAAAGCTCCAGATCTGCAATAACACACAAACAAAACCCTCCCGGATTATTATGGGATCATCATTATGAAGATGAAGTGGGAGATTAAAACACCTGGAACATTAAGGTCAGTGTTAGGAGCCACAGATATAGTATTATTATTAATATTATTACTCAGTTCTGGAGTCAAAGACTCAGGATTTTAAAAAAACTGATTCAAATTTGATTTTTTCTGGCAAAACCTGCACAACTATCTTAGTTTTGGCTCAGATTAATGGGTTAGGAGAAATAAAACCTTCACTTTTTCTCCTGTTTCAGTCTAATAAAGAGTTTCCTAAAACGTCCCTGAATGTTTCAGGGTTAAAAAAAATGACCCGTGAAGAGTTTAAAGTCTAAAAAGTGATAAATCAGCTGTGGTCCGTTTCTCTGACGCGTTCACCGCCTGCTTTTGACGCTTTTAGACGCGTCCGTCCGCTTCTCTCGCTGCTTTTCTCCTGAGGAGCTTTAGTGGATCATTTATTTCACCGGATCGTTTCTCCCGCTTCACTGTCACCTGATAAACGGGAAAATGATTTAATAAATAATTGATAACTCTGGATACATGGTCAATGATTCAAGATTCCATCTCAAACCGAGAGAAAAAGGCGAATTTAATCCGATTAAATCCATCAATCAATACGATTATAATATATTATATTATAATATCATTATAATATAATATATTATAATACAAGATAATCATTATAACCGATTATAATCTGGTAATAATGATGTTTGTAGTCGTGTATCCACGTTATTTGTCCCTCCGGTAACTTCTCCGGTCTCCTCCCGGTGAAGCCCCGGGTCCCGTTATTCTCCCACCGGTGCCCGGTGAACTTGGCCGCGGACACCTGCCCCGTTTCTTAACGGAGGGAACCGGGGTTACCGTCGGTCAGCCGCCTCCACCCGGGACCGTCCGCTAAAAGACCAGTCAGAACAGAGGAATCCGGTGTGAAACGTCAGAGATCTGGTGAAACAAACGGGGAGACGTGTCTCGGTTACCGGGGACCGGTTTGAGGAACGATCCTCGGGAAGCTGCTGCCAACGAAACCGTGAAACACGCTGTAAATCCCCCGGGTAGCCGCCGGATCCGTTTCCATGGAGTCCGGAGTGGAAACGGACCGTGTCAAGGTGGATTATTCCCGGTTAACGGCGGCCACGAGCGCCTCCGGTGCTCCGGTAATAAACCCGGATCCTCCTTAACTTTTTATCCCCGCGGAGAGCAGCTCCTCTCTGGTGATGATGAAGATGATGATGAAGATGCTGATGATGCTGATGATGCTGTCCTGCTCTCATCCCTCCATCCAGGAGGAGGAGGAGGAGGATGCCGGTCCGGTCCGGGAGGAAGAGCGCGTGCCGTTCGGTGAGTCCCCGGTTTGCGTTTGAGCACGAGCTGCTGAGAGAGAGAGAGAGAGAGAGAGAGAGAGAGAAGAGAGAGAGCGGGAGGGAGAGAGATGAAGAGAGAGAGAAATGAAGAAAGAAAGAAAGAAAGAGAGAGAGATAAAGAGAGAGAAAAAGAAAGAGAGAGAGAGCCCTCCCCTATAAACTCTATTCACATCTACTCTATTCTATTATTACCTCTCACTATTAAAGCAGATAAAAAGACATTAATGTTGACTCCTCTTTTTTTTCCTTTGTAGATTTCCCCAAATGAATGTGTTGCTGAGATAACTTTTTTTTTTTTTATTACAGCCACTTTATTAAAATGAAAAGCACATCAGCTCCTTGTAGTGTTATACTGGATAATTGGGAATAGCTGGAAAACAACAAAGTCAGTGGTTTCAGTGACAGAAGGAAACCAGTTAACGATTAGTCAATTAACCTTCTATTACATGAAAATATTACATGACATGGTAAAAGAGTTTTAAATGGTTTTATTATTTAAAATTACCTAAATAATAGAGTAAAAATGGAATAAAAAGTTGTAAATATAGTCTCAGGATAGTTTCATGCTATATAAGTCAATTGGGAATTTATCATATTTGCATATTGTTGATATATGGTGATAAATCTATTTAAGCATATTAGAAAAAAACTCATAACATCAATTTGAATTTTGTTTTCATTTTTTTTATTTGATGAAAATTTTCCAAAATTCTGAAAAGAAGAAGACTTTCAGTTGTGAGACAGTGATGCTCACATGTCAAATGTCCATGAGCAAACAGGATATTCTGGTCATGTGACCTCATAAATTGTTTGTCCTTCAAAATAAAAGCAGATCACGCCGAACTATAAAAAACATAGAGTTTATGTCCAGCCACTATTTTAATAACTGATTAATGAAATTGAGTCATTTTAGGTATAAAATGTCTAAATTCTCTAGTTCAGCTTTGGAAAACTGAACTGGAACTTGAGCTGTAATGATTAATCTCTTGTTTTCTCTGGTCTCTGCTTCTTATAGCTGATTATTTCCTGTGTTTTCTCCTTGTACTGTTACAGTGGATAATTGAGAATAGTTGGAAAACAACAAAGTCAGTAGTTTCAGTGACCAGTGGATGTTGTTAGAGTTGTAATAATTAGTCTGTTAATTGAGTAATTGTCAACTGTTCTGTTAATCAATAACTCTTTCTATGATGGATTATTGGATTTGAGTCATTTTTAGGTATAAAATGTCCAAAATCCCTGCTTCCAACTGCTCAAATCTGATTAATTTTTGTTCTTCTATAATATTAAACTAATGAAAAGTAAAGTGTAGTGTTTCTAATCAATTATCTCAACAATGAATCCATTAGTTGCCAGCTATTCCATCAATCACATTTGATGTTGGATTTGAGTCATTTCTTTAAGTAGAAAGTGTCCAAATTCTCTGGTTCCAGCTTCTCAAGTCTGATTATTTTTATGTTCTTCTATAATATTAAACTGACAAAGGTTATTTAACTTTAAACTTAACTTCCCATTTCCTGGATTTTATTTAAAGGTTTTCTCTCAATATAAATTGTGTTTTACATCTCATCTCCAAAGCTATTGTCTGGAACTTCTCTTTCATTCTCAAATGTGATTTTTATTTTAATCTTCTATAATAATAAACTGATGATCCTACAGATCAACATTTGACACCATTTTATTAATCAAACATCTAATTGATTACAACAACCAGGCTTGAACACAGGATATTTCTGTTTTTTTTCTTTCTTTCTCTTCAATATATCAACTAATTCCCTTCAAATCGATTGTTTTCTTTTGTTACTAAAACCAAACATTTAATCTCAATATAAATTTCTCTTCTCCCAAGCATCAACCCAGAGCTTGTGACATCACAACTAGAGCTGCAACAATTAATCGATTGGTTGTCAAGTATTCCATTGATCACCATATATAACACAAACAACTAATCGATTAATTGTTTTAATAATCGATAGGTTAATCCACTATGACCAGCCCTAGATGCTATTAAAGGTCAGACAGGTCAATAAAAACATTCTTTAAGACCAGATATTACTGTTTTTTTCTTGTTTCCTAACATGTGAACTTTAAAGCTCCCATATTTTTCCTTCTTAAGGTTTTTTTAATCAAAAATCTCTTTCTCTAATCTCAATCTACATTTTGCTTTTCATCTCCTCCTCAAAGCTTCTATCTGGAGCTTGTGACATCACAACCGGCCTGTGCAGAGACTTAAAAGGTGTTTTAAAGGGCACAGGTTGTTGAAATCTGACGTAATGCAGTTAATCTAAGCTACAGCAATAAAATATGTTCCAGTTCCTTGGCAGGATCACATTGTCTTTAAGGATCCACCAGTACCATCATGTTAATTTGCAACTAAACAGTGTATAACATTTAAAGACTATGCACTCTAAAAGATAAAGTCTCATCAGATCAAAATCTTGCATTAATTCCAATATTGAGTAAAATTATTTTATTCCATCAGCAGATACATTTCGATAATATGACATAAAAAGACAACATTAAGATTAAAAAGTCAATCTAAGAAAATATGAATAAATTGACCAAAATTAAAATGATCTAAAAATGACTTGCAAATGGAATCAGATATTTCAAGATAATTCTATTTAATATTAGATTAATTGTTCCAAAAACAGGCTATTTTCATTTGTTAAACAGAAACAGAGCCAGTGTTACACCTTTTACCTCATAATCAAAAAGCAACTCAAATCTCACTTTCTACAGCATGGGACCTTTACAGGAGCAGCTTTTAAACCCAGCCGTGATATTTCTTTGAAACAACCTGAGTCAGTTTTAACCTCAATTGTATCTGTGTCCCATCATAAACAGCAGCTGCTGACAGCAGTGTCACATCACTAAATGTCTCCGTGTTGTTCTAGGTTTTATGAGCCAGTGAAATGATGTTGTCATTTATCGTGGAAGCTTGTTGGGATCGTTTTGCCGATCCTGAAAGACAAAGAAACGTTTAAGTTAAAAGGTCCCGTATTATCTGATGACACGTGACAAAACATGTTTTCCTTTGCCTATAAATATATAGTTTAGTCATCCCTCACCATAGCAACCCAGAGGAGGTGGAAGGCAAAAATCCTTGTTGTTGTTTCCACCGCCCACTGGGAACGGCGGGCTGCTACGAGTCCATTTGACCAACAAAGGTCAGAACAAAAGCTGCTTCCACTCCACACCGTATGCGTCGCCATGTTGGGAAAATATTTACAGTTTATTATAAGACAGGTTCAGTCAGCTGGGATGCTGAACATGAGCAGGGATTAAAGCAGAAAAAATACTGAAACTGAACTTTTTTTTTTCTTTATGTGGGTGCATAGGTGTGTGTGGGCGTTAATCTGAGGAGTGGAAACAGTCTAAGAATCAAAATGATGCATGAAAGACTGCAGATTAAGGCAAAAGTGTCTGATGTCTGATCTAAGGGGAGTGCGGCTAAACATTGTTCTGGATAGTTAATGAGTTTGTGAATTGAGTGATTAGGCTTGTTATTTAGGCCTGTTTCATATGAGCTGCAGCTACAGCACTTTTGTGATTCCAACACTCATTCAATTTGTGATGTTCACCACTGGTCCAAAGTTATAGAACACATTGATTTGTTGAGTTTTTCTCTAAATGGTCCTAGTTGAATGTGTCATGTGACAGATGATGATGTGACAGCCCAGAGGTCTGATGTGGATTATGTTGCTGTAGGATGAACTCCTGACTAACTAGGTCTAGATCATGGGGTTCTGCTTAGCTCTAGAGCTCTAGTCCTAGAAAAGACCCAGACATCAGGCTTCATCCATGCTGATATACAGACGGGGGTTAATTAACCAGAGAAACTTGGTTGGATCAACTTTACACACTTTATTTAAGTCCATTACTGCAGAAAAGCTGGATGTCTAAGTTGTTAACTAGTACTTGATTCCTGAACATTGATATCTGTCTTTTTTGGGTCGTTGGGTAGTTAACTGATTATTTTTGTACCATTTAAATGTCCCATATTCTACACTTTCCTGTTTTTATTGTGAATTTTAACATCACTAACAAGATTTGAAGCAGCAAAGATCATCTCAGTATAGTTTTACACTTCTTTTCTCCAGCTTCTTTCTAAGCTTCTCCTCCTCCTCTTTAAATGGCTGTGGGGGGTGTTGGTGGTGACTGTATAGTAGTGACATCACAACTTCACGGAAGTCATGACTGCTTGTTTTAAGGCACAGTTTCTGAATACAGACTGTGCATGTTTCTCTGTGGATTGAGTGTTTTTTAAACATGGGACAGTATTAATACACTCTCTGCTGTCATACAGTAAATATATATAGGGCTCTAATAAATCTACAAGGTATTCATTGGAATTAAACTGATTACATTTCAATAAAAATGTAAAAAATGTCTGTTCTAAAACTGTTGAACTGTAGTGTACATCAATGATTCTTGACATGATTCAATGACAACTTTTGATGTCGTCATAATCATCCAGGGTATATAAAACAAGACAGGAGTTATTTAAAATGATGATTATGAAGATGGTACAAGTTGATTTTTTTCCACAGTCAAGCTCTTGCTGGAAATCTGGTATGACACCAGAATATTTTAATTCCTGCATGTGCTTTGCTTAAGTGTGTGTGTGTGCCATGAGCTTGTTTGGATGATTGCCTTCTAGTTTGATTTGATGTAGTAGATGTTGTCTGTACCTGAGGGAAGTGATGTTTCTCTGGGTGGCTGACCACAGGAGAGAAGGTGTTTGGTGTCGGGGACATAGGAGGAAACAGGATTTTGCAAAGTGGGTGTGTGAGAAGGCTGACTGCATTGCTGAGAAAAAAGTAAGTACACATAAACACTACAATTTTCACATACTTTCTCATTCATTTTCCAATTCCTACTCCTGTTCATGTGTCTTCTAATAATTCTTCTACGTCGTCTTCTCTTCTGACTGGTGCATCAGGAAAAAAAATTCCCAGTAATCCACTTCTATTTTGGCTTTTTTAGTGTGATATTTGTTTTTATTTGCTGTGATGCCAGGTCTTGGCCACTGTATGAAGTAGCTGCACTTGCTCCATGCTGCGTCCTTTTCGTTGCAGTAAAAGTTTGAAGTTGAAGCATCGTCATGTCATTGCACCATTTACGTGATTTTGAATGGAAACTTGCAGCTTCCATCATGCCAATCAATGTTTGGTGTGAACACACTGTAACTAGGTACTTTAGGATGAAAAAAACAAATTACAGTATACTTCAGCAATTATACCTTCCACATTCACATCCCAGCCAGTAGGTCCATGTGTTGAGTTTGGGCTACAAGCATGGATGTATTATAGACCTGGATACAGTACCGCCTCACATTAGCATACCGATTCCTCCCAGTGGCCATTCGTGGTACTGCAACAAAAATCCCATGTGACCCAAAAGGCATTTTGACCATAGACAATAAAGAAAAAGCTACTATTAAAAGAGAAGCCTGTAAAACTCTTGACACCCCCAGCTATAACCCAGTTTATTTATTTTTTTACTTTTTATTATTATTTTTTTTTTATGTAATCAGAAAGTTAATTAAACAACTCAAATGTGGGAGGGTTTTTTTTATATACACATTCTCATGGAAGGCCCCAAGAGCATCATGGGAGGTGGCTCTACTGATCTATATCTATGTGACACATAATATGGAAATAAACCCGGAAGTCAGGAATTTTTTTGGCATTTGTGCCAGGTGACAAACTAACATTGAATTTAATGGTGGCCATTTGTCAGTCTGGTATCCAGTTCTATAATACATCCATGGTGCCCTGAAGAAGCAGCTGCAATGACTCTTTTGTCCACAGGGAGGAGCAGTGATTTTAATGTTCTACTCTCAGTGATCTAAACCAGTGTATTATTGTAATATTTCCTTGTTCTACTTCCTTCTTTTGTAGTGTTTGTCTTGTCTAGTCGCCCCACCCTCTTTTATGTTTCCATCTCACTCATTACTTGCACTTTGGCTTAATCACGTATCTATATAGGATGATATCATAAAATGGTCCATCTCAGGTTTGGTGACTTGACATAACTGTGGTTGACTAGTAACAGATGATTTGATTAGTTTATGGTTTCTATGGTGGTTTGATTAGTTTATGGGTTCTATGGTGATTTTATTAGTTTATGGTTTCTATGGTGATTTTAGTAGTTTATGGGTTCTATGGTGATTTTATTAGTTTATGGTTTCTATGGTGATTTGATTAGTTTATGGTTTCTATGGTGATGAGACAATACTTCAAATCTAGACTGAACCAGACATGTTCATGGTAAGTAGCCTGGTATGACAAATCTGACTAAACCCATTTTACCCGTTAGATGGACCATTTTACCTGAAACCTCTCATGTAAAAAAGAAAGTGGTACAGCAGATATTTCAAGATTTATAGGACCTAAATAATTATATTTTATGACATAATTCCAGCACAAAATAATCAGAAACAGTCATTGTGAGTTGGAGACTTTGATGTCATATATGCAGACAAGTAGATTTTTTTTTTGTAAATAGTGACAAAATTTTGTATTAATCTCATGGGTAAATATATTTATAGCAAAGTTTGTTTTTTATCAGTCAAAGAAACATATATTCATTTAAAATATTTTGTTCATCTTTGTTTCTTTTGTATTTTGATGTAATATATTTAATAATTAAGCCATGAATCCACTTTTATTCTCATTTATTTGACTTTATACATGTTTTTGTTTGTATTGCATGTATGTACATGTCCATTGATGGTTCTTGTATGCTATTACTTGGATAGTTACATTTATGATTCCAGAAATAAAAGATGTGAAAACCACTGCTCAGTGTGGTCTGGACCAGCTCTAGTGTTGTGACCTGGATTCTATCAGACCACGTTCAAGAGTGTTCACCAGTGGTTTCTGTAACCAACGTGAAAATGTGTTAGAGATGCAGAACTTAAAAGATTATAAAGTATTAAAATGTTATAAAATATTTAACATATTTAAAGGTTATAAGAGAATGTTGGCATTTTAAGCATATATATAACATACTTTCTGTAAATAATACAACATATCATTGCCATTTAATTTCCTTTTTTTTCCTTTTATCTAAATTCAGTCTTGATCATAAAATAACAGCATCATTTTTAGGGTTTTAACCTGTTAAACATCAGTTCTGTAACAAGAACAAGAAGCCACTGTTTTTCAAATTAAAAGTTGATCTTCCTGAGGTTTCTTTCCTTTGTTTCTATTAAAGGTGAATTTTTCCTTGTATGATGCTACACACTGAGGTGAATCTAGTGAATCTATACTTTGTGATTCTGAGGCTATCCAAATAAAATTGACTTGACTTAACTTGACAATTATTGAAATAGAAATAATATACTTTATTTTTAAATGATTCTCATTGCACACCCTCATACACATTGACTTCCATTAAAATCACATTTTTTGATCAAAGTTTTTTGATCAAGCCATGATGTTTGTGAAGCGTTACCCTGATCCAGTGCTTTCAGATATTTTAAAGTTCAAGAATAAATTTTTAAAAATTTTAGCAAAGTATTTAAGAGAACAAAATCTGACGTGACACAGAAATATTGACGGATTCTAGAAACTAAACACACTTACTCAGTGAGGCGAGAGACCTTTTCTCATTTTCTAATGACAAGAATATTACCTGTTGTGAACACTTATTTTGTTTTCCTATTATCACTCTGCATGTATTAATCCATTTCCTTAGTTTCCTTAGTAGTGAAAGCACATTTTTCTCAAATAAAAGTCTCTTTTGAGGATTGTGAATGTATTTCATAGATGGATGAGTCAAGTTCAAACACAAATGGGATAGGAATTAGTGAGCATTATTCATGAATGTTAAGTAATGGAAGAGATTTGAATATATCCTGCTTTGAAAGATTATACTGAATAACGAGGCTGAAAGTAAAAACGTTTGCTTATATGAAAAAATGTATATCTATGAATGAACCTCTCAACTCATTGACTGAA
The DNA here is from genome assembly GCA_030544235.1 of Lepturacanthus savala. Lineage (NCBI taxonomy): Eukaryota > Metazoa > Chordata > Actinopteri > Scombriformes > Trichiuridae > Lepturacanthus > Lepturacanthus savala. The sequence goes on from CM060474.1 coordinate 6,105,153, forward strand.
TGGTTGAGAGCTAAAGCATATTGAGCAAAGAGGGTTTAGAATTTATACTCAATGACATATATCTTGAATTTTTCACATTAACTAAGAGATATAAAATTCCGTTATAGTATGTTTGAAAAGAAAGATGATTATAATGTTCTGTATATATGGTATCTACAGTGATTTATGTGTATAAGGAAACTGGAAACAGCCTCAGATTCCACATTATGAAAAGAAGTTTACCAGGTTATTTAAAAAATACAGCTGTTTTTTAAAAATATTGTTTTAACTGATTCATTAACAAATATGCCTATTATCTGTGTGTGTGTGTGTATGTGTGCAGGCAAAGCCTGAGATATCTTCATAAGTGACCCCCCCCCCCCCCCAAGACCTCCTTGGTCCTGGGTCTGGGACCTTTCTGTGTGGAGTTTGCATGTTCTCCCCGTGTCTGCGTGGGTTTTCACCAGGTACTCCAGCTTCCTCCCACAGTCCAAAAACATGCTGATGTTAATTGGAGACTCTAAATTGCCCGAAGTTGTGAGTGAATGGTGTGTGTGCCCCACGATTGGCTGGCGACCATCTGGGGTGTATCCCTGCCTCTCGCCTAACACACTGGGATAGGCTCCAGCAGACCCCTGTGACCCTAATGAGGAATAAGCGGGTATAGAAAATGACTGACTGACTGACTATTCAGCGTGGCTTATTTTCCATCATTATATATTGAAGTGATGTACTGGACCAGATGGCTAATCTGTATTCAATATAAAGCACAATTCAAAGATGGACAGATGTGGTGTTCTGAATCTTCTGGACACGGCTGTGATAAACGCCCACGTCCTTGCACCTCAAGCACCGTCACAGGACAAACCTTCATCCTGCAGCTGGCGAAGGAACTGAGAGAAAAAAGCTCGCTCATGAAGGCCAATCTGACAGTAACGACCAAGGAGCCATAGCAGCCAAAACCAGAGCAAAGAAGGTAATGGCAGGTCAAAAAAAATAAGACCTTGATCTGCTCTGAGGGATCCAGGAGACCAGGGTTGTGGGAAATACCAGTAAGTAAATTACTGTTTATTTCTGCTCAGGTTTTACTCTCAATGTTTTGTTTTGTTTTCTGTCTGGATATAAATGCAGTTACAGAGAAGCTGGGAACATCAGTGTAAATAAAAGATGTTCCCCCCATTATTTCAGTCTTTATCTCTTTTGTCATGTAATCTGTTTATCAAAATACCTAATATACCTTAGAATATGATAAGTCTTAGAAGCTATGGTATATTTTTGAGTGGGAAAGCAAATTGATTCAATTACATCTGAGTGAGAGACATGCAGCAGCAGCACTAAATAAATCAATGCTCATTGTAACTGACAGGAAAAAAAACAACTCTGTACTTTGGCATTGGACATTAAAATTATTGCCCATTCTGCTGTATGCTCAGTTATGCTTTGTTCATTTCCCAGAATTTCAAGTAACTTTATCAAACAAATGCATTATTGATGTGCCTGTGAACACTAACAATTGAACTCCATAGACTGGTCTGACAGACCATTTCAGCAACTTTAGGGTTGTTTGAATGCTGAGTATTAAGTAGAACTCCATAGTCTCAACACCTCACACCTTCATGCTCCAATTGAGCACATTTTCCTGGATCCACAGAAGAGAAACTCCTTCTTCTGTCCCTTCCCTTCAGACAATACAATCTTTCTGAATCACTGAGCCTGAAGTGTATCTTTCTAACTCCATTGATAACATTTTTAACGAGTCAGTCATTTTCTATACCTGATTATTCCTCATTAGGGTTATGGGGGTCTGCTGAAGCCAATCCCAGCATACCTCAGGGGATACACCCCAGACAGGTACCAACCTATCATAGACCACACACACCATTCCCTCACACACACACACCCACAGGCTTTTTAGAGTCTTCAATTAACCTAAGAATCACCACCATGCCGCCCCACTTTGAAGCACTCAAGCAATATTAACAACGTGGTCTCACCACTTTTCGTGCTACCATCATGAAAATAGAATCTGTTAAAACATGCTGTCATTATGTTTTTTTCATGAAAGGTCCATGTTTTCCAGTGTGCAACTCCACCACTATGAACGCTAACTGGAGACTTAATCTTATTACAGCTTTATTTAATCAGGCATGTTGATTGAGATCAAATGAGGCAGGTCTGGCAATGAAGACTTTTGCAAGCAACCTTCTTATTTCTTAGAAGATCACACTGTCACAAGTTTATATAAGAACACAAAGTGGAGATTCTTACTTGAATTTGTAATTCTTGCATTGTTCATAAAGTTTGGGGTAAAATTGTGAAAAGTTCTTTTTCTACTGCAGTTATTGACCTCTGGGATACGTAGTGTGGTTCTCTTGCATACTGTAAAATATGACCTGATGTAGTAAACCATCCTGGTACTGTTCAGCACTAGTTGAAAGTCACTAAGGTATTCAGATGTTCTACATAGTGGATTTATCATTTTTGCTGACTACATAGGTTGGAAGTAGGTTTCCTGAATCCAGGGAAGGCAGCTTGATTGCAGAGACAAGCCCCAAGGTGGAGAGGCCATGACACCTTTAGACTTCACAAATGTCATCGACCCAAAGGAAGAACATTTTATGATCAATAGTTCTTATTTTTCCTCTCAAACCGATCAGGGCAACACATCAGATACATATGGTGTCATATGAACGTGGTAACATATGAAACAAGAGACAGACAGAAATACTTCAGCGACGGGTAAATAGGTCATTGAATGTCAAACGGCAGAGGTCTAGATGGTTCTTAGGGATTTGAGCCAATGCTTTTCATATATACACAGAGTTCTTGGGAACGTTTTAGCAAGATTTTTACTCCGCTTGGTTGGCAAATCTTAAAGCAAGAACCCTCATAAATCAAGTAATTTTGCTCCTTTGCCATTGATTGCGTGTGGGAATGCTCGTAATGGTCATTAATTAAAGGTTTAAACAGCAAAGTAAGTGATGCATCCTAAAATTTTTAACTCAGCTCTCTCTCTCTCGTCATGTCAGAATAAAATATAAAAGCCATCTCTGTCTAAATGACAAAGCTTTCAATTAAACATTTTAATGAATCCAACAGTTACCTATTCCTTGTCAGAAAAAAAAGGTTCTTGGTTCTGTTCCAGAAGAAAGAAATACCTCACTGACATGTGCAATAACTCTAATAGTAAAGGTCAAGCCTCTGAACAGAATTCTTCTCCACAATATGTGATGTAGCTCACTTCATATGCTTAGATGAAGATGGTAGTTTTCTAAAAAAGAAAAAAACATCAAGTAGGGTGACATCAGGTGAATGGGGCCAATTTTTTGATAAATCACTTGGGACAATAACACAATACCAAATATGCCTTTTCCATGTATATTTATTAGTTAGCCCATAATGTTGAAGTAGTCAACTTTTTAACTTGTAGTAATATTGTTTGAACACCTAGCATAATTATATCCTGAATCTTAACACACACACACACCCAAACTCTCTCACTCTGTCTCTCTCTCTCTCTCTCTCTCTCTGTCTCTCTCTCTCTCTCTCTCTCTCTCTCTATTTCTTTGACATTGCACAGCCAATTAAGAGTCCTATTTCAGCCCACTGGATCAAGGTGGAAGACAGCGGGAGGAGAGAAAGAGCGAGCGGGAGAGGAAGAGGAGGGAGAGAGAGCGAGCTTTAAGTGGGCGGCACTCTCTTCTGCCTCAGGGTAGATTGGTGTCAAGTGCAGAGAACACACAGTGGGCAGAAAATGTAATGAATGTGTATCACTTGTTAGGAAGAAACGGTACGTGCGTGCGGTCTCTGCGTTTGACACCAATCTAGCAGCCGCTGCAGCAGTAGAGGAGAAAAAAAAAGAGACGCGGCAGAAGGAGCGCAGACTTAAAGCCGAAAACACACAAAGACCCAAACATCAATATTTTAGATTCCTTGAAAGCACCAATCCATCCATGATTCATAGTCAGGATACATGAAAGAGACGTAGATGCAGATGGAGACCGACAGAGCGTAGAGTCGTTGGTATAAAGAACAAACAGAGGTTCACTGGTTCCATGTTGAACTGAATCTCTGGCAGCATGTTTGATGTAAACAGAGTCTAATGAATGCTGCTGACGTCACACTTAGCATTATGTTTATTGCTACCATTTTATAAAGGGATGCATCATACATATATATATATATATATATATATACATCATAATTTTGATGTACATGCACTTTACTTTTCTATGCTACTTTCACCTTCCAAAGTCTCCCTGTAGAGTCTAAGTGCAACCAGGTTAACAGACCTGCATCACTAACAAATGTAAAATGGAATCTCAACATCTAGGGGTCATCAAACCTAAAGGTAAATCTGGTTCAAGGTAAAGATTTGCTATGTTATCAAAATGTATTAACTGACTCTCAGTAACTTTGAATCTTTTGCTGTAAAGAAATTACTTCACACACACAAACACGTTCACTTTTATTTCTTTAGAAATATTATGTTCCAAATTTAATTTTTTTTCTCACTTTCACGTCACATTTGTTTGTTTTTAGTTTGAACTTCAAACTCTCCCCAAATCTAAAAGCAGCAGATGCTGCAACTTGCTACCTGTCTGTGCCCCCCTATCACCCACAACACTGGTGTTCCTCAGGGCTGTGTTCTGGGTCCAGTCTTGTAAACACTGTACATCCATGACCCCGATGCCACCCTCAGTTCCAGCACTCTCAGCAAATTGGTGGATAATGCAACTGTTGTAGGCCTGATCAACAACAATAAGGAGGCACCATACAGGGAGGAGGTCTAAACACTAATGGCCTGGTGCAATGACAATGATCTCAACACCTGGAAGACTAAAGAAGTTATCACTGAATGGGAAGAAGCAGAGCAGGTCACAAGGTTCAAATTCCTCAGACTTTAAATCTCAGAGGACCTGTGCTGAGCGGTGAAAACCAACTGTATCAGTAAAAAAGCCAAGCAGCATCCCTTCCTCTCTTCTTTCTAAGAATCCTCTCTCCACCTGTGCTGAAAAACATCACTGCCAGGGCCATAGCCACCATTGAAGACACCAGTAGTTCTGTAGTTTATTTTTCCTTTTCATTTCTTTTATTTATTTATTTTATTTTTTGCCTTATGCTACATTTCAGCAAGTAAAAATATTAACACAAAGCCAAAAAAACAAGTACATAAAGCTCACATGGTCTCACGTGACAGGGACACATATATTTGACTCATTAAAAGCGCAAGTAAACACCGCCGTGACATTACTGACGACTGCAGGTCGTAAAGGTTTAGACCTTTTAAATGAAACTGAAAAATCAACGTAGGAGGTAGCATCATCATTAGCATTTCTTCCAGCAAGAAGAGGGATGGCAGAGGGATGACAAGGCAAAAATGTGAAAATTGTAAAATTGTTATTTTCTCAGAGAATGAGAAAGTGAAGTAGCCTACAGATGGATCAACAGATGCCAATAGAGATGCTAACCTGTAACCTACTGTAAATGTAGGCTTGGCTAAAAGGTGAAAGGACAAGAAATGCATACAAATATTAATTTTCATGTTCAGTCACATTATGAATTATCTATTAGTCACAGGCTATGATATGGATGTTTGGTTGGATAGACCATGGACAATAGAGAGAGTCCTGACATGTGGACACCAAGACCGCTCAGTGGATTATGGGCTGCCGACTCCCAGGGTTAAGAGGCATCAACTCCAGCCATCACCTTCTATGGGCCACAAACATCTGAGGTGAATCTGCCCTTCCAGGAAACTTTCTATTCTCCAGCTTCCCCTGGCAGAGTCATGAAAACCTGCACCAACAGAATGAAGAACAGCTTCTTCCCCATAGCAACCAAAAGACTGCTGCATGACTCATAATGCAAATGTGATTTTATTTATTTAGCTACTTATTTAGCCCACCTTGACCTTAGGTCAAGGCAAGTGTGAGTGGCTCCAACAGATCCCAGGAACAACATCTCAACATCTGATTATATATACATAATTTAGGCCATGTTGGGTAAAACACACATTCAAAATAATTTTACCATGTCCAAGTAATATTTCATGCAATAGAGGGTTAATGAAATAAGCAAAAAGTTCTGTTTGATATTATTAAAAATGAATGAGAAGAAACACTATTTTCATTAGTTTAATATTTATTATCCCAAAGTCTCAACAATATCCTTAACTTATTGTGAGAAAATATATATATATATATATATAGATAAAGTATATGTTGTGTTTTGTACACAATACAATAATGTTTCTTTTTCTTCTTCACAAATGATTTATATAACATTAAAAAAGGATAAATTTACCATTGGCTGATGCTCATGATTCCATTATAAAAAGCACCTTGTCACAAACTGCTGCCAGTGCCACAGTGTTGTTCCTCCAGCCGCCAGGTGACTGTCAGCTTTAGTGACGTGACACCTGATGATCAGTGGTGGTGAGCTGTGGTCATCATCGTGGTCACCATCATGTTATGATGAGCTGCAGCTCTGACTTATCACAGCAGAACATTCTCAGTCTGTCAGTCATGCTGCTGTCTGGACATCCACCGCCTGGCTGCCAGCTGGTCACTGACCACTGGTTTAATAAAATGCAACTGTGGAAACACTTCTGACCTTATGGCAGAAACATTTTTAAACACAAAATGAAAACAAAAATAACAAAAACATGTTTTTAAACAGTTTTTTTACAGTTTAAATAAACAAGTTATAAATTATGTTTTAATGAATTAAGCGATAGGAGCGACACAGTGGGGCAGTGGTTAGTGCTGTTGCCTCACAGCAAGAAGGTCGCATGTTCACGATGGAGTTAAGTAACTTGCCCAAGGACACATCAATATTGTCAATGATAGAGCTGGGAATCAAACCACCAATCTTCCAATTGGCAAACCACTTTTCTATCAGAATCTTCAATATGAGTTATTGAGGAGTCATAGGGGACCAGTGGTGGTTGGTGATGAAAACAATTGGGGAGGAGAAGAGAAAAAAAAACACAATGTCATGTTGTTTTATACTAATTTACTTATTTCTACTTTCTTATGTACGACGTGGTCAGGCACAAAGAGAGTGCAATGATATCTTGAGGGCAGGTAAACACCTTGCATTAAGACATTATTTAGAGCATGGCCTTGACAGATGGCTGACAGAGAGGTGCACCATTCACTCAGAGACTGAGTAGAAACATGGCCAAGAAACTAAAAACAGTGTTTGTATGTAACAAGAGCAGCGATATCATGCAGCACTCACCAGTTTAATCCATTTATTTAAGCTGCATAGGAGAGTCTTCATCATCTAGGAATTGGGCAATCTCATTGAATTGTCAGTCAGTCAGTCAGTCATTTTCTATACCTGCTTATTCCTCATTAGGGTCGCAGGGGTCTGCTGGAGCCTATCCCAGCGCATTACAGCGAGAGGCAGGGATACACCCCAGATGGTCGCCAGCCAATTGTGGGGCACACACACCATTCACTCACACACTCACACCTATGGGCAATTTAGAGTTGCCAATTAACCTGAGCATGTTTTTGGACTGTGGGAGGAAGCCGGAGTACCCGGTGAAAACCCACGCAGACACGGGGAGAACATACAAACTCCACACAGAAAGGTCCCAGACCCTGGACCAAGGAGGTCTTGAACCTGCGACCTTCTTGCTGTGAGGCAACAGCGCTAACCCCTGCGCCACCGTGTCTCATTGAATTGTACTAATAAATAAAACATTAATATATTTATATAATTCACAACATATGTTTTACCAAAGAGAAATTGTTGCATTGTTTTTTATAGTGTAAGATTAACCTATATATCATTTTCAAGTGTGGATAACCTGATAGAAACTGGAGTCCATGCCTAACATCCCCGTTTGGGTCCATAGTACAGGTTCTTGAAGGATAGTAAGGATGTGGAATTGAAGGAGAGGCTTGAAAAAGACATGAACAAGTTGAATCAGTGTAAATGGTTGATCATTTTGGATTTTAGAGCATTTTAAATGTCAAATTTGTGTATGTAAAATTGCTGGCTACTTTACCGAGTGGTACAGATACACAGATATCACTCCTCACTGCATCTTGCTCCTGCTCTCATATGGACTATGTGTAAATTAATTAAACATCTGTATGCTGGATTTTGGAAAGTATAAACAAATACCGTATTTATTGTATACCAAACATTGAGTGTTAGACTTGGGGCGACACGGTGGAGCAGAGGTTAAAGCTGAGCTCACAGCAAGAAGGCTGCAGGACCTGGGTCCGGGACCTTCCTATGTGGAGTTTGAAAGTTCTCCCCATGTCTGTATGGGTTATCTCCGGCTTCCTCCCACAGTCCAAAAACATGCTGAGGTTAATTGGAGACTCTAAATTGTCCGTAGGTGTGAGTGTGTGAGTGAATGGTGTGTGTGCTCCATGATAGACTGGTGACCATCTGGGGTGTATCCCTGCCTCTCACCTGTAGACCCCCGCATCCCTAATGAGGAATAAGCCAGTATGGAAGATGAATGAATAAAGAAATCAACCGATAATCAATCAAAATACCTGACATAAGATGACTACTGTGGTTTTGTCTTTGAAACACATGTATATTCCTGCAAAAATCGAATTAAAAGAGAATTTTAAATGAGAATTATTGTTTTACGTATTCCTGTAAATACGTAAAACAATAATTCTCTCTCTCTTAAAAAAGGTTTTAAGTGTTTGGTTACACTATTATACATTTAATTAAAAAATCACACAAAATTGTGATTTTTGTAAAAAAAAAAAAAAAGGTACAAATGGACTTTAAAATAGCAAGAAACCAACATGAACACATAATGTACATTTAGAGAGACCTGATGAATGCTTCTTAAAATTGTATTTTAAAAAGTTTTGACTTTCACATCTTGCCAAATATTACTTATCAGTGACCCAAACCTTCCAGTGTTTCATGCCTCCTGCTGTCCAGGCAGTAATGGAGCTCCAACTGTGAGTCACATAACATTGTCTGAGGGATTACTTTTTTTTTCTTTAACAAATAAAGGCTTAAAAAAATAAACAAAACAGGAGAAAAACCACAGGACGTCTTTTAATCCATGTCTGGTAGAAGTCTTGAGTCTTCAGCTTCTCTTCAAGAGTCACTACACTAGTGCAAAAAGTATTTGATTATATATATATATATATATATATATATATATATATATATATATATATATATATATATATATATATATATATATATATATATATATATATACAGTATATATATATATATATCCCTTTTGGCAGTGAGTTAATTATTTGAATGAAACCATTTGAGAAAATTAAGCTTGAAGAATGGCAAACTAGGCCCTCCACCTAAAACTGTTGTGTTATTTCAATTCAATTATTGGCAATCTTATTTCATTTTTCCTCTGATTTTGGTCAGTTTGGTCTTGTTTAAAAAACAAAAAAACAAACTTGAAATAAGCAAAATTAATTGCCAGTGATTACTTGATAATGGATTAATTGTACAGAATATGAGCTGTTCACCTGATAAGATTAATTAATTTATTATTATTTATTTTATTTTCTGCAATATGTCTTAAAATTGTAAATGTAGTAGAGGCAGTACTGAGGTAAATGTAGGATGATATTAAATAAAATGGACCACTGTGTCACTCATAAACACATGTATATGACATGTGGTTCAACTAAAACATGGACAGTTTGTTGATTGTCATGTGAAATTAGTTCAACTCAAAGTAGCCACTACTTTTACTGTGTTTGTGTAACTTAGCTTGTTACATATGACTGGGTGCTAGCTTTGTGTAGCGTTAGCTTAGCTTGTATACATAGGTGCGTTAGCATGTGTGTACAACACATAACTGATCTGTTCTTGTTTTAATAGCAGCAATATGAGTTTGTTTAATGCATTTTAAAAGTTAGAATGATGTGTTTCAACATTAAAACTGATGACGAATTAATTTTGAATTGGAATTTCCCTTTGTCATTTGACTGGCCCATTTTACCTGATGAGGTGGCCCATTTTACCTGAAACTGCTCCAAAAAATGAATTTGGCACAGCAGGTGTTTCAAGATTTGTCAGGCCTAAATAAATATATTTTATCACATAATTCCAACACAAAATGATCAGAAACAGTCATTATTAATCCTAAATATACATGGAAAAGACATACTTGGTGTTGTGTTATTGTCCCAAATGATTTACTAAAACGTGACCCATTTACCTGATGGCATCCTATATATTCACCATCATCCAGCTCCTTTGCTGCTGTTGTGTGTATATGAACGAAAATAGCAGTCCATGTGTTAAAGACCAGCACCTTACACTCGTCTTTTATGTATTTTTTCTGCTCTTCTTCTGTCTCTCATTTATGAATTGAGGACAAAAGAGTCAGATCACATCAGAAAACAGAAAAGAGACTAACAGAGCAAAGTGTGTGTGTGTGTGTGTGTGTGTGTGTGTGTGTTGGGGGGTGTTGTACAAAGACAGATCATTTCTCTCCTCTCTTTGTTGTAACAGTCTGCCCTGTCATTTGTTTTCTCATTCATCTTTACAGCAGTGTGTGTGTGTGTGTGTTTTTCATTCATTCAGCTTTCAACATTCATTTATTCTAATTTGTCAGGTGTGTGTGTTGTCTGGCCATACTGGAGTTGTCAAACTGGTTTACGACAGTCACAGCCGTGTGTGTGTCGCTTTGGGTGACGCTGATTAAAAGTGAGAGCTTTTTGATTGCTTTGACCCTCCGTGGAATTATTAGCATAGCGCACACACAGGCGTAATTGAGCATTTCTCTTCTACATTACATATAACAGGATCCAATCTTCGCCTGCAGTGTGCAGCGTCGGCTGGCTATTGTGGACCCACTGGACAGGGTGCCTGTGTGTTTTAAGTAGTTTTGGATTCTTTTTTTTTGTAAGAGTATTTTGTTTTAGATCAATCTTAAAGTGTAATATCCCAGTTCTCAACTAACTCACTTTGTAATTTAAAAAAATGGGGAAATGGATTTGATAGCTAAAAGCAGCAGGAAATGGGACCCATGTTCCCCAATTTGTTTGAACAGGGACCTTTCTTTTTTTTTATTATTAAAAGGATCCCATAACCCTAATCCCAACCCTAACACTAACCAAGGGGAGTCCAACTCAATTTAGTTCCTGGACCACATTCAGCGCAATTTGATCTATAGTCAGCTGAACACTAAAAACATAATATAATTTACAAAAAAAGGAGCAATGTCTTAAAAAAAAGGTAAAATTTTAACTATATGGTTGCTCAGTTAAATCCACATTCAGTCAGTCTACTTTTGCATTTCTTTTGCATTTTTAAGCAGGAAGTGAAGTTATCTCCTGCTTTACAAGCCCTTTACAAAACAAAACTGCAAATATAAATATATGTTATTGCCCTGAAAGATGCTCACTGACTGAATTTTTGTCACACGTTGTACAGGTACCCAGTGGGCTGGATTGGATCCTTTAAGGCCCATTCACACCCTACATGTGGCAATTATGTCCACATTTCTGTCCATCTTTTATGCTGGGGGTGCAATACATAATATTTCTTCTAGGTGGCAGTGCTAGGCACCACTAACCAGTGCTATTAATAATTGAAACTGTCCAGAAGACAAAATTAATGTAAGTAAAAAAGAAAGACCAAAAAAAAACAAGGCCACTAAACTTCACTCGACCCATTGAGAAGAAATTTTGAATTTTGGTGGTGCTAATGCGGGAAATTAATAATGGTGGTCCATTTGCTTTGTACTGCATCCCCCATCATACCAAAACATCCTCGATCTCATCAGAATTATTGTGTATCCACTGCTCATCCCTGTGCACAGGACACACTGTATCGTAAATATGAGGATAATTCTGAACAAGCTCCTCAAATCCTGCCATTGTTTAACGCTCTGATAGATAATCTTCCTTGTGAATTTTATGCACATTTTGGGCTATAAACTTAACAGCGCCCCCACTTTTTCCTAAATCCTAAACTCCCCAGCTTCGGGTCAAAGTATGAACGAAATTAAATTACCCCTCACTCTCAACTCCATCCGTAACCCCTAACCCTAACAAAGTGGGGAACATTGGCCCCTTTTCCAGATAAAGGGCACAGAACAAAGTGGGAAACAGGGATGACTTTCAAGAGCAGAGCTCTTAATGAAGTATTTCATCTTCTCAGGACAACTCCACATCCTGTCAACAAGTTGTCGGGAACGACCTTCTTCATCCACACCACTGCACGATTACCAGGAACCTTGAGCTGACGCTTCTGACCTGCAAAAGACATCATCTGCTGAGTTCAATCCCTATTGATATAAAAACTCATTAACACCTCCCATTAGTGTAGGGAATCAAAGATATAAGTACAACACCACACACATAATTAAACCTAAGAGACCTGCCTAATATCTTATAGACATAGCCCTCTATATTTCAGCCCACTCATCATTTCTCCTTCTACTTTAAAGATGACCTTATTAAATATCAGCTCATTAGCTAAAAAAAAATGGTCATTATAAATGATAATGATTACCTCTCATAAATTGGATCATGTCCTACTAAGAGAAATTTGGCTAGATCAAACCAGGTCTAGGGAATTCATTGAGGCCTAAATGCAGCTTCCTGGTCCTCTGAGAAAGGTGGAGGCAGTTTAATTTGTCATTTTCTATATCCACTTATTCCTCACTCAGTTCACGGGTGGAGTCAATCCCAGCATACATACATAGGAAGATACACCCCAGCATATCATGGGGCACACACCATTCACTCACACCTAAGAGCAATTAAGAGTCTCCAATTAAACTAAGCATGTCTTTGTACTGTGGAAGGAAGCCATGGAACCTTTTAAAATGCAAAACCTAAACCTAGAATGTTACCTGAACCTCTTCCACTCTTTTTTTCATCCTTCCAGCTCTCCACTTCAGAAATCGAAGTCCAAGCCATCCACCTGTCAGCTAGATCCCCTCCCCATGGTTCTAGTTAAAGCCTGCATCCCTTCTCTGGTTTCCCTCATCTCTGTCTCCATCCAACTCGTCTCCTGTGTCTGAGACACTTTCTGCTTCCCTCAAAACTGCTACAATAACCGACCAATTATTGAAAAAAACTTGATGCAGATGCTACCAACCTCAATAACCTATATCCAATTTCTAATCTACCTTTCATTTCTAAAATCTTTGAAAAAAAAAAAAACTCCACTTTCCTCTATCTGAAAAAAAACCCTGTATGAACATTTCCAGTCTGGTTTCCATCTCCCATGTCATCTTCCATCTTCATAGCATATCAACTGCTCTCACAGAAATGTCCAATGACCTCCTCATGGCAGCTGATTCTGGTTTACTCACCAACTTCATCCTCCTTGACCTAAGTGTGGCCTTCAATATCATCTGTCACACCACCCGCCTCAATAGGCCCTCCTCCATCAGCATCATCCACACTCCCATGGACCGGTTTAAATCTTAACTCTCATTCATCTCAAACCCTGCACATTCCAACCTTCCACCATAACTTCAGGTGTGCCCCAGGGCTCAATCCTGGGGCCGATCCTCTTTATCATTTACTTTCTTCTCCTTGACGATATCTTCCATAAATACAGTATCAACATCCACTGTTATGCAGATGACACCTCTACAGATCTACCTTTCCAGTAAACTCACCTATAACTTCCCACCTTCCTCCCTTACCGACTGCCTGACAGAAATGAAGTCCTTGTTCTTATCAAAGTTTTCTCACATTAAACAGTGACAAAGCAGAGGTTCTTCTCATCATCCTGCAGGTTAAGAATCTGGATGTCATCCTCCACAGTACAATATATTTAAAATCTCATATCACCATTACATATCCAGAGATGTCATGTAACTTAGTACAAATACTGTATTACATTATTTAAGTAGAAATTTGGGGTATCTATACTTTACTGGAGTAATTGCTTTATTTCTATCCCTAACATTTTCCTACAATTGTGTCTACTTTTTACTCCTTACATTTAAAAATAACCTTGCTTCTCCGTGTAAATTCCAGCTTGTTTTCAGACAGGTATTTAGCTGAAAAGTGATTTTCTGTCAGAAATTGATCTCTGTCCACAGGGCCGTTCACCGCCTGTAAGCTGTATACTTCATAAATGACTCCAGCTGCTTTTATATGCATCAAACAGTCATAACGTGTAAATACACACAACTGCAGTGATATTAAAGGTTTGTCTGGTAACGTTTGTTGTTACCGTATAATCACAATAATGGTCATAAGTATTTGCAAAGCATAGCATAATGAGGCAGTGATTTACATGATAGGTTTTGTGATTGCTGACCTATGTCTAATATACTTTATTACACCTATATTATTTAAACAGGACTGTAATTAACATTGTTAAAAGGAAAATATAATGCATTAAATGGGGTATATCATTTGCAAAACAATTATGACAGCTCACACATTTGGAGGTAAACGCTATATCTACCTAAAAACACTTGTTTAAATGCTTAAAACCCTTTACGTTAAAACGCTTTAAACCCTATCTATATTTTTTTACCTGAATAATGATTGTGAATACTTTTGACACCTCTGCACATGTCAGATATTCCAAGATTGTCATTCTGCCACATGAGAAATATATGAAAAGAATACAAAAAAATCAAAAAAGATTCATAACGCAAACAGATTGTGAGAAACTTTTTCATGCATTCATTTTGAACAGATTACCTCAAAGCCTGTTTTGCAGCCAACAGAGTTCTTTAAAAGTCATTGTCGCATTACTTCAATACTTAAATCACTTCACTGGCTTCCCATTCAACATAGGATTCTATTTAAAATACTGCTATTGATTTTTAAGCTGTCTGCTATATTTCTGACCTGATCACTGACTCCATAAGACCTCTCAGGTGTTTAGACAGTGGCTTTTTATCAGGAAATAAGTCCATGAGCTGGTAAAGGTGCATTTAGTTACTGTGGACCTGTAGACCTCCGATGCTGGGCCTGATAATCTATGATCAATAAAAAAATATATATATCTATGTGTGAAACGAGACTCAAAACCTCACTGTTTACTCAGGCCTATGAATAGCAGCGTGTGTATTATAGGTCTGTATATACAGGATGTTGTCTCTTTATTATTATTATTATTATAATATTGTTGCTTTACATATGCCTAATCTTATCTCTTTCCTTTTTATTCTCCTTTGTAATGAAACACGCTCTATAAATAAAGCAGCGCTGCCAATTCAGGAGCTCAACACAGCACTAACAAACTAACACTTTGCTGTTTACCCTCCATATTTAAATTTATGCAGATGAAGCCAAGTAAAAGATGAATGAGCTTGTTTGTGTGTGGAGGCCAGTGTTGAGTTCCCAGTCGTCTCCAAGTCAGGTTTGTTTCAATGTGGGACTGCGACTCTAAAAAAGTGGCAGATTTTCAATCCTGAAGGTGCAGCTTTTTCCTTTTCCCCTGGTTTGGATCGGATAAATCTGTGACTAATCCCTTTGATTATTTGCAGCTGCAAAACATCGATGGGATGGTTTCAAAATAGTAAACGGAGTTCAGATAGTTTTAGCTTTTAATTCAAAGTGAATGTTGGGACCACATCTGCACTGTGATACGATGGCAAAACATTTACTCACAGGAGAAAAAGTCTGATAGAACTGAAAAACATGTCACACCTCACAGATTAGTTTCTTTCTTTTGTAGAAGGGGGCAGGAAAGAGATTGAAAGGGATAGTTCTGTATTTTCCTGTAATATATCTGAAGCATAGAGTCATATATTCACCGATCCTTCCAGTATTGATCTTTGTAGTGATTTCCCTCCCGCTGGGTTTTCATTATAATGGAAGTTCACTGGGCAGATATGAATCCTAGTGGAAAAACCTATTCAACTTTGCGAAAAACTGAATAAACACTGGTAGGAAGCTGGGTGTGTAATCGTTCCCGTCTCAGTAAGCTGCACCATGTAATGTTTGCTGTTTCATTCATTTGTACTCGCTTTGGAAGGTTTGAAAATGAGCGTTGATCCTATTTGCGACAGAGCGGCGGAGGATTACTAGAGCCGCGCTACGGTATGCAAAATAGTTCTGGAACAAATCGAGCTCCAGTTTCAATACTTGGTTCGCAAGTCTTCTATAAATTGTAGGAAAACATATGAACTCTCTATAACTCTATATAAAATGGCCTAAATAATAGATATGTTAAAGGAATATGTTAAAAAAAAAGTTGTAAACATAGTCTGAGGATAGTTTAATCCTATTTACATCAATGGAACTCCGTTAGGTTTTATGCCGTAGGAATTTCCCATATTTGCATATTGTTGCCATATGAAAAAAAAAAAAAGTAACATCGAAATTGAATTGAATGCAAAAAAAAAAAAATTACCCCAGGTAGTGAGTTTTTTATTTGGTAATAAAATATAAAAGAGATCACAGCTTTTTTAGAAAAATGAAGATAAAACAAAAGACACTAAACCTGCCCTGTGCACTTCTATACTATTGAAAATATGTTTTGAGGGAAATTGTTACAAAGATCAATACTGGAGGGATGTTATGTGAAATTATGTCTATGCTTCAAATACATGATAGTTGTGTGAGTTCCTACACAACAATGGTTTGGATGATAATTTTGAATGCATCACAACACAGACGACACTGGTGAAGGTTTCAAATGACATTCTCAATGCGTCAGATAAAAGCTTTATCTCCATTCCTGTTCTGTTAGACCTTCGTGCTGCATTTGACAACATTGATCACCAGATCCTACTCCAGAGCATTTTATCGGTATGAAAGGGACTACATTAGACTGGTTTGAGTACGATGTCTCTGAAAGTTTCCAATTTGTTCATGTTAATGATTCTTCTATCCGTACAAAGGTTAGACATGGAGTTCTGCAAGATTCTGTGCTTGGACCAATACTTTTCAATACTCTTGATATGCTTCCTTTAGAATAAATGATTAGGAAACACTATTAATTTCCATAGTTATGTGGATGTGACACAACTATATTAAGGACATAAAATCCTGGATGTACTGTAAATTTCTGCTACTAAACTCAGACAATTCTAAAGTTATTGTGCTTGGGCCTGAACACCTGAGATATTCAATATCCAGTGATATAGCTACTTTGGATGGGATCTCCTAGACCTCCAGCACCACTGTAGAAATCTTGGATTAGTCATCTTTGATTAAAATATGTCATTCACTGCCCACATTAAACACATTTCTAGGACTGTGTTCTTTCACCTACCAAACATAGCAAAGGTCAGACACTTCCTGTCTCTAAAAGATGTAGAAAAGCTTGTCCATGCATTTGTTACTTCCAGGATTACTGCAACAGAATGCTGCTGCATGTATAACAAGGTTTCTTCTTCTTTTTATACAAACAGTGGTGACAGGAACCGAGTCAAGTTTTGTATTCTATGTGGATTATATATTAAAAAAAAAATCACACAAAATTGTGATTTTGTCTGTATAACAGGCTTTACAGACCATCTCTGCGGCCATCTCTCTTACACACACACACACACACACACACACACACACACACACACACACACAAACACTTGTGTAAAGCATCATTTATTTAGATTATTGATCGTGTGTTACTTTTGTGAATAAATGCTTTTGAATAACACATGCTGCCTCTTTAATTTTGTACGATAATGAATCATGCCAACCTCTGCTTTAGAACTCACAATCCTCCAACCATTAATATCTATTGATCCTCATTTTGTTTATATTTAAGTTAATTATTCATCAGAGTTCCAAATCAATAGTTTAGCATAATTTGACACTGAATCATAGAACTAGTTTTATTTCCTCTCATTGGAGAGGTGGCGGCCTATTTTCGGATTTAATAAATTTAATACTACATTCTTAAATCCTTCGAATAGCAAATTTTAATTTGAGTCACACACACATACAGTAGTGTTCAATATAACAGTAGTGTGTTTAAAAACGTGAGTAAAGCCAAAGTTCTTATAAAAACTATTTTTTTATAAGATCTTATAAAAACTATATGGATTGGGAACACTGCATTTTATATCCTAAAATCAAAATGTGAAGAAAAATGTGAAAAATTTCTAATTACTTTACAGAAAATGTAGGGAAAAAATGAATATTGAATTGTTCAAAGAAATAGCAGTAGCAGTTTTTTTTTTTTTTTTTTACAAATTCAAATATTGTATGAAGTGAAAAATCTTCAGAATTTAGTATGTGATATATTACGTACATATCCATACACTACTTAGGACAATGTGGTGTCTGATTTGTTTTTTCCACAAATCATCTTGTTAAAATCCTTAATATAGCATCTACTCCTCCTCCCTCATTATGATTCCTATGTATATGAATATGCAAATATTTCATTTCAGAAGTTTAACTACTTCACAGAAGATGCCTCCTACTTCAATGTAAAGTCTGTTCTCGTGGATGTGAAACCATTCTGTAAGAGATTCTGTGGTTCTAAACTGATGTTGGACTATATTTCTTTCTTGAGAATATTTTACCTCACAGGGACCAATGGTTTATTTTGTATCCTGCTCTTTCCCACAGTAAAACCACCCACTCCTGCAAGATTTGTGTACCTTGGGATCTACATCCAACTGTCGAAAAAGAAGAAAACATATTTCTGAATAGATTTGGACTATATATAGCCTGCTGTCTTATAGCACCATATAGCCGTCATATGTGGTATTTGTTTTAATTGCTGGAACAAGTTTGAAGCAGTACTACCTAGCGTGAAGCAGCAACAGGAGCATGTCACGCTCTACACAACACCTGATGCTCTGTAGCATCTTTTCTTTACACTCAGTAGTTCCACACCACTGACATTCTGCTCCTTTTCGAATGGTATTTTGGCCCATTCCTCCATGCAGATCTCCTCCAGAGCGCTGATGTTTTGTGTCCATTTTTGATGTTTTAGGCAACATAGACTTTCAACTCGCTACAAAAAGGGATGGGGTGGAGATGTGGATCCTGGCAAGGTCCTGGCTCGGCCACTCCAGGACCTTGAAATGCTTCTTACTCCTTCATGCTCCTTTGTTGCCTGGGTGGTATGTTTGGGATAATTGTGATGCTGAAACACAGCCATGTTTTATCTTAAACTCAACCTTGCTGATGGAAGGAGGTATTCACTCAGAATACCCATAATACCCATAATATGCCTCCATTCATTCTTTCCTTTATATGGATCAGTCGTCATGGTCCCTTTGCAGAAAAAACAGCCCCAAAACATAATGTTTCCACCTCATTCTTCACAGTAGGTATGATGGTGTTCTTTGGATGCAACCCAGCATTCTTTCTGCTCCAAACATCACATATTGAGTTTTTACCAAAAACTTCTATTTTGGTTTCATCTGACCATATGGCATCCTCCCAATCCTCTTCTGGATCATCCAAATTCTCTCTAGCAAACTTCAGACAGACCTGGACATGGACTGGTTTAGGCAAGGGGACCTGTCTTCAGTCCCTAGCAGCAAACTGTGTTAATATGTCAGCCTTTGTTAGTTTGGTTCCAACTCTCTGTAGGTCTTTCACTAGGTCCCCCATAGGATTCTTGGAAAAGCTCATGGTTCTTGATCATCTTGACCCAATGGGGTGAGAACTTTATTAGTGCATTATTAGTGGTCTTGTATGTCTTCCATTTTCTGATAATTGCTGCCACAGTTTAGTTCTATTGCAGATCCAGTCTTCCAGTCTGGTGCAGGTCTCCAGTTTTGGTTCTGGTGTCTGTTTACAGGTCTTTGGTTTTGGCCATAGCAGCATTTGGAGTGTGATTCTTTGAGGTTGTGGACAGTTGCCATTAATGCAGGTCCCAGGGATTAAAGTGTGGTGTGAAGTACTTGACTATGAAAAAAGGGAACTCCCTCTTAAAATATATACATACATGTAGGCTATATATAAAAAACATCCAATATCCTCATCCAGTGTTTTCCCCAGATGAAGTACCACTGTGTGGTGATAGGGGCGCCATTCGGACCTGAGTAAAAAGATGTGTTAATGTGAACTGTAGAAGCTTCAAAATTAATGTGAACTGTAGAAGCTTCAAAATTAGTCAAAAGTGATCATTTTCACATCAAAAGCAGAACATACTTGGTAAAATGATGTGTTTGCTGCATCACTACACAACATTTTCCAGTCTCTCTGTTAGTGGGGATACATAAAGACTGGTCTTTAATACAGGCCTGGGCAGTTATTACAACCACTGCCTTTAAATGTCTAATTGAATGCAAAAATGAACAGATGAGTGTTTAGCTCATTATAAAGCTACCACAGCATTGAAATATCAAGCTATGGCTATGGTGGTGTGGTCCAACAGAGAAAATGCTGCACAAATGGCAAATCACCGGTAGGCTAATGTTAGCTAATGTTGTTAGCTTACTGTTGTTACCATGGCAGCTGCAGAGCTTGTTGAAGAGTCTGTAGAGTGATGAGGAGATTACAGGAAGTGATAAAGAGGTGTAGAATTCATGCTGTAAATTCTCTAATATAGATTCCAACACTGCTGCTATGTAGTGGATGTATTCTACACTTGTAACAACTTGTGATAGTAAATCTAGTTGCTAATGTTCAGTGTCCACTAGAGGGTGCTGACATGCTGCTGTAATTATGGATGTATTATAAGAGGTTTTATGGTTGTAATACACTGATTTTATAGCGATTCTTGATGCTGTAAGCTGAAAATGAGAAGTGAAGAGATAAAGGATGATAAATGTTATGCTGTTTCTGCTGCTGTCTACATGATTAATTACTACATAACACATTTCTCTGCTATACACACACCTTACATATAAGATGACAGTGTCATTTTTATTTAGCAGCGCCCTCTACTGACCGGGTACAGGTTAGCAGATAGAAACATTTCAACAAGACTGTCATTTCACTGAAAACTACAAACATAAAGAGAAAACATCAAGCAGGTGTGCATCCACAAATTATTTAACAACCATTTCTTGGGATAAAAATGGTAATTCATTGATTTAGATGAACCTTCAACTCCTCGAAAAAAAAAAAAGTCTACATATAAAAATGAGATAGCGATTTTAGCGATACCGATGAGACTAATAATGAATCAGAAATGATCATGTTCACATCAACATGGTGGTTGTTCATCATTCTATCAGTTCAGTTCGTGGGACGAGGTCAGAGGTCACCAACCCACAGCTCTATAGCCACATGTGGCTCTTTAGCGCCCCATAGTGGCTCCCTGGAGCTTTTTGAAAAATGTATGAAAATGGAAAATGATGGGGGATATATGTTTTGTTTTAATATGGTTTCTGTAGGAGGAAAAACATGGCAAACATTAACATGTTACAAAATGTGCATAATAAATATGAAATTTCTCTCAAAATAGATTTACGTTGGTGCTGCTGAAAACAGCTGGATGTGGAATAAGTCAGTGCATTGATATTAAATAGGTTTATATTTGTTTTATATAGGCTTCTTACCTTTTCAAAAGGGGTGACAAAAAGGTGGCGCAGGGGTTAGCTCTGTTGCCTCACAGCAAGAAGGTCGCAGGTTCAAGACCTCCTTGGTCCTGGGTCTGGGACCTTTCTGTGTGGAGTTTGCATGTTCTCCCCGTGTCTGCGTGGGTTTTCACCAGGTACTCTGGCTTCCTCCCACAGTCCAAAAACATGCTGAGGTTAATTGGAGACTCTAAATTGCCCGTAGTTGTGAGTGTGTGAGTGAATGGTGTGTGTGCCCCACGATTGGCTGGTGACCATCTGGGGTGTATCCCTGCCTCTCGCTGTAACGTGCTGGGATTGGCTCCAGCAGACCATGTGACCCTAATAAGGAATAAGCAGGTATAGAAAATGACTGACTGACAATCCTCTTCTCTTTCCTCCTTATCTGGTCACAAGAGTGAAATATAACACAGCCTGAAGTTATAAAAATATAACAGATGGTATAACCTGCGACCTTCTTGCTGTGAGGCAACAGCGCTAACCCCTGTGCCACCCTGTCGCCCTAGAAGAGGATTGTATTGTATTTTTTCTCAAAATTAAAATGAATGAACCAAAATCCTGATTCCTTTATTGTATTTCTATAATTTTATCAATGCAAAAAACATAATAGATTATGGAAGTCCAACTTAAAGCAGCACATGCGGGGAAAATAAACATTTAATCGTGAATGATCATTATGTGAAGTTGTGTTTAATATAATAGAAGTGTGGATAAAAATGTGAGTAAAGCCAAAATCCTTATAATCATTTTTGTTTTGATGCATTAGGGAACACTGCATTTTATATATTAGATCAAGATGTGAAGAAAAATGTGTACTTTTCTTAATGACTTTACTGAAAATGAAGAAAAATGAATATTAGTCTGTTCATAGAAATATCAGTGTCTGCATTTTTCTTTACCAACTCAAATATTTAATGTATAAAGTGATAAATCTTGAGGATTTCTCATTCCTGTGAATCACTACAGTAATATTTAGTTGTTATGAACATGGTTTCTGAGACCTGCTTCACATCTGTGTTGATGGACTCAACCAACTTCTTCTCAAACCAATTAATAAATTAATAAAATAGTTGCTGATTGATGTAATAGTTGGAAATTATTTGACTAATCACCTTTTTATCTTGATTTTGGTCGATTATGAAAAAACAGTTGACTAAAAAGTCAAAAAAGTCATAACAAGTTAAACAGTTTAATTGTGTTTCTTTAAAACAAAATCAAGAAAAAAATACTTAAAAAATAGTAAAAATAGACAAAAAAGATTGAATCAAACAGTATGAGATTAAAAGTTAAAAATAATACTATATTGTTGCCATCTGTTACATTAATTACCAACTATTTTGATAATGAGTTAATATGGAGTCGACAGGTGTTTCAGCCTCATGGTTCCTCTGAATTTATTGGCTTTTCCTACCGATTTCATTTTTATAATTTAACACTTGGTGTGTGTTTCTGATTCTTATCAAATAACTTATGATGCCTTAATGATCATCTGAGGTATATATCATATATATCATATGACATTAATTATTACATGCCACATGTTAAATTAGTGTTTTACTAAAAAAAATGCATGTTTCAGGAAAGTATGATATTTTAAATAATTCCTGTCTTGTTATATATACACTGGATGATTATGAAGACAGTGGAGTTACAGTGGAGCTCCACTCCTCATAGATCTGCAACCATCACATTAATCTAGAATCATTCATGCATCATTTTGAGCCTGAGAATGTGTCCATACCTCAGATTAACACCCACATCAACCTATGCACCTACAAAAAAAAAAAAAAAGGTTTCAGGAATATATTTTGCTTTAATCCCTGAGGTAATGAGTGGAGGACAAATGAGCCTCTTAAAGAAGAAGTTACAGGTCTGTGAGAGCCACAAATCCTATTTTAATTAATTAATTCATTAAAAATCCTTCTTCTTCCCCCTGTTCTATCTATCATGGTTAAAGTATATCTATGATGATAATTACAGGCTTCTCTCATCTTTTTAAGTAGGAGAACTTGCACAATTGGTGGCTGACTAAATACTTTTTTGCCCCATTTTATGTAAATAAAAATAATTATAAGTGCAGAAGTATGTGATTTAAGCCTATTTAGACCTTTGATGGGGTTTACAAGTAAGTAAAAAGGGAGCAAATAATATGAAAATACCACAAAATCCCTCATTTTGATCGCAGAAATCACTAAAAAGTCTTTTTGTCCAGTTTAAGGCACATTTTTCACGTCTCCTTCTCTTAAAGGCTACTTTGTGAATGTGTCGGGATCGAGTTGGCGACAGCGGAATGCTGTTGCCATGGCATCACGGGGACCCGATGCCAAAAACATCCAAACACCAATGAACAGTCACAGTGTGCCGTTTAGCTGTCATCAGGCAATGAAGCAGCTGTGTGCTACACTGAGGTATCGAAGGGGTTTAAACGTACGTACAAGCATCCAGACGCTCCTGCCAGCTCCAGATGCATTGTGGGTACCATGGGGGCAATTCAGTTCAAGTGGCTCTGTCTGAGCACGACACCGAAACATACTCCGCTCGCACCTACACACTGGACATGATTCACAGCGCTGAGTTACAACCCAATTTTCAGAGAGAGAGTTCCACTGATGACCCGGGACCTGCAGCCTGTTTTATTTACTGTGGCAACACAACATCACGTTTTACAGCCGAGGAGACGGCGGACACCAGCGCGGCTCCTTGTCCTCACACAGCACCCCCAGTTTGAGGTAAACGGCTTCTCAGGACAAGCACTTGAGTCTTAGCGCCAATGAGCCAGTTTACCCATCATGCTTTGTTATTGGATTCATGTGAAACAAACTGGAGTCTCATTACGACAAGCGGTGCGTTGTCATTAGATTCAATGGCTGCGTTATCCCAGTGTGTGTGTGTGTGTTATGCCAGATGGTGATGCATCAACCATGCAATCATTAGGTGGGAATTAGAATAATGAGCATGCTGACTGTTTGTCTATTCGTCTCCTTTCGTTTCATCCAACCAGCTCCAACACGGACATTAAAGAAACAAACTGGATATAAACACCTGTTGCTCTGTGGTTTCTCTGTGGGAGGTTTCAATAACTAGGAATTGCTAACTATTGACAAAGGACTGAGGACTAATGGAATTACACATCAAGTGGCAATTAATGTCCTTCTGAGAGTTAGTGAGCTGCTGTTTTTGTAATAGCCTGGTTGGATCTGCCCTCCACTAGCATATCATCATGATACATGTCATTCCAACCCCGTCTCACGACTTTTCATGGTACCTTCACAAAAACAGAATCTATTAAATGTGCTGTCATCACATTTTATGCCCATGTCGGCTCAAAAGACTTTTGCAAGAAACCTTCTCATTTCTTAGAAACTCAAACTAAAAACCAAAGAAATTAGAATGCAGTTTCAATTGTTAAAAGTAAGTTTCATCCAATCCACAAATTCCTTTCAAATAAATGAAGAGGAACATAAAATGAAAGCCAAAATACAAATCAAGCTAAATATTATATTTATTTTTTTATATTTTATAAAACAAAAGGACAACAAAAAGGAGCAAGACATAGATTAAAATAAGAAGAAAAGCCATAAATCTTTACACATCTTATTAACTATTTTGCTGTCACAGTAACAAAGTGATGACCAAATTATTTAAAATCATTAATTAACCAATTAACCAATCACTTACTGCAATAAATATGTTATTTATCCATAAGAATAATTATATTAGTCAAATGAGAAACAGAAGACATCAAGTTATCTATAACGAAAGTGACGTGAGAAACCAATGCTGTCGTAAACATCACCTTTTAAAAGTCTTCATACACCTTGAACTTTTCCACATTTTTGTCACGTTATGTCGCATGGATATGTAGATGAGGCCACACACTCATCCCTGTGAAAACACAGTTTATGTCACACAGAGCCTTGCAGGGCCTGTCACCATCTGGTGATGGGACCACAGATGAAAATTAGCCTCCCAGCTAACTCTGGGGCATTTACATTGCCAAAATGTTAATAACGCTCTGTCCCTTTGCAAAAATAAAGAGCTGAATTAAAACTGCAGAGCCTCCCAAGTCATGATTAATCTTAAAGGACAGAAACACTCATGCATCCATATGAAGAGAGAAGGTTTTTCCTTTTTTTAACTCTCATGTTTCTCATGTTCCTGGTCAAGTCTGACTCAAAGTTTTTGTCTCTGAAAAATGTTGAATTTGTTCACATTGACCTAAGATTTCACGACTTTATCCACAAAGAGGATTTGAGCACAAAAAATGAATTGCATTCATTTACATACAAGTGTGTGTTTTATTCAAATTTTCTACACTCTTGGTGTTGGTGGTCAAAATGGACTGATCACTAGAAATGAATGGGGGGGGGGCAGAATTAATGTAAGAAATTAAACTCAGGTACATCTACATTTGTCAGATGGACACACACACACACACACACACACACACATAGACACCTGCATACACACCCCTCATTTTGAATGGTTTCAAAACAAATGTCCTTGGTAATTTTGACCCTAAGTATTCTGTGATAAACAGTAGACTATGTTTCATCTGATTATTTATTATAGTCAAAATAATCCAGAAACTTTATCTTGTTTCAGAACTCAAGTTCCAGATGTAAAAGTTCAGATCAATGAGACAAACAGGCCATTAATAAGAAATAGGAGTTCAAAACTTCCAATGTTCACAACAAGTTATGTTGATCTGACACAACCAGAGGTGATAATATCTGTATTATTACAGTTTATATGATGGGTTTTAACCGGGAACAACAAATTGATTAAAATTAATCAAACACAACATGAAGGTTAATGATTCTTGCTGTTCATCATTTAGCAGCAGTCTTGTCCTTCATGTTTTCACTGACATGTTTTCTGTATGTAAAGCTACTGAAGGTTGTTGTGCATCAAAGGGAAAACTCTTTAGATGCAGATTTGAAGACAAAAGCAACGCAGCAACTGTTCTGCTGCCTAAAAGCATGTGTGTGTGTGTGTGTGTGTGTGTGTGTGTGTGTGTGTGTGTGTGTGTGTGTGTGTGTGTGTGTGTGTGTGTGTAAACTGAGGTCAGCACACAGAGAGGGGAGCAGCCTTGGCTACATGAGAACGAGGGAATACATTAACGTAATGTTCAGGGTGGGTTTTAATGCAGAGGAGATAATGTCGTTATTCAGCTAAAAAGCACACACAAATATACACACTCATGTTGCCTTTCTGCTTAACCTTTATTGTTTTTTTATTAAGTTTACACACACACACACACACAAGCTCTTATTGCAATGTTGAAGGCGTGGGCTGTTTCTTCAGGTTACATTTCTCTGCAAAGATGATGGATAGAGGACATAAAACCATCTCTGCCGGCCATTTAGAAAAGAAATGGACATAGGAACAGATAGATAGATAGATAGATAGATAGATAGATAGATAGATAGATAGATAGATAGATAGATATTACAGGTTTTGTAATCAATTAATCAAAATTAATCACAATTAATCACATAATATTTGCCTCATAAGCAAAATTTCTTATATGTAAATGCATTTTACTCCTCAGTGTTTCTGATGTTAACATAACATAAAATACCAAATAAATAGGGCGACACGGTGGTGCAGGGGTTAGTGCTGTTGCCTCACAGCAAGAAGGTCACAGGTTCAAGACCTCCTTGGTCCTGGGTCTGGGACCTTTCTGTGTGGAGTTTGCATGTTCTCCCCGTGTCTGTGTGGGTTTTCACCAGGTACTCCGGCTTCCTCCCACAGTCCAAAAACATGCTGAGGTTAATTGGAGACTCTAAATTGCCCGTAGGTGTGAATGGTGTGTGTGCCCCACGATTGGCTGGCGACCATCTGGGGTGTATCTCTGCCTCTCGCCGTAACGCGCTGGGATTTGCTCCAGCAGACCATGTGACCCTAATGAGGAATAAGCAGGTATAGAAAATGATTGACTGACCAAATAAATACAGGGTTGTAATAATTACAGGACCCTCTTTAAACTCCAGGTGTAGGTGTATATTTTGACAAATAACCACAGGTTACAAATAAATGCCAGGTCTTATTATATATATATATATATATATATATATATATATATATATATATATATATATATATATATATATATATCAAGGAAGAAGAAATCAAGGAAGAAGACGTGTGACATTGATGCTGCATGGCTGCATTCAGACCAGAAGCTGTGTGTGTGATGCAACATGGTTTAGGTCACTTTTCATTTAGAATACATGTATGTGTTCTGGGAGGGCACGCCTCCCCCAGGCTGCAACTAGAGAACAGCTTTAAACATTTTTCTGCAGGGCTGGGCAGGATGAGCATCAGAGAACACATCACGCTGCAGACAAACCTGGTGCCAATACACTTCCTCTTCCATGCTGCTACAGCCCCACGCTGCACGTTTCAATGCAGTCACTTTGTTTTGTCTCAGTCCTGATGCATCATCATTGTGACGTTAAAGAACATCCTCAGAAAGTCACCGTCCAGCAGCTTTTACTGTTGTAGCAGCAGCTGTTTGTGTCTGAACCAACACATGATGACTGACAAACGTTCAGCATGACCTGAAGTCCAGTTTATACTTCTGCTACATAGCTACGCTGCAGGCTGACTTCACCTCCAAAAAATCATGACTAGACATGAACCTCCAGGGCTGTGATTGGTCAGTTAAGCTCCTCCAGGGCTGTGATTGGTCAGTTCAGTCATGGTGGTCTACAATTCGCCTCTCTGTCGTTTCTACTTTAACATTTGCAATAAAATCATCTCTTTGATATCTATGACCTACAAACACACACGCTGCGCCCTGGTTTTCTGAGGTAGTATTAGGATGAGGAAAAACGAACAAAAAAAAAGAAAAACAGGCAAAAAAAGTCTGGTTCATATTGTCCAGAATTTGTGTTATTTAAGGGGAAATGTTTTTTTGGATGTTTTTTTTCTCTGTCGACTGCACTTCAACATTTGCAATAAAATCATTTGGTCTTTGATATCAATGAGCTCTGGTACAAAACAATGAAAAAAAAACTGCAAAAGAAAAACCAGTCTGTCTGGATTATTTGTTATTTAGGTGTTTTTTGCCTGTTTTTTCTGTTTTGTGCTGGACTTTGTTTAGTTTTTTACCTGGTGTACGGTTGCTACTGTGAAGAGGAAGCATTGATTCATCAGACCAGCACGTTCCCTCTACACAGATTGAACGCACAAAGTCTGTGTCACGTCGACGGTGTAGCTACATACGCAGAAGTATAAACTAGAACAAAAAAACAGCTACTATGGCAGCCATCTTTGTAGTTCTTTTACGCCTCCACACACAAACATACACACATGCATACACTCAAACACATTCACATCTTTTTATCTGTGCATTTGACTGCAACACAATGAATGCCTTCCAGGAGAGACGGTATAAAGTGTCATTATCTCTGGATCTAAATGATTATCCCAGCTCACCCTGGCTTCATGCAGCTTCATGTGAGGTCCTTCAGAACGGCTCGAAACACAAAGTCTGACACGACAAAACCTTCAAATAATCACACCTGAGATGAGATATGAGATGCATGACTGGGTCAGCAGGGAGTGATGTGACGTTCACTTCCTGAATCCCCTGTAGGTTTAAGTTAATGAACATTCATAATTTAGATGGTTAGTTTAGATGGTATAAACACGTTGTGTTTAAAGTCACTGCAGAATCATGATCTTTTCTCTGATATTAACGATGTGCTGCTGGTATCTAAACACATTTAAAGATACACAGTGTAAGATTTTGTGAATCGAATTAAAGGGGAGAATGACATCATTCAGAAATATGGTCGACCACTGCGGTGCAGCAGAAAGTTTATGTTTGAAAGTAATAAGTAGTCTGAAGAGGAGCCAGCAGTTAATGCAGCAAATGAGCAGCTTTACTCAAGGACTGGTCACTTCTGCACAGTGTGTGTGTGTAAAAGAGCGAGTTAGAGAGAGAGACAGATCAGTATTGAATTTTGAGTCGTTTATATTCAGCAGGGGTTCACAGAAACTCACTGCTACAGTAACACACACACGCACACACACACACACACACACACACACACACACACACACACACACGCACAGACACTTACACATAGCCTGCTCCTATGTATAACTCCATTAGAAAAAAGTTATTGTTCGTTGGCCAATTCTGTGGCCGCTTTTGCTGAATAAAAACCTGTGATTCAATTCAAAACTTTATTGTCCCGCGAGGGAGATTTAGTTTGCAGTAACGGTTTACGATGAAAACACAATAAAAACAATAAAAACACATAAAAAACAGCACAGCAGATGCAGAGCAGCGTGATGTGATCGGAGACGAGTAGAGGGAAAAAGAAGAGAGTTAAACCTGCGGAATGAAAATCTGGTTTGGTGAGCATTGGGCTGAGAGAGGAAACCTGCTGAAATAACGTTTAAACATGATTACAGAGGCTGAGACTAGAGCCCCCTAGAGAACACAGACGTCATTACACAACGATATGAAAGAAGATAAACATTATACTATGATGCTGGGAGACTCGTCTGCTATTGGACCAACACCAGGGGAGAGGAATTTACACAATTTTTGTTCAGGTGAGTTTCAGAAAGAAAGAAGCAAAAAGATGTTAAACATAACAATATTACTGTATTTAAAATGTAAGACATTATACTACTATTACATTACTAAGTTACTTAAGTTACTCTCACCAAAATAACTGTAAATATGGATTCATCAATCTAAAAATAACTCTTTGTCATAATTGCTGCTAGTCACAAGTTTTCATTCAGCTGCTGATTCCACTGTTAAAGAGGTTTTCATGTCTTCAACAAGTCTCCTAATATCTTGATGCTGAAGAGTCTCAGAGCAGCAGAATGTTGATTTTATCTGTTTTGTGGTTTTATCTCCACTCTCATGCTCCACTTGCTTCCTTGTTAACTTCATGTTACTATGGCTCCACTGTAAATGTTAAATTACTGCTGCTGTTTCAGGAAGTGGACAGTTCTTTAGGTGGAGAACACAAAGTGCATTTGACTACAATGTTCTTCAGATCCTGATGTTTCACTAACAAGTAATTAGCATGTGTCCATCTGGAGAATGTGATATCCAACGTTTCTGCAGTTTCACTCGTCTCCACCTTCTGTCTGATGAGCCAAAGGAAAAAGGACATTTCACTGCTGCTGATCTTATCATGATTTTAACGAAGTTGTATGAAGAAAAACAAAACAAAAAACGCTTCAATCAACTTCAATCTTCAATTCAGGTTAAAAAACGCATTATAATGCAGGTTACTGACATTTGTACCGAGTGAAATATTAAATTTTTTTTCCTGTATTGCCTTATATTACTGCGTTACAGCAGAAATCAACGCATTACAGTAAATTATTGCTTTTGTAACGCGTTCCTCCCGACACTGTGCAGCATCTCTCTCAACAGAACCTGCTCTGACCCCCGCCGAGCTTCTCCCAGCTGTCTCCCACTATAACCTGAGATGATAAAAGACTCTTTTACACTATTCTCTGCCTGTTCTACTCTGAGTCCGCTCCAGAGTCCGATTACAGACTTGTAACAGAACTTTCTGGCCACATATGGATCCTGCAGGTTCAGAGACACTGCACCACGCCCCGATGACACAGGGATCCCTGTTCAGCCAGCATTCCCAGTCTCTACAGTACATAATGGACGCCAACTGGCAGCAATGTCCTTGCGTCTTTTGG
The DNA here is from genome assembly GCA_030544235.1 of Lepturacanthus savala. NCBI lineage: Eukaryota > Metazoa > Chordata > Actinopteri > Scombriformes > Trichiuridae > Lepturacanthus > Lepturacanthus savala. The sequence goes on from CM060474.1 coordinate 6,136,231, forward strand.
CTGCACCGTTTCCCCTGCAGCTCTTCTGTCACCACAGGGGAAACAGACCCTCAATCGCTTCCAGCAGTGGAGTCAGGTCCCCAGAGCTTCACCTCCCCAGAATGGTACCTCAGGGAGCTGATTCCTCCTGGGCTTATAGCAAGTTACCTACACGTTGGTCGGGCCAGGGTGGCCTATGTCACCAGCCTCCTCTCTGGCTGAGCTGTGCTGTGGGCTGCAGCCGTTTGGAAGAACATCCCCTAAGTGGCTTCATCCTTTCTGACTTTCACCGTGGAGACGAGGAGAGTCAACTGCAAGGAGGCCGCCAGCATTTAAACCCTGGTTCTCCTACCACTCATTGCCAGAAAGTTCTGTTCTTTCTTTTCATTTTTTTTTGAATAACAATACTGAAAAATAAAATAAGATTAAATTGACTAAAATCAAGAAAAAAATCTTGAAATAAGCAAAATTATCTGCCAGAGGTGGGATCATTGTTTTGCAAATAAATATAATAACTATATTAATAATAAGTAAATAACGAGTCTTTACCCTCGAGACCCAAGTCCTCGTCCAATAGTCCGAATATTTACACCAATCACCAATGTAAACATTACATATAATACTTGTAAGATCTGTATGCATTTATCAAACCTATTTTAGAAAGAACATTTTTCAAACACATTAAAAAAATGCCCCCAAAAATGAAAATGTAACTTTTTGCACAAACAGTGCTGACATTCTATTTTCATAACATAATGTGGCTGAATGTGCAATCAATAATAAAGACAGACAGTATTACATGGCTTTCTGCTGTGGATAACTCATGCTGTAAAGCTCTATACCATTTTTTTTCCATCCTATGCCACTTCATTTATTACACACCTGTCCATCCTGGAAGAAGAATCCCTCCTCTCTTACTCTTCCTGAGGTTTCCTACATTCTTTTCCTCCTTAAAGTTTTGTTTTTTTTCCTTGTATGGCAATCTTAATATTGTGTCTATATTAATTATCTTGTGAACTCTATGATTGTGTGAATATTATGTTATCTTTGCTGCTGTATGAAATTTCAGCACTGGTTATGTAATAAAAAACTTATTTAGGGTTAAAAGGATAGTTTGGGAAACAGGGTCTAAAAAAAAAAAAAACAATGTCAGAATATTTGCGTTGCTTTACCTCGCCATCAAACAGCCCTTTCCATCAGGAAACTGGAGTTATATCACTCGTAATTCACTCTGTCCAGCACAAACACGAATTTTACATCGCATCAAACAGAAATTTCTGGTTTACTGCTGCATCAATCAATGCGATTTTGTTATTTTATTATTATTATTATTTTTTTAATGTTAGTTCAGTGGAGTCCGGTGTTCTGTAGAAAAAAGGATGTACTTTGTTTTCCTGTAAAAATGTGTTTGACAGCAAGATAAAACAATACACACATTCTAAATATCAAGTACAATTAATCTGACTTTGATTACTTGATTTGTTTGCTTATGTTCTGCTGCAGATAGCCGTAGCAACCACTGATTAACATTAACACCTTATACAACCCCACTTTAAAAAATTCCTGTCACTCTATAAGAAAGGTAAAAGTAAGGGAGTGAACACACATTGGATGCAAATTACCATAATTGCAACGTAAGGTATCTCAGAAAATTAGAATATTGTGGTGCCATGCTCTAATCAGCTAATCAACTCAGGCCTTTAAATGGTCTCTCAGTCTAGTTCTGTAGGCTATACAGTCATGGAGAAGACTGCTGACCTGACAGTTGTCCAAAAAACGACTACTGATACCTTCCATAAGGAGGACAAGACACACAAGCTCATTGTTAAAGAGGCTGTTCACAGAGCTCTGAGTTTAAATACATTAATAGAGAGGCAAAGGGAAGGAAATGATATGGTGCAAAAAAAGTGTACAAGTAATAGGGATAACCACACCCTGGGGGGGTTGTGAAACAAAACCCATTCAAAAATGTGTTGTAGATTCACAAAAAGTAGACTACAGCTGGAGTCAGTGCTTCAAGTACCACCAACACAGATGTATGAAGACATGGGTTCAGCTGTTATATTCCTGGTGTCCAACCACTCACAGAAAGGTTTCACCTGAGTCAAAGACAAAAAGGACTGCACTGCTGCTGAGTCCAGAGTTATTTTCTCTGATGAAAGTAAATCTTGCATGTCCTTTGGAAATCAAGGCAATCAAGGTAAGAGTCTGGAGGAAGAGAACAGCAGCACAGAATCCATGTTGCTTGAGTTCCAGTGTAAGGTTTCTACAGTCAGTGATGGTTTGGGGTCCTGTCATCTGTGTTGGTCCACTGTGTTTTCCTAAGTCCAAGGTCAAAGCAGCCGTCTACCAGGAAGTTTTAGAAACTTCATGCTTCCTGCTGCTGACCAACTTTATGAAGATGCAGATTTCGTTTTCCAACAGGACCTGGTACCAAAGCTACCAAGACCTGGTTCAAGGACCATGGTACCCCAAACTAGCCAGCAAAGACACCTAACCTTAACCCCATAAAAAAATCTCTGGTTTAAGGAAGATGTGATAAACCAGACCCAACAATGTAGAACAGTTGAAGACCACAATCAGATCAACCTGGACTCTATAACACCTGAACAGTGTCAAAGACGGATGGACTCCATGCTGCAGGAATTCAGGCAAAAAGAGTCACAGCTAAATATTGATGCTGTACATGCTCATACATTTCATGTTCATACTTTCCCAACATGTTTAGAAATCTTAAATCTTAGATCGGTCTTTCTAAGATACTGAATTTGGGAGTTGTCAGTTATAATCATCAAAATTAAAAGAAATATACATTTTAAATATATTGGTCTGTGTAAAATTTATAAATATAATATAAAAGTTTCACTTTTTGAATGGAATTACAGAAATAAATCAACTTTTTCATGCTACTCTAATTATATGACCAGCCTTTGTATATCGATCTGACAGGACAGAAGACTCTAAAGAAAAAAATAGGAGGAGGAGTGTGTTTTATGGTGAATGAGGGCTGGTGTGATAGTACAAATAATAAATTGTGATCCCATTCCTGCTTATCTGATCTGGAGTTATTGACAATCAATGCAGACAGCACTTTCTACCAAGGGAATTTACATCTGTCATTATCACAGTGGTCTCCATCCCACCACAGGCCAGTACAGAGGCTGCTCTGTCAGCTCTTTGCAAAGACATGAACTGCTCACAGATGCATTGTTGCAGGAGATTTCAGTGAAGCTAATTTTAAAACTCCTGGAATTCCACAGGGCACATAAGCAAAGTGTAATGTAAGCAGCACGGCTTATGAGCTGCTCTACTGGACAAGTTTCAGAAGCACTCAAGGATACTACCTGTGAAAATCACAAGATCATGAAATAACCTCTGTATCACCCACTGATGTATTAAGACAACGTCAAGGTGGAAGGTAGGTCTGCACATTTTATTTTGACAACTGACCAGTTGACTTCCTGTCTGACTCCTGCTCTGTCCCCGACTGAATCTTTTTATTGAATGTTTTTGTTTGTGTTGTATATTGTATAAATGCATGCTTCTATGTCTAAAACCTGATGTGTGATTTGTAATTTTGACCTCAGGAAGAACAGCGCTTGTCTATGTACAAGACTAGATAATTCAACATTTCAGACTTTCAGTAGGTTTTCAGTAGTTAGGATGCTGCTCTGGAGAGATGGAGGCAAATGCAGCAGGAGACAAAGGAGAAACTTCAGGAGCAGCAACAAATATGATGTCTATGTCTCAACGAAACTAATTCCACAGCAGCATCCGTTATAGTTAGTGACCAAATGTTTGTAGAGGAGAGTAAGAAGACAAGAAGAGTTTCAGTCAACCAAGTTGTAATTGGTTCATTGGTCAGAGGATTTAAAAAAGTGTGGGGGGGGGATTTTTAAATGACAGACACAGGAAACATAGATTGTCATCACTTGTAAAACACTAAATGCATATTTCCAGCTACTTACCCATGGTAGAAGAACAAAAAACTTACATTTTACCAAATCAACAACAATTAAATATCAGATAGGTAGAGACCCTTTGTGTGTTTGTTGTAGTCTTTATACATATTTGGTGGCCCACCCACCCACAACCTTAACATGTTCATGCTTCATGCTATATTATGTTCTAATGTTCTAAAACACATGTTCCTGTCACATTATATGTGTTTTTCTTGTATTGTATATACATCTCTCATCAAAAATGATGGGTAGAGGACATAAAACCATCTCTGCAGGTCATTTAGAAAAGAAATGAACATAGAGATAGATAGATAGATAGATAGATAGATAACAGAAAAAAAATGTTATTGATGCATCTCCAACCACTGAGCTAAACACCTTACAGTCTGTTTTTATTTTGAGACCATGTGCAGCCAACAAGCCAGAACAGACATTAATCCTCTGGGGTCATGTGAGTGCATTGTGAGTTTTAATTAATAACTGTGCATAATTTTATCATAAAAACAGGATGTAAAATATCAACAATATCAACAATAGACAGTGAATATTTTTGAATTAAGCCAGTGAGATAAAACAAAAAACACATTTTTACAGAGCTGAGAGGCATCGCTTTCCCTACTTTTAAATTGTCATGATAATGAATTGATAATTATTCTTTCTCTGTGTGAAAATATGTGAGAACACATCCACTGAAAACAATGCGTCTGAGATGGTGAGATTTACTGCTGAGGAGCCACCAGATGATGATGGACGCAGCTCGACAGATTCTGAGGGTTTTGACATTGATAAAGAATAGTGATCACCCCAATGAGTAGTAAGTATTAAAGTTTAACATAAGTATTAAGTTTAAAGCTACTATAAAAATGCTGGCGTATTATAAGCCCTGGTTTCTATATTTGAACACCTTTAGTAAAGATCTTGTGTTACCACGTTCTTTAAACTATATGCTATATAGCAACTAGTGCCACTGCTCACATTGATATTCAGCCTTTCCATGGCTCCATCTGTCAAACCCACACACTTCAAGGAGTCCACCATCATTCCCATGGCCGATAAAAGGCCAGCTGAATGATTACCGCCCAGTGGCACTCACCTCCGGACCGATGAAGAGCCCTGAAAGAGTGGTTCCTTCAGCTGAATACACAATCAGGTGCTGCAGGAATAAGGCAAAGGTAATCATTAGGGATCTCAACCAACCACATCAAACCACCCTGCTGCTGTCAGGAAGAAGATACTGGTTATATCAGACCAGCACTGAGAGACTCAGGAAGATCCCCCCGTCTCCTGAATGATATGCCAATGCTAACATGTTTCCACTGCATGGTAATGGATATATGTAATACATATATTTGCATTTTAGATTAGTGTTTTCCACAATATAAGTAAGGCAACATTAGCTTAAGCTAACAGTTAGCCAGGTGGCTAGTCCTTTGGTATACAATGCTGTCTGACCATGTGATTGTTGTTTTTGAATCATCATCACTTTAACCTGTGTCACAGTTTATATATCAGTTTATATCAGTTTTTTCACTGATACAGACTTTATCAGACGTATTAAGTGGGTTTATTTATGAAACATGAAGTCATCCATAGTAAGAGGATCCACCATGAATAGGAAGTCATGGTGCTATTTAGAGGACACCTGATGAAAGATATGAACAAAACGTCATCAGACATCAAGTCATTCAAATTGTAAATCAGAAACCTTTTCATTTTAATTTCAGTGTGTGTGTGTGATCAGAAACAGTAAATAGTCATGAAGCAGCAGCGTTCAGTTCAGTCAGCTAAATGCTAATCGCATGTCCAAACCAAAACTCTGCTCATCAATCCTCCTTTCATCCTTCCTTCCCTCTTTCCTCTCTCCTTATTTCTCTGATTCTCTTTCCTTATCAATATTTCTTCCTTTCCTGTTTCATGCTTCACTATTCTTCCATCGTGTGCTTGTTGCTTACTTTCTATGGTTTTAGGTGAGGTCAGAGGGCATCAGTAATACCTGGTTACCTGTTTCAGGCGGTTTTGGAAATTATAGGCAAATACCACATTACTTTTTAAATGAAGTAACTTGATTACAATATTGTGTGTAACTCTGTAATGTAACTTACTTTTAAACCTGCAGCAGTCAACCCTCAGTCAAAATGAGGACAAATTTCTCTTCATAAAAAATATTTTTATTTTGTCCACAACACAGACTAAAACGTTTTAATTTATTAATCTGTTGAAGCGGCTTCAGAAACAACACGCCTCAATAAAGCTAGTAGCTAACTTGCTAGCTTTCATACCTAAGCTAAGGTTTAGTTTTTCACTTAGAATAATAATAATAAGATTTAGAATAATAATTTAATCAGTTAAATTGGGCCATTTTTTGGTAAATCACTTGGGACAATAACACAATACCAAATATGCCTTTTCCACGTATATGTATTAATAATAATGATGAATATTTCTGATGTATTGGAATATTATGTGATAAAATATTATTTAGGCTCTACAAATCTTGAAACATACATGAAAAACAACTCATATTGCTGCTAATAAAACAAGAACAGATCAGTTATGTGTTGTACACACACGCTAACACACCTATGTATACAAGATAAGCTAACGCTACACAAAAGCTAGCACCCAGTCATATGTAACAAGTTAAGTTACACAAACACAGTAAAAGTAGTGACTACTTTGATGTTTTAGTTGAACCACATGTCATATACATGTGTGTTTGTGAGTGACACAGAGGGTTAGGCCCATTTTAGCTGAAACCATGTGGCCCATTTTAGCTTAAAGGGTTAAGGCAAATTGGGCCACCAAGATAAATGTCACTTTTCCAAAAAACATGTTAATATATCCAACTAACAGCATTATTTCTGATGGATGCCATCAAGACAGATATTGTGCATAGTTTTTAATAGATTTATCATCCTTATAATAGTTTTCGTTAGTTTTGTCATTCCAGGCTACTTAACATAAACATTTCTGGTTCAGTCTAGATTTGAAGTATTGTCTCATCACCACAGAAACCATAAACTAATCAAATCACCATAGAAACCATAAACTAATCAAATCACCTTTTACTAGTCAACCACAGTTATGTCAACAGTTTAAATCCTTTATAGTCATTAGCTCTAATTTCCAGAGGGGCTGGGACCCCCAAACTTTAAATGGCCCATTTTACCTGATATCAGCCTATATTCAGCTTGTTTTGTGTTTTTCTAAAATGTTACACATAAAAATTGCCACATTGGGACTTTCTGCAAGTTTAACTGAGCAGAGTTGTGATGAGATTGAATATTTTCAGTTTGTGCCAGCCTGTCTATATAAATTAGCATTTAAACAATATCTCTGTTTGTCTTTGTATAGACTATAATGCTCAGCAGAGGTTAGTGAATAGAAACATGAATGTAGAATGTCAAACTATTTGTGTTACTCTACAAAAACTAGTAAAATAAAGATATATGCCCATTTAATGGGAACATTTAAAAAGAAACTACAAGTTACTTTTGGGTGTAACTGAGTTACTTTTTCTTTGAAGTAATTAGTAACTAACTTACTAGTTAGTTACTAGTTACTAGTCAATGTGGAGTCACATAGTAAAATGTATCTGGTTCATTTTGTCCTCCTCCTTCTATCAAATCTTTTCCTTCCATCATCTTCTTCAATCAGTTCTGTCCTTCATTCTCTGACTTCTTTTTTCTTCCTCCTCTCCTCCAACAATCCCTCATTTACTTGTCCGTTCATCTCCTGCTCTTCTTATTTTTTCTCTCCTTTTCTCTCCTCATTTCTCATCTTCCTACATCCCTTGTGTACATCCTTTTTCTTTAAGTCATCCCTCACTCTGTCCTTCCACTTCTCCTCCCTTTCCTGTCTCTCTCCTTCCTTTCTTGCTTTTTTTACTGTCATTATTCCATCTTTTTCTATCTGTAATTTTTCCTCCCTCTTCTACTTTTTTCCCCATTTTTAACCCTTATAAAGTCTTCAGGTCTGTGGGACCCATTTTCAGTTTTTTCTGCTGAAGAAAAATGATACAAATGATTATTTTTTCAATCTATGTAGGTGGATTAATATGTTCTCCAGATAGTTGATGTGTAAACTGACCTGAGAAGATTACATTTCTAATGAAATTCAAATGAATAAAACACAATAGGTTTGGAAAACTTGGTTGTCAATGATTGTCCAGTTATGGCTGATTTATGATGCATTTCCTTATTTTCTTATATTTTAATAATACAAAAAATACAAGGGGCATTTCTATCCAGAAATGTGATCCAACAAAGGTAAATGGAAAATGAAATGTACAATTTTAGAAAAAACTGTCCAGAACTAGAAAAAAAGTGATTTTAACAAAGGTAAAGAGAAAAAATGTAAAAAGTGCTGTTTATTTTACATGCAAATGGAATGAAGTAAATATCTGCTCAGTATTTTAACAAAAAATGCTTCAATATGTTGAATTAAGGGCTCTATACAGTTTAAAAATATATATTAGTTCATTTCACCTCCTCCTTTCTTTTTCTTTTTTATCATTTCTTCACTTGTTGCTTTTTCTCCTTGTCCGTTTATACTTCTTCCTTCATCTCCTCCCTCTTTTCTTTCCTTCTCTCAGACCTTTGAAGGCAGAAATTGATTCGATCCCTGGTTGTGCTGAAACAAACAGAAGTTGATTAATTCATGTTTGCGTTCTCTCGCTCTGATAAATGAGTTAGTTCACGAATACAAAAAAACTTGTTAACACGAGAAGAGAGAGAGAGTTAAACTCTTTATAGCGTGAGCAGTAAATGGGATCATTGGCTCGTTTAGCCTATGGGCTAATAAGAATTCAGTGTGTGTGTCCATTTGTTGGTATTTGTGTGTTTGTTTAGTGTGTGTGTGTGTAGTCATTGATCAGACTGACAGAGACTTATTATGGTGTCACTGTATGCGACCCTCCTCTGACCCCGCTGGCGGTAAAAGTGTGAGTGTGTGTGTGTTTGCGTGTGTGTGTGTGTTTGTCCTGCTAATGACTTGTCAGCTTCCACCACAAGTGCCAAAGGTGACGCTTCCTCCCCGGAGACACACACCCACACACACCCACACACACACCCCGAGAATACAAATGGACACGTTATTTATTCTGATTTCGCCGCCTCTTGAACACACAATTATTAACAAATGCTGAAACCTCAAGAAGTGTTTCTGTTGAAAAAATATGATGTTTCAGTCCAAGAATTAGATGTTTAATAGACATCAGGGGTCCACAATTAGGTTTAGCCTCAGGCTGATGTGGTTTTAAGTGAACAGATGGCAGGCTACATAATTAACCCTCTATTGCATACAATATTACTCAGACATGGTAAAACATGTTTTGAATATTTTTATTACTTAAAAAATGGATATATTAAAAAATATGTAAGAAAAAGTTGTAAACATAGTCTCAGGATAGTTTCATGCTTTCCAAAATTTTGAATGAGACAACCTGCGGTTGTGAGACAGTGATGCTCACATGTCAAATGTCCAAGAGTAAACAGGATATCCTGGTCATGTGACCTCATAAAGACTCAACAGTGCATTTCATGTCACTGACATCTTATGGTTTAAGCCAACCTGCAACTACCTTAATGAAGAGTTATCCTCTAGAACTCTTTTTTTAATGCTAGTTTACCAGATGACAGTAGGAAGTTGTCTGTATGCAGATGATTCCACTGTGTATCATACAGAAACAACATATGAAGAATTTAATAAAATTTTTTGTAATGTAATTAATGTGCAAAGCAGGGAAGTCAGTAAATCAGTCTGCATTGATCTATGAAGAATGTGTGTGTGATTCTGCATCTACAGCTTTATTAAACTGTATGAAAAGCTTCTTCTGCAGCATCTGTATGGAGCTACTATTGGGTCAAATGTATTGTACTTAGAAAAAAATGTAATTTCATTTTTCACTTTGATATATTTTGATATTTGGAATCCCATTTCTCTCAGTTGCATGGTTTATCTTTTCAGATTTTTTAAGAGTTTCAATTCATTTTGTTATGGTTTCAGATCTTATTTTTTCAGTTTCAGATTTCTGACCCTGATCTAGTGTGGGGGGGCGTGGCACCAACTGAAATGGGTGTGGCATCATGACTGACAGCTTCATTAAAAGACTACAGACTTGCCCCTATCATGTTGCCTTCAGGTAATGTAGGATTTGACATGACTGGGAGTAAAAAAAATACTTTCAGTGACAAACATTCATTTGCACACAATGCAGGAATATCCTGCCCAGCTAAAATGTTTTTTTTAATTTCCAAGGCTATTCAGTGGAAAATGTTTTAGAGAGTGTTCTGGGGACCAACTGTAGTACAGGAGTGACAGAATTACACCAGATTGTGCACTTGCACACAATTAAAGTCCTGAAAATTCCGATTTCCATGTAGATAAGTTGATAGATCTGGAGACGGCAGATGTTACACACATCTGTTACTATGTTAACCTTCATTAAATCACTTGAAAATGTCTCACACACAATTCTACACACTTCAGGTCGGTTGTGGCTTATTATTCAACTTTTTTAAGAAAGCATCAGGTCAGTGAAGCTCATTTACAACTTCATTTTTTAACAAAAAGCAAGGTCTTTTATCCTTGAAACATGTCATTTAATATTAAACTATGTGATCACTTACAAGGTGAGATACATTATAATTATCACTGAAATATCATTGCTCTGATATAATTATATAAATAGCCTTAACAAATCCATTCATTTTTATTTTTTCTATTGTTATTAACCTCTGAACCATTCATTTCCTGAAGAAAAGCTCATTTTGCACATCCAAACACAGAATTATAACACTTTTGTCTTTTCAAACCTCCATTAAAACACATAAAATCCTCCCTTAAATACTGCTGACTCCACCATGGTTGCACCTGTTGCTATTTACAGTAATTCTCAGTAAATCAGACACTTTTTTTGCTGTTGTTTTTTGTGCAGTATTCCACCAACGAGTGGTTTGAACCCTGGATCCTGCTGATATTAACCTCAGCAGGTTATGACAGGTGATGACAGATGAACATGATGAATATATGACCGGTGCTTGATGACAAATCATCCCCTTAACTTCCCCCCATGGGCTGCAATTTACTCTTGGCCATCTGTCGCCAGGCACCACATAACAGACCCTTAACGTCCCCCCTGGACTCACGGCTGCAGCAGAGAAGAATATAAAAAAGGCAGAGGGAATTAATTATTGACGATTTTATTTTACAACACATATAGTTTTCCAGAACTGGCTCGACTTATCCAGAAACTATGTAATATTGGTTTTGATTCATCTGCCTGTTGATGGTTTCAGAATTACCTCTCAGAAAGATCACCAAAAATGCTAAAATAATGTCCAGTGGTCTAAAATGGAAAGGAAAACCAGAAACACATGGAAGAAAAAGAGAAAAGTTGAACAGACTGAAGAATAGTCTGGCCTGTTCATCACATACAATGGATCATGGATCAGTTTGCCTGTATCTAAATACTTGAAGAGGTCATGTTGCCTTATGCTGAAGTGTGAGTTTCAACAAGACAATGACCCCAAACACACTAGTATAGGAGCTAAATCTTGGTTTCAGACTAATAAATTAAAGTTTTGGAGTGGTCAACCCAATCCCTGGACCTTAATCCCAGTAAAAATATGGGGGGTGATGTCAAAAATGCTGTTTCTGAGTTTCTGAGGCAAAACCAAGAAATGCAGAGGAATTGTGTTTACTGTTGTTATTAAACCATCCTTAGCTGAGACACCTGTTCAGAGGTTGGTCGACTATGTAACATAGATGTGAATCAATTCTCAAACCTCAACTTTTGTCAACTAAACAACTAAATATTACTTTTTGATTCAGATGAATGATGAACCCTGATGATTTTTCAGTTTATACAGTAAATATTTGAATTTGTAAAGAAAATGCAGCCACTGACATTTCTTCGAACAGCCTAATTTTTCATTAATACATTTTTTTCTTAATTTTCTGTAAAGTAACAAAAACTGATAACATTTTATTTTCACATTTTGATTAAGGTTATACAATCTAGTGTTCCCAAAGCATCGTCATAAAAATGTATTTTATTTATTAGAAGTATTTTGTCTTTACTCAGGTTTTAAACACACTCCATATAATTTTGAACATGACTGTATATGCATCATCTTGTAAAGTAAAGGATATCCTTTTTTTATGCTGATTCTTTTATTAATGTTTTTTTTTTAAACTTTGCTTTGTTAACACATGTGGTGCTGTCACATTCACATAGGCTGAGAAAAATGTTTAATTTAGCTGTGGTTTATGTTTTTCAGCATAAGACGCTGTCCACCTCCTTTTAATTAAGGCCTAATTTGTCATTTGACTTTCAACATGGATAAAAGTATAACAAGCATTGGATAGCGTTGCATTTTTTTGTATTTGGAAATGTTTTGCAATAGAACAATCAGTTAGTCTTAGGTCTAATGAGTTTATCTCCTTATCAATCAATGAGTAGTTCAGTAGAAGCTATAATGAGAAAAGGTGTCATGCATGACCATAAAATAAATATAATGTGTGTGTTCAGCAAATAACGTGTGTTGTGTGTGGGGAGGGGTGCAACCGTTTCTATTTATTTATTTAAATGAACATGTAAATAATAAGAACTGTGGTTGTATCCAGGTGAGTCTGCTGACTTCAGGTATTTTACAGCTGAGGGGTTGGAGTGTTACAGCAGTGGCAGCTGTGTGTTTTAATCTCTGTGGACAGAGTGAAGAGAGATTGTGTTGAACAGTCTGGCTGATGTCAAGGAGAAGTAGAGAGGGGAGGGGCTGTCACACACACACACACACACACACACACACTGTACCTGATACTCGTGTCAGACAAGTAATCGGATCAACCCCTGAATGTTCTTTGCTGACAGATTTAGAAAGATGAGTCATTATTTACAACAACCAGGAACCAGAAACAAGCAAAATAACATCATTTGAACCACATTTATACATGTTACATCATTACCTCTGTAATTGTTATAACTAATAATAAATTAGTTTCTGGTGACAATTTGATGTGATTGTTTTTTATAGATTTTATAGATTTTTTCAAAACATGCCTATTTACATTGGAATGTTATTTTCATTTATTACATTTGTATTCATTTTGCATAATGAAAACAAGATTTCAGTAATCAATCGTAATTATATTGCTTCCATTCCATGACTGAAAAGCAGCAAGAAGAAAATATTATATTACCAACACCTTTCTTTAAAAATAAGCAATAAAATAATTAGATGATAGATCCATCAGCCATTTAACAGTCACCGCCAAAAAATACAAAACAGCCAAAGAAAAATATTGAGTTTCACATCTAATTATAAAAAAAATGCTGCAGCAAAACAAACTAGGAAATCATTAGAGATAACTAGAGACAGTTACCTCCTGCTGCTGCTCACAGATTGATTCGATTATTTCATGGAGTTTTGAAGATTGGAGTCTATGGTTTTGTTTTGTTGTGTGATTATTTAAATATGCTGCAGTGGAAGAAGAAGAAAGTGATAATGACGACAGATGTTTGTGTTCGACAAAGAACAGCAAAACAAACTGAAACTTTCCCATTTTAAACAACGTTCGTGGCCAGTTTTGGGATTAACGAGCTGGACTTGAACACAACTGAAATGTCACGTTTTGCTGTATATAGCTGTGCTGATTTCAGAATTCATGAAGTGCACCTGAATGCTGTTTGGGAGGATATCAGAGACCAAGAGAGGTGGGCCAACATGAATAAAAGAATATATAGAAAACACTGAATATTTGCCTCCATGTTGGGCCAAATAGAAAAGAAGATATGAGTGGCTTATCTCCAAGAAGCACAAACATTTATTTGCATTCCCATCTCTCGCTTTATGAAATCACACACTTCGCTGCAAGCTCTCGCAAGCCTTGAGTTTGACCCATGTGACCTGTTCTGATAAATGTTTAAACATGTCATCTGATGCGGATCAAAGAACACAGCGATTGTTCTTGTTTGGCTTCTACAGCAACAGAAATAAGTGAAGGGAACTGAACAGAGTCCAACCCTTTGAGGCCTTTCTGTCGCTTTCAAGCCGAGACATTCAGCGCTGCATCATGACCTTTAACCTTTAGACAGTGAAAGTCCCCACTGCTCTCTCTCTCTCTCTTTCTGTGTGACTTCCTCTCTTGTGGGAGTAACCTTGTTAAATAAAGCTCCATCTAAAATAACTCCATCCTGCCTGTCTGCTCTGCTATAAATCCTTCCTCAAACACAGAGGAGAGAGTCGATCAATATCAAACCACCAACACTGAAAAGAAGTGTGTGTGTGTGTGTGTGTGTGTGTGTGTGTTTTATCATGTGAGTGATAGTACTGCAGACGTTGCTTTATTAGATCCATAAAGCTCAGTCAAGGTCATCTATTCTCATTTATTGAATATGTTTTACTGCTTTTCCTTTGATTGTTTTTACATTTGGAGGGTTTACAAAGAAAATATTCCTTCATTCAAATGTAGCAGTAGTTAAATACTAAATTATTTACCATCATATTTTAACAGAAGGAGCTGTGTTGATGAACTATTCTAGAGATAATTTTAAAGCATTTCCTCTATGTCATTTCCTCTATTTCATGTGAAATTAAGTGATACTAGAGAGATTAGTCACCAAGCAATTGATATGTTACTCAGTAAAGATTATATATATAATCCTCTACTGCATGAAAACTACTGAGACATGGTAAAACTTTTTAAAATGTATTTATTACTTAAATAGTCTAAATAATAGATAGATATATTATCAAAAGATATAAGATTATTACTATTATATTAAGATTATTTCGTGAAAATTTTCCCAAATTCTGAATAAATGACAACCTTCAGTTGTGAGACAGTGATGCTCACATGTCAAATGTCCATTAGTAAACAGGATATCCTGGTCATGTGACCTCATAAATTGCATAAACTGCCGAACTGCAAAAACACTGATTTTATATCACAGCTTTTTAGAAAAGTGGAGATAAAGTAATCGTTACCATATGGAAACATATATATATATATATATATATATATATATATATATATATATATATATATATATATATATATATATATATATATATATATATATATATATATATATATACACATTTACTCATCTGTCTCTCCACCAACTCCAGTCGTATAACTGCAAATGTGAGTTGCTTGAATATAAAAGCAGCTGGTATTGTGGTGTAATAATGTGTGTATCATGTATCAGTGGAAGCAGCATGATTAGTAAAAACCCTCAGATGTCGCTGCCTTAATATCATACTGTGTATGCAGGAATGTGTGTGTGTATATTTTCCTTTTATGTCGGCCTTATAATTCTTGGTTTTGATTGAATTGTATTGAAAACCTAATTAGTCCCCACAGGGGACATTCACCCATTACAGCAGCTCAACATTAGAGAAAGAATAAGAAAAGGAAAAAAAAGTGAGCCAACAAATAACAGGAACTAATGACTCACGATCTGAACAAGCTACTGAGATATAAAGACTAAACATGTACTTCAGTGGTGCCAGAGGATTAAAAGGTGTGTGTCCCATGATAGGCTGGTACCTGTCTGAGGAGGAGTCAGTGCTGTATACAAGTAAACCTTTATATAAGGAGCAATGAATGGATTGTGTAAAGCAGTGGTTCTCAAAGTGGGGTCTGAGGACATCCAAGGGTCCTAGAGAGGGTTCCACTGGGTCATAGCTATCATACACTTTCTGTAATAAAACATGTGAAAGCAAAATCAGGACCTGGACACATTTTATTAAATGGGTGTGTGTGGTTTAACTGGTGTCAGGGTTAAGAACCACTGATGTAATCAGATAGACAAGATAATTTAATAATAGGGGAAAAAAAATAACTTAATTGATTTTAGCAAAAGACTGAAATTTAACAAAGAGTGAAAAATGGATAGACGTGTGTGTGTCCACTGTTTCATGTTTCAAAAATCGAAGAAACTGTACCAGAAAATACCACAAGGACGTCTGTAAGGTTGTGAGGTCACAACTATGCAGTCTCAGCCATTCAAATCAGCCAATCAAAGGAGAGGCTCATTAATATTGTTGAGACAGACAGAAATCGACATGTCCGTCTAGTGATGTTTGAGAGAGGAGATATAAAACTATATTGATTCTGGTACTTTAAAGCACAACCATATCCCGTTAGAGATATCAAAACCTCAAATAAACCTAAGAAAGATTTAAAATATGCCACCTTCATGATATCTTTTGGCATTTTTCTTTTCAGGAAGATGATTTGAAACATTTTTTATTACATTTCTGACAAAGCACAACGAAGGGCAAAGACTGATGTCAATTCATTTCCTTTATATAAGAGTAAGCCGGCACTGGGCTGCTGGTTTTTGGCTTGTTCAGAAAAAGCTGTCAGATCCGCACACAGATGATGTGGTTAGAGTTCAGAAACATTTAGCATCTGGGGAAACTTCACACTTTGTAACATAATGAAGACGAACAAACCCTCCTCCCTCCTGCACTGGTCTGTGGACAGAATGTTCCAGAGGTCAGTGGGTCGCTGAGCTGTTTGTAAAGAGTGTTTCAGTCTCTGTTCACATTATTAACCCACAGAACAAACTGCTGCTGCTACAAGCATCAAACACACCAGCCATGATGTCCACTTAACTCTGACTTTGGCAAAAATAAAATAAAATATGTGTGCATAGCTTTCTCAAGAACAGCTTATAATTACAGCAATGAAATGTTAAGAAAGTTTACTATTAATCCTCTAATTGCATGACATATTACTTAGACATGTTCAAAACTGTTATGTTTGTATTCCTTAAAATGGCCTAAATCATTGATATATAAAAAAATACGTAAGTTGTAAATGCCTAATTGTAAAAACATATATTTTTATCACAGGTTTTTAGAACAATAAAGATAAAGTAATGGTTGCCATATGGAAACACTATGCAATAGAGGGTTAAGAAGCATATGTTGTAAATGTATCATAATATGAATCCTCAGTGAAATAACACAATCTAAAGACAGTGTTTCATGCGTCTCTGTTTATTATGCAGCAGACAGAAACAGAAGTTGTACTTCAAGTTTATTGCCATATAAAATGCTGAGTGATGCCATCTATTAAATCTGCATGTGAAACGATATGAACCTAAAGTTATTTATTGTCTCTTTAATTCAATATCCATAAGAAAAGAGAGGAAGAGCAGTGCTCATAAAACTACAAAATTAAAATCTTATTGTAAAATATGAAGAAAAAAAAAGAATATTTAGAATATTAAAAGCAATTCACTGGTGAATGACTGTGTGACTGGGTAGCAACAACCAACAAACACCCAAAGTGGAAAATTGAGTCATTCTGTGAAACTCAAAGTGATCCTTCAGGTCACCATGTTTTATTCTGTCAGATCATTCACATGAGTCAACCTGCTGCAGGTGGGAACCTGTACAATAATTAGTGTTGTCACCTTCACTGTGGAACAATAAAGTACACGTTGCTACTGGCCTCAAGCCTGAGGGACAAGAGTGTTGTCCTCACTCCATGAACCTCTGAGTGTCAGGCACATTATTTCCTGCATTTGTTGAGCATCATTTCAAAGTCTTCTGCTCCTCTCAACATGGAACAAGGAAATAAAGAGCCAGTGAGTGGAAATCACAGCTGCACCACTACAGACTACACTGATAACTGTTTAAGGCCCAAAGAGGTAAAAGTATTCAATAATTCACAAAAAAGACTGAAAACACGACCGCTTTGATTTATCTGGTCCCATTTGAAAAGGATCTGACCTCTAGATTAGGACCATATATATATATATATATATATATATATATATATATATATATATATATATATATATATATATATATATATATAAAACTTTTCTCCTTATATATACTACCTCTGGAGTCCATTTTTAGGAAGCATGGTGTTTCCTTCCACTGCTTGATGTGCAGGTGTATTTACCATTAAAGGCCCCAACCAAAGACTCCCTTAAGGCTCTGTTTAATTGCAGAAATGACAGCAAGACATACTAAATTATACCCTGATATATACTGTCTAATGTCTATGGTTCAAATTATACCCCAATATACATTTTAGGCCATATCACCCAACCCGAATTTCGTGTACATACTCCCCTCAACCTATTTATTTCAGTTTTCTTTATTACTATTCCTGGTGTATTTGAGATAGTTCTACTTTAACAGCATCAGGAGTCAATCCTCTAATAGTGTAGAAATAACATAGTTACCACATGTTAGATCACAGTCAACTGATGGAAACATTAGTAGTGAGTTCAGACACAGACATGAACTGTCTCTGTATTGTTGTGTCTGTAGTTGACTAAATAAAATCTGATATTTATCCTAAGCAGCTACAACTGTGAAATAGGAAAACATGGTGCAACTAGTGTTACTAATGTGGTCTTCGTAGTGTCTCGGTTTAGGCCAATTCCTGAGGTTAAAAACATATCTGTAGTTTAGCTGCTAAAAGCTTCACTTCCTGACCCTAACCAGCTAGTCTACAGCTGACTGTGTGTTTCCTCTTTGCTGCTGAGCAGGTCTTCTACAGCGTTCCCTCTAAAAACAGCTGCCTGCTGCGGCCCAAAACGATGCAGTGAGAGTGCTGAGAGCGAAACAAAACAGTAAAGTTGCAGCCTGACAGTTTAAACAATGAGCCGAAACTCACTGTAAAGCTCCATAAAGCAGAGGGGAGCTGCAGAGACACTGATAATTCTCTGTAGGTTCATCACTATGAGCCATACTCACACATTAAACACTAACAGAGTTATAAAGAAATATCGGTTATAGCTGCTTTAAATATGATTCTTGAATTCCCCAAAAAATTACAGCTATAGTTTGACCTTGAAGCTTTTCATTATGTCTTCATGACTACAGAATCTGCTCCAGGTCCTTATGAAGTAGACCTGTAGTTCTCAAGACCACTTTTCTGTGGCCTTGGTCTCGACAGTCTTTGGTGTTGGTGTCGCAACGTCTTGGACTGGCAGAAAGGTCTGAGGGATTTGGCAGGGTTTTCCTAGGATTATTGGTGTTGGTATCTGTAGTTCATTGTGTTACTGACGTCTGGTGGAGAATGGAGAGATAAGTTTGGTTCATCTGACCCAGTTTCACTCAAGGTTTGTCCACTAGAATCCATATAAAGAGAGTTGCTTGCGCCTGGTAAGAAAAGGTCCATAAATGTACAAAAACTCAGTAATATCATTATACCAGAGCTGACTGGAGGCATGTTCATGTACTACAGGAATTGTGCAATGAGAACTAACCACAGATACACAGCGGACATTTTTATTTCTTTTCTTTTAAAGTAGAGCAGCAGGTCCTCTGGTGTTTGTTTGGTTTTTCTGTCATTGTTTCTACTGTCATTGAGTCACTGCATCACACTATCAGCACTTCAAAACTCTAGTGCCCATTCATATAGTTATAATGGTAATGAGACTTCATGGTGCATTCAAGTGCACCTCGTTGAAACATGAATCGATTGAAGTTTCTAACTTCAATTTCTATCTTCAATTGAAGTTAGAAACTTCAATGCTGTCTATGGTTCAAATTATACCACAATATAAATTTTAGGCCATATCACCCACCACTTATATTGTGTATACATGTATACTCCCCTCAATCCATGTATTGTATATTTCAGTTTTCAGCATCAGGAGTCATACTCTAATAGTGAAAGAATGATGGTCTATACTACACGTCTCATAAACTTGGTCAAAGTGGGTCAAAATTTTACGTTCAAATTTCATAATGAAACCTGCAAATCTTTCTTTTACAAATAAGGCCAGTGATCCTAAAACTAGTGATTTCACAACTGCAGTATTTTAGACAACTGCTGCAATAAAATGGTCAACTATATCAACGAGTATGAAATCTAGGTTGTTAAAATAACTGATAACTGCACAAAACACTGATTTGACAGTTGACACTTAGTATTCAACTGAATCATAATCCCAGACTCTTCATAAGATCATCTTGTGATAATTTCATATTTTCCCATCTATTTTAAATGATATTTGAGTCTGAGTGTAAATAACAGACAGATATCACTCAGGTTGACCTGTTCCTGATGGCTGAGACGCTCTTTGCAGATGCTTTAAAAAATGTTCCATAACTTTCACAAACTTATTTATATGTTTTTACTGGAGTCTGACCAGAAATAACTGCTTAATTTTGGCAGCAAATATGAATTTTATTATTGCAGAGACAAACATCATGTAGGAGCTGAGTGCTGGCGTCAAACCAAAACAGCAAATGAAAATGTGTATGATCCAGACTCTGCTGTTTGGGAATTTGCCGTCGGTTCCTTTCCCCCCGTCCCACCCACCAAATTATTTGATTTGGTGAGTTTTCCTCAGTTTTATGATTAACTGTAATTATTATGTACGACGCATACACAACACACTGAAAGACAATTACTTCATAATTGCTTTCAAAGCAGACAAAAAAGAAAGAAAAAGCAGGATGAGGACATGTTGCAGAGAGGAAGGAGTGAAACAGAACACAGCAGAGGCAGGAAAAGAATAAAACGCTGCCATTGATTCTCCTCCTTTTACCTTGCAGTTAGGTCAATGATATGTCGACTTTCAGCAATACATTTCAATTGATATTTGTCCAAGAGCAATATATTATTCATTGCTGTAGAAACAGACACACACTCATTACGGGATGTTACACTCCAGATGGACCCAGCAGCATCTGAATGCCAGGGTATGCATGTGTGTGTGTGTGTGTGTGTGTGTGTGTGTGTGTGTGTGTGTGTGTGTGTGTGTGTGTGTGTGTGTGTGTGTGTGTGTGTGTGTGTGTGTGTGTGTGTGTGTTTTCAGCTGTGGTGGATGAGTAAATTAACTGTGTGTGTGTCCTCAGGCAGCGGACCAGTTCTCTCATCCTCACTTCCTAATAAGATTTAAAGCTGAGTTGTCCAGCTAACACACACACGTGCAAGTACACACAGATAATAGGTTCCTTCCTTCATCCCAGCTGCACTCACAACTGCTGCAAATGTTCAGCCAATTTAAAGTAACACTGGTTGACCTACAGGGGGCGGTACATCATTTTTATGGCAACTTTAAAGTGGCTATAATTGTGTTTTTTGTTGTTGTTGTTGCTTTTAATATAATATAGATAAATAACATATACTGTCTGAACTGTCAGTCTTTAAAATGTTGTGTGTAGCTTTCATTAATGAACCTACAGAGAATTATCAGTGACTCTGCAGCTCCTCTCAGCTTTACAGTTTTATAGTTTATGTGTACAGCTGAAACTTCACTGTTTTAGTGTTTGGCAGCAAGCAGCTGTTTTGTTCAGAGAAAAAGTTATATATGTATAAGTTGTATTCACTGTGCAGCTGCCCCATAGACCTTAAACATTAGTAAGGAATAGACCCAGAGCCTCATTCAAAGAGGCCCTTTACCCTGTCTGGCCAAAATCATAGAGAAACTGGCACATAAACAATTAATTCACTTTATTGATTGAAGTCTTATTCTGTCTGATCTGCAGTCTGAGTTTAACACAGGCCATGGACGGACTACTGCCACACATAAGGTCCTTCATGAAATTATTACTACCATGTATAACAACCAGACCTGTGCAGCTGAATTTATAGACGGAACCAAAGCTTTGGACTCAACCACGTAGACATTTCATCATCTTGCAAAGACATAGCAGCATTGCCTTGTCCAGTCAATGCTGCAACTGGTTTGCTACCTACCTGGCTCATTGTGTTAACCAAGTGGACACTGTAAACACCTTGATTCATTGATGAAGTCATGTCACCTCTGCTACAATAATTGGTGATATGCACTCTGTGACTTGTTAGTATTGGGCCGTTACCAGTTGTTTTAGTCAGACTAACACAATAATTCTTTTTTAAGGTGTCATGTAAACTTAGTGACTGTGTCAGAACCACTTGTCATCTCTAAAGGTGTGCCCCAAGGCTCCATCTTCGGCCATATCTTGTTTTACATCTATATAAATGATTGGTAGCAGATGTGACATGTTTTAGTTTCTTTTTACTTTAACATATGAATTATTTTGAAATTCAGCGGATATGATCTGTGTAGCTCACCTTTCCTCCTTTACATTGTTTCTGACAGATAGAGGTATGTTGTTGAGACTTAGGGACTGAAATGTTATCTTTATTGATGTTCACTGGAACTTTTGCAAAAAAAAAATATTGATATAAAACTGTTTAGAGATGTGTTTATGGTGCTTTCTATCCTGTAGGGTTGTTTCTTTGTTGTTTCAACATAGCCAGAGCTGTTGGTACCAATGACACCTTCAAATATCCAGCTGGCCCTGCACTTCATTCTGCTATGTCCACTCTTCAACAAAGCTTTCATCCAACAGTCTTTCCACATCCTTCATCTGCTTCTCAGCTCCAAAGAGACAAAATGTCACCATTAACTTCTCCAGCCTTCCTAAGATCTACAGTGCTGATGGTTCAGAGTTGGAGTTTGTCAGCTCCTATAAAAACCTTGGCTTCTGGTTGGACTCTGAATCTTTCTTATTTAACACTCCACATCAATAACCTTCTGGCTAAAGTAAAAGCTAGATTTTTTCTATTGAAAGACACATTTCTTCACACACTCTGCCAAATACACCCTCATGAAAATAACCATCCTCTCTGTGTTCGTCTACAGCAATACAATGTACAAATGTACAACTTTGATGCCACAATGTACAACATGGCATCAAATAACTGAACACACCCTACCACTCAGTAATCTGCTTCGCCACATGTGCCTTCACCTTTCTTTACATTGGCTGCATCCATTCCAACCTGGGGATGACACCTCACTACCTCTCAAATCTCCTGCACATTTCCAAAAGAAATCATAGGCTAATGATTCCAAAAGTCCATACTGAATTTGGCCATATCATTTAACCTGTTTAAAACTGACTGAGGGCGACATGGTGGCGCAGGGGTTAGCGCTGTTGCCTCACAGCAAGAAGGTTGCAGGTTCAAGACCTCCTTGGTCCTGGGTCTGGGACCTTTCTGTGTGGAGTTTGCATGTTCTCCCCGTGTCTGCGTGGGTTTTCACCGGGTACTCCGGCTTCCTTCCACAGTCCAAAAACATGCTCAGGTTAATTGGTGACTCTAAATTGCCCATAGGTGTGAGTGAATAGTGTGTGTGCCCCACGATTGACTGGCGATCATCTGGGGTGTATCCCTGCCTCTCGCCGTAATGCGCTGGGATAGGCTCCAGCAGACCCCTGTGACCCTAATGAGGAATAAGCAGGTATAGATAATGACTGACTGAAAACTGACTGATGTTGACCAGGCCTTACTTTTCTCAGTCTGCTGTTAGAATTTCCATTACATCCAGTAATCCACCTTCTTTTGTACAGTGTTCATTAATTAAGACCTATTCATCCACCTATGTTTATAGCTATTTTCCTATGTCCTGTCATTGCATGCCATACTGTTCTGTATCTGTGCTGTATATGTGATTTGTGGCACAATATAAACTTTCGATATTTATGAGTAGGGTCTGAAGTTATTTAAAGATATCCATCTTATTTATGATTTACCTGTTTTTTTCTTTATCTTCACTTAAAGCATATGATGTTCCATAGAGCAAACCACCGAAACATATCACCTACCCTCTATTTTATAGTCTATGGCCAAAAATGGCACTGGACTGGAACAACATGTTGAAATATTTAGCTGAAAACCCAATCAGCTCAACCAATTTAACTTTTCACACAGAACATATCTCACTCCCAGCCAATTTAAATGAAGCCTTCTCTATCTCCAATATCCCCTCTTTACAGAGAAGGTCTGGCTGGTTGTTTCTTTTGGACATGTTTTGGTCTCGTAATGATATTCTTTTCTTTTTGAAAAAAGTTTGTAGCTATGTTCTACACATATTTTTAGCTGTGAAGTAGCATGCATCCCCCGCTGTTTTGCTCCTTAATGACCTGTCTTTGTTAAACATGTCACAATAACAAAGACACATTTCATTAGCCGGTCTAACAGCAGCAAAGAAAATCCTGGCATGGCACTGGAATACTAATACTCTCTCAAAATCTCAGTGGCTGGATGCCTGGTGCTAAAGAGATTATTATAATATCCTATAAAAAGCCTTAAACCAAATCCAACAACATACAATATTTAACTGTAACTGTATTTGTTTATTCATTTATTTAACTTACTTTCTGTTCTCTGTCACTGGAACACACATTCTGCAGTATATTTATATATATATCATATATATCACAAAAGACTTATTATCTTGCTGACTCCTCTTGGAGAGTCAGTTGTCATTCATTATAAATGAAAATTGGTTTTACCTGGCTAGTTGACCTTTATTTATGAAGCTACATGGAGGAAAACCAATCAACCTAATAGGTAGAAGCCAGTAATTAATTTATCTTACCACTTATTCAAAATTAGCCTCCTTTTTAACAGTCTGCTGGTTAAGATCAGGCCTAATGATCATTAAGGAGCTCAAATGAGTCATTGTAGGAGCATCAACTAGGGGGGGGAGGAGGGAAAATGAAGAAGAGTAGAGAGAGGGGGATGTGGGTCCTCCATGAAAGATTTTCATAGTTGTTCTCTAATTGATTCATGATCTCCTTATGTATAAATATAAGTATAGAATATTGCTATAACCACGATTATTACTTTTAATATCACTTGTGAATTTTACCAAACACTTTGGACTGATGGGTACTGGCCTATATTGAGCTTCTGCATATTGCTTGTCTTTGGGTTCTGCTTCAGAGTATGACGAGAGGCCAACACCCACCCCCAAGGCCAGTATTGACCCTCATATCATTGAATATTGAAGGACTATTGTCAGCTAAGGAGAACTTGTTGCAAAACTTCACTGCAATATTCACTGCCTCCAAGAAACGCACCATGGAACTAAACAGACCCACCCTCATGTGGAAGGAATGGCCACTCATCGAAATACCGCATGAGAACCATGGAAGCATTATGCTGGCAAAAAATGGGCTAATCATCAAATTAATTAGTGATGAAAACGTCATTGAAGTCCTAACTGTTGAGCTCAAAGAAACTACCATAACCTTAGTTTATGAATCACCTCTCACACCTTTTATGATGCCAGAAATACCAACATCTGGAAAATCCAAGATTCTGATTGTGAACACACAATGGGGATATGCTAAAAACAGCAAAGATGGAGATGCAGTGGAAGCATGGGCCAAAATCAACCTGCTCAATCGGATTCATGATGCCAAACAACCAAAGTGAACTTCAGCAGAGGGAAATGGAAAGCAGAATACAACCCTGATATTATGCTTGTCAGTCATAACTTCACTGGATTCAGCAAAAAACTGGTACTGGAGCCCCTACCAAAAACCCAAACACCACCCCATCTGAACATCCCAAGAGGTTGCCACACTTAATCCATACATGGACTCGATGCTCAAAGCAGCAAACAATACAAGCAATACCAGCAACTCTACGAGTCTGACCCCTTTGCTGAAAGTACCATCAAAGTAGGAGAGACTCCCTTTTAGAATATTGTCAAAGGAAATGGCAAAACCTGTGGAAGACACCTGATATCGTGAAAAATAGCAAAAAGGCATGGAGCCTGACTTGAAAAATAGGCAATGGCCCGTCAAACCAAACACAGCAAGAGTACACCACCACTGCCAACCAAGTTGCATATCAGCTGCTGCTGAATAGAAAATCCACCACCAAACAGTAAAAACCATATCATTACTCCTAAACCACCAGGAATGACTGAGCAGTTCCCGATGAAGAGCTCAATATCATTGCCCTTAAGACTGGTAAAGCCATTGGCCTTGATAACATTTTTCACAGAAGAGATCAAGCACTTTGACTTCTGACACGGAAATGAATCCTTGACCTGAACAACTGCATACTGACAAGAAACACCCAAAGATCTGGAAAAAAACAGAATCAATGCCCTTCTAAAACTGGGGAAAGATCCATTACATGAAAAGAATTTCTGTCCAATCTCTCTGCTATGCTACCCATATAAACTATTTGAGCACCTGATCCTCAACAGGTTGCCCCCAGTTTCTTAACTCACCAGCATCTCCCAACAGAATTACAACCTGACAAATCTACCACAAGCCAACTCCTGAAGCTTACTCATTGCACATTGAAGATGGGTTTCAGAAAGGACTGGTAACAGGAGACACCTTTGATTATCTGTCTGCTACGTATAATACTGTGAACAACCACCTCCTCCTAAAAAAGATTGTAGAGATGACAAAACACCTGGCACTCACAGAACTCATTGGAGCCCAGTTGAAAGATAGGCACTTCTATGTCGCTGGCGATGACAAAAGAATGGCCTACCTCAAGGTAGAGTGCTGGCTCCACTACTGTATAACTTCTATACCAACAACCAGCCAATGGAGCAGAACACTAAGCGGTTCATCTACACTGACAACTTCTGTATACAATCTCAAGAGAGTACATTCGAAGCAGTAGAGGCAAACCTCACTTCAGCCCTAGATTAGCTACCCCTCTATTATGAGCACAAACATCTACATGCAAACCCCAAGAGGACCCAAGTCTGCTCATTCCATCTCAGGAACCGGGAAGCAGACCAACCTTGAGGAACACATCAAAAAGACCAAACTGAAAATCATCTCCTGAAACAACATCCTACAGAACCTGACCAATTCCAAATTGGGAGCCACAGCACATATTTAAAGGTGTACTGCTTTGGCCCTGTACTACTCCTCCATGGAGCATGTATGTCCTTTGGGAGACATCAACCCATGCCAAGAATCAAGACTCAGCATTGAATAACACCTGCTGCTTGATCAGTGGTTGCTTGAAGCCTAGCAACACGAACAACCTGCATCTCCTTACTGACATTGTTCATGCAGATGTGAGACAGGAAGCTGCCAGCAAAGTAGAGATCACAAAAGCTGTCAGTGATGTACGCCACCTGCTTCATGGACATGAACCCTCTGCCAAATGACTGAAGTCCAAGAGAAGTTCCTTAGCCATCTCCAGCCCCTATCAACATCTCTGGAAGAAACCTGACTCCAGCTATGGACCCCCCTCCGATTGATATGGGAATCTCCCCCTCTAAAGACCCCCCCTCTGAGTCGGAAGCACTATGGGTCAAGTGGAAGACCTAACTGTCTGAGAACAGGAACAGGGCAATCAAAAGCTGCCATGGCCAGATGAGGATATAAAACTGGCCCAATCATCTGTGAATGTGGATAACAGGACCATATTATGCAGCACTGCTTTGTTTGCCCCCTCTTACCCAACTAGGCAAAAAGATCTCCAAGAGTTCACCAACACTGCAAAACACTATGTCAAGAAATGGGAAAATCTCACCAAACCACATGGTTCAAAGACATGAAAAGAATAAAATATACCATTGTTTAAAACAGCTGACCATGCCGAGGGCTCAAACCTGCAAGGCAAGTTGCAAAGGAGCGTTAGAGTAAAAGATCAGGCCATATTATTATGGTAGTATAGTATTCTTTTTCATGTGCCCTCCAGAAATAATTCTCTCTGCTTGCCCCCCATCAATGAAATGGAATTTTCGCCCCTGAGTGCTCCCAGCACAGCCACTTTAAGTGCGGCCGACTCTACCTTGTCAAGTCAAGATAATGTTCATTGTGTAAAAAACTGTGGAGGGGGCGTGGCGCATCGGCTGCAGGAGAGAGGTGTGGAGAGGGCTCAGGGGAGCGGCGCCAGGTGAGAGTAATTGAGCAGTGAGTACAGGTGCGCTAATTACTCTCACCATCTCTTTTAAAACCGTAGCAGGCTGGACCCGCGGAGAGGAAGAGAGGAACGGACGAGGAGAGCCGAGCAGACGGCAGCACATGAAGCCTGCGATCGGCTGCAGACGGCCTCAGCGTGTGTGTGTGTGTGTGTGTGCGCGCGCTAATAAAGCACGGGGAAACCGTTGAACACAAAGAGACTGGACTTGTTGTGGGTCTGTTCGGTGCCGGGGAACCTACGGGGGCAGCGAGACTGCCACATTTGGCGCCCAATAAGAACCCGGCACGGAGACCATGTCCGAGCCGCAGCAGACCCAAGCAGTTACGGCGCTGGCCCAAATCTTGGCGGAGGTCGCCGCGATGAGCCGGGACCAAGCAGCGGCCAGCAGACAACAGCTCTCGGCGCTTCAGCTGCAGGTCGAGGGGCAAACACAGCTGCTGCAGAGGATGCTGGCTCGGTCGGGGGCAGCGGTACCGGGTCCCCCGCTCTCCGGCGTGACTCTGCAGCGGATGACCGAGAGGGACGACGCGCAATCCTTCCTCGAAATGTTTGAGGTGACGGCATCGGCGTGCGGGTGGCCGGAGGCAGAGTGGGCCGTGCGCCTGCTGCCACTGCTGGCGGGGGACGCGCAGACAGCGGCGCTCGGCCTGCCTGCCTCCTCTCGGGGACAATACCGGGCCGTGAAGAGGGCTGTCCTCGACCGGCTGGGGTATTCGGCGGAGGATCACCGGCGGAGGTTTCGCGGAGCCAAGCTGGGGCCCACCGACCGCCCCTTCGTCCACGCCCAGCAGCTGAGGGACGCCGCCCACAGATGGCTGCAGCCGGGGGAGACCGCAGGCGAGGGGCAGCTGATGGAGAAGATCGTCCTGGAGCAGTTCGTGGAGGGGCTGCCGGCGGGCACCCTGGAATGGGTGCGCTGCCACCGCCCCGCCGACCTGGCGACGGCCGTCACCCTCGCGGAGGACCATCTGGCCGTCCTCTCCCGGGGCCAGACATCGGAGGCGCGGCCAGTGTCCTCCGGCCGTCCCAGCCCGGCACCCCGCAGGAGACCCGCCACAACACCCGACCCCCCTCCCGAACCATCCACCCGTCCCACCCCTGCCCCTCGCACTAACGTCCCCTCTCCTTTTTTCCCACAGGGTCCAGCCGCTACGGGCGCTGCTCCTAGCCCACAGAGGGTCCCTCAGGCGGCAGGGCAGGAGTGCTGGAGGTGCGGGCAGCCCGGACATTTCCGCCGCGAGTGTCCGCTAATGGAGGTTGGGCAGGTGATCCGGGTTGTCGGCCCCCCGGCACCCTCCCCCGGTCCAGGAGAGACGTACAGCGTTCCGGTAAGGATTCAGGGGGGTACACATCAGGCAATGGTGGACTCGGGCTGCATGCAGTCTATAGTTCACCAGAACCTGATTCGACCTGGGGCATTGTTAGAGGCAGGATGGGTGGATATCAGGTGTGTGCATGGGGATATTCACAGGTATCCTGTGGTGCCGGTGGAAATTCGCTACAAGAGAAAAGTGGTTCAGGCTGAATTGAAAGCTATGTTGGAGATGGGTGTAATAGAAGAGTCCAACAGTGCCTGGTGTAGCCCCATCGTTCTTGTAACCAAGAAAGATGGGTCTATCCGGTTCTGTGTGGACTATCGCAGGGTGAATGATGTTTCACAGTTTGACGCCTATCCAATGCCCCGGGTCGACGAACTCCTGGATCGCCTGGGCCCGGCTCGCTTTTTCACGACGCTGGATTTGACCAAGGGCTACTGGCAGATTCCCTTGTCTCCAGAGTCCAAGGAGAAAACGGCCTTCTCCACTCCGTACGGTTTGTACCAATTTGTCACACTTCCGTTTGGGTTGTTTGGGGCCCCAGCCACTTTTCAACGCCTCATGGACCGGGTGCTGCGCCCCCATGCCGCATATGCTGCCGCCTACCTGGATGATGTCATCATCCACAGTAACACCTGGGCGGAGCATGTGCGGCAGGTGGCCGCGGTGCTCGAGTCACTGAGGCAGGCGGGGCTTACGGCCAACCCAAAGAAGTGTGAAGTTGGACGGAGGGAGGTACGGTATCTGGGGTACCACTTGGGCGGCGGGCAGGTGCGTCCGCAGGTAGACAAGACAGCAGCGATTGCAGCCTGCCCAAGGCCCAAGACCAAAAAAGAGGTGCGGCGGTTTTTGGGGCTGGCCGGCTATTACCGGCGATTTATCCCCAACTTCGCGGAGCTGACCAGCCCTTTAACCGACCTCACCCGAAAGGGTGCTTCAGATCCGGTCCAGTGGACGGAGCAGTGCCAGGTGTCGCTTGAGAGGGTAAAGCAGGCCCTCTGTGGGGAGCCTCTGCTCCACACACCTAACTTCTCTCTCCCTTTTGTCTTGCAGACTGATGCGTCGGGCAGGGGGCTGGGGGCCGTTCTGTCCCAGCGGGTGCGGGGCGTCGACCGCCCAGTGCTGTACATCAGCCGCAAGCTGTCGGAGAGGGAGGCCAGGTACAGCACGGTGGAGAGGGAGTGCCTGGCCATCCGGTGGGCGGTTGATGCTCTGCGGTACTACCTGCTGGGGCGCCCATTCACCCTCTGCTCGGACCACGCTCCCCTTCAGTGGCTCCACCGCATGAAGGATGCCAACGCCCGGATCACTCGGTGGTATCTAGCTTTACAGCCTTTTAAGTTCACAGTGATCCATAGGCCGGGGGCGCAGATGGCCGTGGCCGACTTCCTTTCCCGCTCCCACGGGGAGGCGGGGGGGGGGGGAGTAGGTTAGGCCGGACGGCTCCCCGGCCTAAGTCGGGCGGTGGAGGTATGTGGAGGGGGCGTGGCGCATCGGCTGCAGGAGAGAGGTGTGGAGAGGGCTCAGGGGAGCGGCGCCAGGTGAGAGTAATTGAGCAGTGAGTACAGGTGCGCTAATTACTCTCACCATCTCTTTTAAAACCGTAGCAGGCTGGACCCGCGGAGAGGAAGAGAGGAACGGACGAGGAGAGCCGAGCAGACGGCAGCACATGAAGCCTGCGATCGGCTGCAGACGGCCTCAGCGTGTGTGTGTGTGTGTGTGTGCGCGCGCTAATAAAGCACGGGGAAACCGTTGAACACAAAGAGACTGGACTTGTTGTGGGTCTGTTCGGTGCCGGGGAACCTACGGGGGCAGCGAGACTGCCACAAAAACCAAAAAGATGTCTTTAGAATTTATGTCAGGCCTTGTGTTTCATTTTGAATGAAACACAATGCTGATGTTAAACCTCCAGCAGTAATGAAACTGTTGGTTGACAGTCGATCGAATGATTTGGTACCCATCCCTAGTGTGGATTGTGGCCTATCAGGAAATATCCAAACCAGTAACCATAACTATTTGTGTATTTTATTATGAGATAATAGTCATCAATAAGCAAAGTCAAAACAAAGATATTGCCACAGATCATTAGGTAATGTCAAAACAATGTAAAAATATGTATGAGACCAAAGAACCAGCTCACAGCTTGACTTGAGAGCTGATAAAAAAAAAAAAAAAAAACTTTCATCACTGATGATCACCAATGGAATTTGTAAAAGCTGTTTATTTAACATTCACTTTCTTCAACAGTTTCCAAACAGATCTGAGGAAGGAAAAGAGGAAGGGAAATGAAAAAAAAGAGGTTCCTTCCTCCGGTCTGAACTGTACTACAGTTGAGAAGAAGCCAGGGAATCCATAGAAAACCCACGCAGACACAATGAGAAGATGCAAACTCCACATAGAAAGGTCCAGGCCCAAGGCTTCGAACATGCAACCTTCCTGCTGTAAGGCAACAGCTCTACCCACTGCTCCACCATGTCGTTATAACAGATCAAAAATGTATATTAGATATCATTAGATTCAACAGGTCGGCTTTGGCAAGTGCTACATAGACTCACCTGCCCCACAGAACAATAGAGTTTTCTACTATTGTCATTTGTTCGTAGTTTGCAAAAGTTCCTAATTCTTTGGACAAGGACCATCTGCAGTCACAGTGATTATTATATGTTAAGCCTTCATGATTTTATGTTTGAATATTCTATGACAGAGACAACTCTGACCTGTCACCCCAACAGGACTGCAGAATGACGTCTTTTCTTTGTGAGTCTTTGCACCTCCTATTTCATCCACTGAAGCAGTTGTTTTATAACGACAGACTTCATCTTTTTTAATTTAACCAAATCTCTCAACCAGTAAGGGCTATTTATGGTCCATCTCAACAAATTAGAATAATTCTTACTCAGCCACTGAAACACATAATAAAATAAAATCTGAATGAACAGTGGACATGTATAGTTTTTATTTATACTTTCAAATACAACTTTTACAAACATCAAACAAGTTGATTAACAAATCAGCTAATTAACTGAAAAATAACCAATTAGCTATTCTATCAAATAACAATTGTGTCTTATATAATAGGAAATGTATGGATTTTATACTGTTAACATAACTGAAAAACATTTTTGTCATGTTCCTTACTGTGAAATACATTTTTTGGTTCCATATTCAACTTTTTTTTTTATCCTGAGGATATCCTGTTATTTATTCAGTGTATTGTTGCTTTCGTTGTTTATTGTCTGTCAGATTCCATTATATCTTTATGATGATAAATGAACAAGTATGCGGCTGACCTGCAGGGTTGTAAATGTTGTTGGAAATACCATTTTCAAAATGACAAATTAAAAAAAGGAAATTAAAATATATATTTATCTTTATATTTCCGACAAAGGTCAGATTTTCTTAATGTAAAGGAGAGGCTCTGATCACTGACATCCATCACTAATCAAAACCAAGAGTTAAGATGTTGAAGAAGAAACTGCACAGGGACATTTTCTCAGTAAGAGACTGGGTTATGGTAACTAACCAAATTAATTAGTGTGAGGCAGCTGCTCCTTCCAATTACTCAAACAGGTTAAACATAAATTACTCATATATTGCAAAATAATTATGAAGTATAAATAGCTCAGTTATACTGTGCATCTATTTAAAAGTTATTTCAGTTTGGTTCATTTCTGAATTCTTCCTGTGTGTAGGACGACGGCCATGAGTGTTTACATCATGTGTGTTTTTGCTGCTATTGTGTGTTGGATGAAAATATTCACAGTCAAAAAGTCCAGTAGGAAATAAGTTAAATTACCTCTTATAAGATCATTTTCAGTTTTTTTGCTTAGAAATATTATATTAAATAATTATTTTTCCAAGTTTTAAAAAAAGCTTTATTAGTACATTTGTTGATAATTATTCAGTTCTGGCTGTTTTATGATGAAAAACGTGTGGCATTTCTATTCATAAATGTGATTTAACAAAGGTAAAGGGAAAACATGTAGGAAAAATGGAAACTTTCCTTTTTAAAACAACCTTCATGGCCAATTGAGGATTGATTTCAGAGTTAATGAGGTTTGCTTGATCACGCTTTGATATCATACAAAGACGACGTGACCAGCTTGTCTCTATTAAGTTTAAAAATGTATTTTCACTTTTACACCTCTCGATATTCGTGCAAGCTCTCGAGGGACCACAGAAGGGGCCAGGCCAGATTTTGCCTTTGACACACATGCTGTAGCTTATTTATATTTATGAAGACAGCAGGTTGTACTGTAACATGTTGTGATTATTTTCTATTCAGTGTATATGTTTGGACCGGCGTATTGGCATGTCTGGCCGGGTGGGCCCATCCGGTTTAATTAGCGTTTAACCTTTTGTTGCGTTGTACATGATCACAGCTCCCATTTCAATCAGGAGAGTGACGATACTTGTTTCTCATGCGGATGATGTAGCGGTAAATAGTCTTGTTAAGTGCTTGGCACTTAGACTCCACAGGGAGATTTTGGGAGCGAGGGGCAGCAGCTCTGAGCAGCAGCAGCACGAGTAATGTTGTTTCTTGATGTGCTGATGGAAGAAGTCACCACCCGACACGTCTTCTCTGCTGCACAAAGAATTTTATTTCAAAAGGAACAGTGTCAAAAACATGTTGAATCAGAGAGCATCTCTGGGGCCAAATTGTAGAGCTCTTTTCATAATGTTGAATCTTAGAGAGCCTCTGTGTCAATATGAGACCTCGCTCTATTAATTGCAAACATCTTCATTATATACTTTTCTTAGGTCCACTCCTCCAAACATTCCAGAGTGTCCATACCTGGTCTAACCTCTCTCTATTTGGTCCAAAGAGCTCATCATTGTTCCTATTCCTGATGGTCAGCCGCCTTGAGACAATTTAAAGAAAGTCCAACATCTGGCTTTGACCTCTGACCCGGACTGCAGGCCTTTAAACCCCTTTGGTCATTTTTACCATCACCACATGACCAGCTTCTTAGTTACTAATTCTATCCCATAAGTAAAGTTCTTTAGATTAATTTAGATTTAAGCAAAGTAAGAGGTGAAAAATACACTACACTAACACAAATAACATCCCTAACGCTCCATGTGCTGGAGGAAGAAAGGACAAACTTGACATCCCATCAACTTGATTGATGAATTAAATATTTAAAAGGGATCCAAACGTCACTGCGAATGCACTGGTCAAATCCAAGATTCTAAATTGTTTTATTAAAGTTTATTAATATTTTATATATAATATTAATTGTACTGTACCTCCTGCAAGAAACAGTCTGATGAAGCTCCATAATCATAGGCTAACTGCGGTTCTGATTTATTTTCTTGGATAGAAACATTTCAAAAACATCCTTGGTCTGTGATTTTCTTTCCACAGATTGCACCCTGATTATACTTTCGGGCTACATTAGCCCTGCTGTGTGATTAATTGTTGCCTGGGTATTTGAAAATGCTCGTGTTTCCCACAGAACTTTTAGCAATATGCTGAAAGAGCAATCAAGAGATTGATTGATCATTTTGGCACAGTGGAGGAGACGGACACCAACCCTTCATTTGCAGCTCTGATGCTCGGCGAGACGTTGTGGTGATGATTACAGCAGGGGTAAGGTGGGGTGAACACACAGCCTGTAAAACTGCCATCAGGGAAATCAGGGAAATCTATCTGGGCAGAGCTGGGAAACACTCATATGTCCAGTCAGGTAAAGGTATCAAGGATGATAAGAATTGTAAATTTTGCCAAGATGTGGGATGATTCGTTTTCCTCCGTTCAAGGCAAACTATATCTCAATATCCTTTTTTTTCCTGTGATAGAAAACAAAGACAGATGGTAGCAGAACCTACAGGTCCAAGGACCCTGTATTTTAAAACCTTGTAACCTGGATCAGGTTGCTCCATATATAATGAAATCCACCCTCTCTTGGTCAAGGATCAAACTTCAAAACCTTGGCAGGTCATTTAGAGGTGATCCTGATGGGATATGGATTTCCAATTATGGATTAATTCACAATCATGGATTATTGATTTTCCATTTGACAACATGGCCATCATATCTTTAACACTGTTTTTTTTTAAATGAAGGAGTTTAGGCCCAGATTGATAGTGCTAGGATTTCCTGAGGGTCTGTGAACGTGGCTCTGCGTCTCGTATGTAGAGTTGTTCTACTCTGAAAGAAGAAAAGACGGCAACACTTGCAAATTGTTGTTTTGGCTATGGCCACAGTAGCCTGTGTTAGCATGACAAATAAAGTAGCAGCTAAACCAGCTAGCATCTTAGCATGTGGTTTTTGTAACATGTTAAACTACTATGCATGCAGAGATGAGGATTATTTTTTTTCTCTGAGGGACATAGGTTGAGGCAGACGTTTGTTGTATGCCTCAACTATAAAACACTGGTGTTTTATATGTTTATCTGATGTTGTAATGTTCCTAGCTCGCGCTGAGCCCAGGGATAGTTCTTCATTACATGGCAACAATGTTGAGTAACAGCTGAAACGAATTCAAGGCTTCAAACACCATCTTTGACTCACATAGTCTCCCCCAGATGGAAACATCAATGATAATTTTTACTAAATAAAATGGTGTCAAAAATAATTGATTATGAAAATTTTATAATCGAGTCATCCTAGTCCATAAAATAATCATGATTAATCAATAATAGATTTTTTTCCACTGAGACCATGGATCTGAAATATGGAAGACCTATGAAACCATCATGTCATATGAGTCAGAGACTAGTATTGTCATTGACTTTGTCGTTTTACCAGTTTTATGTAAACTTTCATAGTCATTTTACACAAATTAGCATGTTTTTATGGTCCAGAAGAACCTAAGCACACCTGTAGCAGCAATACAGTCTGCCTTCTCACACACTCACTCTGAAAATCCCTGTTTTCCCCCCTGTTTTCCCCCCTCTCTACTGAAAAGCCTTCCATATTGTGATTGGCTCAGCACAGTCAGAAATTCCCGTCCCTCAGAGAGCTGGGATTGGTTGGAGAAACAGAAGTTCAAGCACTCAGGAAGGAGGAGGCTGCTACATAGATCCAGGGCCGGTTACTATTAACTTCCACTACTGTTGTGATGTCACAACATGAGCCATTTCTAAATGGCTTGTGTTCAACCAGGTTTCAGAAGCACAAAAATTAGTAGATGGTCTTATTTCACACTTTGTGTGTTAGCAGAAACAACAGAGACCTGTGAAGAGAGAAGTGTTACACACAAGCATTGAGAAAGTTTTCCTTCATAATAGGCCACTTTAAAACGAGTGTAACAATCACTAATTATACTCCTGTCATGCTAACATGAACTAACTTGTCTCCATTGACTTCTGGTTCTTCATCTGCTGATAAAAGAAATCACCACCTGACAAGTCTTCTCTTGTCAAAAACATGTTCAATCTGAGAGCATCTCTGGGAGCAAATTATAGATCTCTCTTTATGATACTGAATCTTTTAGCTCCTCTGTACCAATATGATACCTCTCTCTATTCATCCCAAACATCTTTATATAGTTTTTATGGGTCCACTTCTCCAAAAATTGTTTGTGTCCATACCTGGTCAAACCTCTCTCTATTTTGTCAAAACAGCTCACCATTTGTTCCTGTTTCTGATGTTCAGCTGCCTTGAGACAATTTAAAGAAAGTCCAACATCTGGCTTTGACCTCTGACCTGGGCTACAGGCCTTTCAACCCCTTCAACTTCATTTTTACCATCACATGACCAGCTTCCATTTCACAAGATATACATTCACATGGCCTCTCATTTTACAATACATGAATAAACAATAGATTACTTTGTTTGTAGGTTACTTATTCTATCCAAATATATTCTATTGTTACAAACAAGTAGATTTCTTTAGATTAATTTAGATTTAAGCAAATTAAGAGGTGGAAAATACACTACACGTCTTTGTTAAATAGCTAATAGCAGGCATGCTTTGTTGATATATGTGGTCGTCTATGGCTCAACTTTTAAATGGAATTCATTCCAATTCATCCCCCAATTTCATAGCAGCTCTGCAGTTACTGTCACATTTAAAGGTAAAGCAATTTATATGTTGTAATCCTTTGGTGTGATGGGTTGTAGCGTAATTAAAAAAAAAAAACACTTAACCTCAGTGACTTTCTCAGTTTAGGCTTGGGTTGAATAATGTACACACTCCCATGTCCATATATGGTTCTAACCTTTACAAACACTGCTAGCGTCCACCACAAAAACCATGGGGTTATCCAATGACCAAACATTGTGCAGTTATAGCTCTCCAGCTAATGAGAGGGCTAGCATGACCAGCAAACACAACAAAACAGCTGCAATAATGAGGCGCCCACTCCTGAACACCCACACACAGCTCAAACTCAATATTTACTCAACAAAGGAGCAGAAAACAAGCACAAGTCATAGCAGGACATATTTCACCCCTCTATGATTCTCCTGATGGTAAATTAGAAGAGTGGTGGGCGGCGACCATTTTAGACTTCATCAACACTGTCATTTTTTAAACAGATTTTGATTCATGAGACCTCCCTCTTAAACTAGCTTGTATTGTTGTCACTAAATAGATTAACTAGCTAGCTTGTTACTCTAGGTCACAATTTACATTACCAACATTACTGCAGGTAGAAAGCATAGCGTTAGCATTCCAACAGAAACAGTGCTATGGGAGCATCTGAGGCGAGGCAAGAATCTCCAAGAACTCGCAATTCTCTGAGGCTTTTATCATACTCCCTTTCAATAGGCTCTGAGCACAAGCCTGGTGACGTACTTCTTTTTTTTTGCCAGTGTTCAGCAGTAGTTTCCGGTCTAAATCCAGCTTCATTTGTTAACAGTGAACTTTTTAAGAAGTCTGCAAAAATCTCCCTAGATATCAACAATGTTTATTAGATTGCATTTGCTCCCAAGAGGTAGCAGGAAAAGGGCTTTAACCTCTTCAGACCTGCATTTTTGACTGATTCTGACTCTTCTCAAACATTTATAATCATGACAAATTAACATGTCTGTCCCTCCCCCATAGTGTCCTCGAAGTCATGACATGATTGTGACTGGATAATGAGGATCCAATCAGTAATCAGCATTACTGATATCATGCAATTACAGGATTTTATTGGTTTAGAGAAAGAAATTTGTAATGTCCATTCCAGTCGACACAGCGTCCGAAGGAGTTAAGCTGCACATATCACGCTACTTGCACCGGTACAAGGGTATTAGGGGCACCAAGCTTGTTTTGTATTTTCTCAATTGTTAGTTGTTGTGCTAATTTTAATAAATTTCTGTCCCTTTAAATGCCAGACAAAGCTCGGGGCACAGGCGACGTAGTTGTAAGGGCTTTGTGAAACCTCCCAGTGTATGGTGTATGAATGGTGAAGCTAGAATCATTAACACCACAGTTACAAACCTGTGGCTTTAATAACCCGATTCTGCTGGGGACCTAGCTAAGGTTGTACATGTTTAATGTAACTCTTAAATCTCCACTAAATATAAATTTAGTGGTTAAAATAACAAGTTTACTGAGCTGGTTCCCTCTGGGTTAATTCCTTCTTTTTTATAGTTATGATTTATGAGCTTAGTTCCATTTTTTGTGTGTATAGAATCGATAAAAATTGTAAGGTGTAAGCTGATGTTTTATTATGGTATCATACATCAGATGAAATTGATCTGGGATATTGATTTAGTGGAGTTAGCATTTCATGAAATACTTTTAACACACATGCCATTTGTTCAGGGGCTATTTGGTATAGAGAATATTTTAAAACAGATTCTGTCCTAAAACCTAAAATAACGTTTAAACGGTGAAGCAGGCCAAGATTTAACAAGAACTATGACACTTTAATTTTACTGAAAGGTTCCAGTCCTGCAGAGCTGATGTATCACAGCTGTATGTTTGTGGCTGGAACAGCTTTATATAACCACTGTGTGGCTTTGCTATGCCAGTCAGTGCATTATTCTCTGCTGAAGGTAGTGGTGGTCCCGGGTGCCAAGCTGTGCCAAGGGAGAACAACAATGGCACAAGCCCAGAACTTCGGCAAGTCAAGGAAAAGCCATATTTACCTGTTGCATAGTCATTTTGTACCTGTGGATGAAAATATTTGCCCCATGCACAAACATGTGGGCATGTTGCATATTGAAATTTGCTCCTCCATGCTGCCCCACCACCTCCATCTCTGCTTCTTAACACCTGCAGCCATCCAGCTGCCTTACCGGGTACGCGAGTTACGACAGCCCCAAAGCAGCAGTTCCATTCTTCCACTGACCCAGGTTCACCCCACAGAACTCCCGCAGGAGGAACTCATGCAGCTCAGGAGAGCACAGCTAACTCCGGAGGAGCGGCGACGACTGTGGCAGGAGGGCAGGTGCTTTTACTGCGGGGAGTTGGATCATCAAGTGACATCCTGTCCCACCAAGAGACCTAAGGTGAGCCAGACATCAACTTATAAATCACCCCGCGGTCAGATCCAGGAGGAAGTGACTTTTCAGACATCCATCAAAACGGTAAGGGGTCTCATAGACTCAGGGGCTGACGAAAGTTTCATGGACTGGAAGTTAACCCACAAGCTCATGACACCTACTCGATTTGTAATCTAGCCTGATGCCCATTGGTTGGAGGCATCTCTAGATGGGTTCATTTTTTACCCTTCAGACCCATGTAGGTTTGGTTTGATTAAAATAAAGTGTCTACATGTTAAAGGCTATGTTAGTGTTGACTACCCAGTATCTCAAAATAAGTTCAAACAAACATGCTATATACCCAGCTACAAGGTGCAGTTGCTAAAAACAGGAATGAATTGGTTTGGTTTTGTCGTCTTTACTGAAGAAGACATTTGAATTAAAAAAAAAAAAATACAAGGACAGATGTTAGAAGTGCGAGTGGACAGGTTTTATTTCTATGTCTACATGTTGAGGTGACTGTTAAAGGTTCCTTTTAGAAAGAGCCTTTGGCCTTTGGACCTGGAATTTAATACCACACACAATGCATGATCTCCTGACTCTGACCTCCTGACCTCTTTTACAAATAATCTCAAATCTTTGCTACTGGAAGAACAGAACTGTTACCACAACCAGCCTAAAACTCTATAACATTTCAACATCCCAGCACTCTGTATTTTAATCACCTTCGTATTTTTTTGTAATTCATTTTTTTTCTAATGCTCTAATCTTTTTTATTATTTGATTTTGATCTTATTCTTTTTCTAATTATTTTCTTTTATTTTTCTGAGTCTCATGTCTGTGACATCTACCTGCCAGTGGGGACTAAAGATGGAAATTAGCTGTTAGCTATAATCTTGCATATTTACAAATATGTTCATTAATATGCATTGTCCCAGTTTTAAATAAATCAACCTAATCTCAAATTAAAAAACTTTCAATAAGTGGTCTAAGTAATACTGTAGAATGTACTAGTGTTTCTACTTTATTTTCTCATTTTGTGTATTATCAATTCTGTTTTTAATACCACAATTTGATGCATATTTTGTTTTTTACATATTTTTCAACTTCATGATTAATGTAATTATATTTATCTATATTTTATGATGTGTTTACTGATTGAAGGCCTTGCTTAGTGACAAACAGAGGACTCTATTGTAAAGTACGGGATGATGCAGATGACTTTATTTTCCAACACCGGGGAAACAAAAAGCGCCTCCAAAAGAGAGGGAAGAACAAAAGGTGCCTCTCAAGAAGGGAAGATCTAAATTGGGCACAAACTAAACTACAACTATGAAAAGCAAAGGCCAACAAAAAATCAGCTGGTGACCAGGACAACAGACCTGACTCACTGGTGCAGGACAAAGGGAGACGCGGACTATAAATATACATGGAGGGAAATGGGGAACAGGTGGAACCAATCAGAAATTGCTAGTATCTGAAAGTATACAGGAGTTCTTTTTTCTTGTTCAGTGCAGCGTTTTTGCTTCTCCTATGCCCTTGTCCTCAGACAATGGGTTCACATTTTATTTAGAATCATGTTAAGTTCTAGCTACAATATCAAACTTCATCTCTCCATTTCTTGACAAGGTGCCCACTAGGATAAGTATAAGGATCTATATGATTTGACTGTTTCCTGAAGTATGTGTAAATGATTTCTGAAGACAGATGGCACAGATGTTGTCATTGTTTGGTGATTTTATTTTTTAGGGTTAAGTTTGATAGGGGTGATAGAATGTTGAGTTGAACTGGGAAGCTAATAGAATACTTGACACACAGGTGACCTGAGATCCCCAAACCTGTAACAGACAGGGTAGGAGTGGTCCAGCCAAGGGTAAATATTAGATCAAGGGTGTGGCCAGGGTTGTGGGTTGGTCCAGTGGATTGTTGTATAAAGTTGAAAAGATTCTATCGTTTGGATAAAATCTGAGGTTTTGATTTTAGATGCAGTGTCAACATGAAAATTTAAATTAATTAAAATCGTATCATTTGTCCAAACAACTGAAGAAAGAAACTGAAAACTAATTGAGAAATCAATGGGGGATGGGGGATGGGACACAATGGCACAGGGACAGGGCATGTGGCAAAACTGGAGTATTCATTTGTTTAATGTGATAAAATGACACTGTAAGGAAGGAGCAGAACCTGATAAGCTTCACTTCTTTCTGCTCCTTCTCTAATTTATTATTGTGAGTTTTTTTAATGTTTTAGATTTCATGAAAATCCAGATCTTTCCCTGAACTCTTGAAATTCCCGAATGCAGAATTTCATCTGGATTAAAGTTAGGATCCACATCCGGATCCAAATCTTCAGGATTCAGGAAGATCAGGGTCTGCTTTGAAATACCCAATGTCAGGATCAGATCAGGATTTGATTCAATCCAACCGGGACAATCCTGTGAGATCAGTTTGAAGTAAGAAAACATCATGATCGGAGCCGTTTGCTAAAGAAAAAGAACAAGGACAAAAAGGAATAAATTAACTCTCTATTGCATAGTGTTTCCATACGGCAACAATTACTTTATCTGCATTTTTCTAAAATCCTGTGATATAAAATATATGTTTTTACAGTTAGACATGAAAAGGGGGCTTTTATTTTGGAAGGACATACAATTTATGAGGTCACATGACCAGGATATCCTGTTTGCTCTTGGATATTAGACATGTGAGCATTGTCCCACAACCAAAGGTTTTCTTTTATTCCAAATATTGCACAAAGTTTCATCAAATAAAAAAAAATAACTCAATATCTAGAGTAAGAAAACCTTTTATTTGTTATTTGTTCTTATGTATGTAAAATTTTGATGTTATATATTTTTTCTAACATACTAAGAAAGATGCAAATCTCTATTTGTAATTCTAGCAAATACAACATTCCCATTGACAGTCCCATTGACTTACATAGCATGAAACTATCCTAAGACTATGTTTACAACTTTTTCTTTTTTTTTTACATATTTTGTTTTAATATTATTAAAACAAAATATGAAAATACAAAATAATATCTATTATTTGGGCCATTTTAAGTAATAAAAATATTCAAATTATTCTTTTAGCATGTGTAAGTAATAATTCATGCAATAGAGGGTTAAAGGAATCCCAGGCTTTCAGTGTGTATACAGTAAATGGTGACAGTGTGTATGTCTATAGCCCAGATTGTTTTCTCTCCTTTCCATATTTTCTCCTCTTTCCATATTTATTGATCCACGTAGAAAATTACTTGTGCGCTTATTCCATTAAAATTCTATTTTGCGATATAATAAAGTCATCAACCCTGTCAGGGGTTTGTCTGAAAACAGAAGCTCACAGGGGCATGAGGGCAGACAGAAACATAAGTGTCAGTCACACATCGATCACAGAGCTGGCAGCAGCCAGTCCTGAGATGTATGGGCTCATGAGGGCTGGTTTCAAAACAGCCTCAGAAAGGTTTGCTGACAAGTCTACAGCTCTGTTTAGTTCAGAGCCAAATGCATAAAACAAGCAACCTGCTCGACTTTGTGAGGAAATGAAGGTCTTGCATCAGCCCTGTTGAAAGTATGGCTTTGAACAGGGTTGTTAGTTCCCTATAGGTTATGACTGTCATGCCAGCTGCAGTGATTCTAACGAGAACCATTTAAAATTTGGTATAATTGTACATTTACAATATTAATTAAGGCCCAGCTTAGGGTTCGGCCTCTTGTTTTATAGTCATAGCTTTATCATGCTTGAAATGTTCATGTCTTTTGATCCTGCCCTTTTCCTTACGTCTTAGATACCTTTGTTTGACTGCTTCTCTGTGTACCAACCCTCGTCTGGACTAAACCTTGTTTTACGGATTTTAATTGGTCTGAGTCATGCAATGCTATCATGTGTTAAGTTCTTGACAGCTTCTTGCTTCTGTTTGTTACTGCACGAAAACATTGATAAGTAAGAAAAAACCAAACAGTGAAATTATTGTCTCTGTGATACATATACATGACAGGAACATGGGGAAAGAGGATAAATGGCTCTGAAATACCAAACTATCCCTTCAACCTATCCAATCAACCTTGCTTATCCCCAATCTCTGCGACAACTAACCACAACCAACTTTCAACCTCACTCTGACCATCGCTTAAAATAACCAAGAATAGACTTAGAACAGACTTTATTGTCCACCATATTGGACCAATAAAACAAATAACACATTTAAAAGAAGAATTAGGGACCTAAGGGTAAATAGATTTACATAATAAAATATAGTGTAATAAATTATCAGTTTACACAAGGTAAAGGTGTGAGTATGAGTATGTGAGTGTATGTGAGTCCTTGTCAGTGGCTGTTATCAGTTTGTAAGGCCCAGTGGAAGAAGCTATTTGAGAGTATGTTGGTATAGAATTTGATTCACCTGCAGCAATGCCCAGAGGGTGACAGGTCAAACAGGTGATGGGCTGGATGTGAGGAGTCTGTAACGATGGACATGACTCAGCAGGACATGGCACGGTCCTCTGGTCAGGGCAGAGTGCAGCCTGTAACCTTTTGTGCTGACTATATCACTGCCTGTAAACATTTCTTGTCTTGTGTAGCCAGGCCATTGAATTGAAGTATGTCAGTACAATCTCTATGGACCAGCAGCAGAAGTAGAACAGCAGCTTCTTATCCCACCTGAGAAGGTAGCAGGACCCCAGTAAACACTGGACACACATACAGACCATGTCTATACTGGGTTTGTTGGTTCATAATCAATTCTGAACATCTATTTGACATCTAAACTGGGTCCACCATTTGGACCATGATTCAACTCGGACATTATATTGACATTCAATATTTGACCTTGGAATTGGGGACATTTTATTTGACCTTGGAACTGACGACATTTTTTTTACTTCTGTGACAGGTGCATAAAAT
Organism: Lepturacanthus savala; assembly: GCA_030544235.1. NCBI lineage: Eukaryota > Metazoa > Chordata > Actinopteri > Scombriformes > Trichiuridae > Lepturacanthus > Lepturacanthus savala. The sequence continues at coordinate 6,180,437 of CM060474.1, forward strand.
CCCACTGCACAATGTATTTTCTTAATCAGTTCTGTCATCTGAAGCAGTTGTTTTATAATGTTCAATGTTTACCAAATATGGTCATTTGTGAACATTGTTTCAGGATCAAATTTAGACTAATTCATTAATTTTCTATACCCAATTATTCCTCATTAGGGTCGCAGGGGTCTGCTGGAGCCAATCCCAGCACATTACAGGTGGAGGCAGGGATACACCCCAGATGGTCGCCAGCCTAACATGGGGCACACACACCATTCATGGCTAAGGACAATCTATAGTTTTCAATTAACCTCAGCATGTTTTGGGACTGTGGGAGGAAGCTGGAGTACCCAATGAAAACCCAAGAAGACATAGGGAGAACATGTAACCCGCAACCTCCTTGCTGGGAGGCACCAGCGTTAACCCCTGTGCCACTATGTCACCCAATTTGGACTAATTTTAGATGCATATTTGTTGTTTAATGTTAAATAATGTTTAAACCGTACCTGTCACAATGCTATTTATTTTTTCTTTACATGTGATATCCTTAAAAAATTCAGTAACAATAGCTGAGTGGTTAGGGCATATACCACATCCTGTTCAGTAAGTCCCCAGTTTTAATCCAGACTGGTTATTTATAATTTGTCTAAATTTAATGTTGAAAAGATGTCCACAGGACTATAAACAGCCCTCATATCGAGGTTCCATGGTTGTCAACATCAGTCAGTTAATAAACATCTATCGCCTGGTGTTAGAATCAACACCTTCACTGGACTGAAATTGAATGTTCAAAAATAACACTGAAAAGATGTCATTCTGACATCACATTAGGCAGTGAGTTGTTCCTTGGTGTTGAGAGTCAGGTTGTTTTCTGACCACCAGGAAGACAGTTTTCCATCTCTTAGAGTTGGTAAGATTTGAATGACAGCCTTCATTTATTTTCATCTGTTCAAATTACCTTTTAATTCTTCATCTCGGTGGTGCAGGTGCCTTGTGTATCTGTTAAACTCAGATTAGAATTATAATCATTTGACATTACTGTTTTTGGACAAGATTAAATCTCTATAAACCGGATGAGTTGCACTTCAACTCTTCAGGCAACAGATGGTTAATTTTAAATTACATCCGGCATGCTGCATTTTTTCCGATTGATATTTACCTTTGTATGAATATTACAGTAAATAACCACTTACTGTTCCCTTGATCCTATCCTCACTCTCTTCTACAATCCATTGCTTCTGATCTGTTTACCTTTCTCATTTCTGCCATTTACTCATTGCTTTCATCTGGCCAGTTTCCATCTTCTCTCAAGAACACAATAGTTAGACCACTGCTGAAGAAGCCTGACCTCGACCCCACCACCATTCAATTCAACTACTGTCCAATCTCCCTTCTCTTCTTTCTCTGTAAAACCATTGAATGACCCATTTCCAATCAACTTTCCACCTATCTCTTGCAACACAATTTACTTGATCCTCTCCGGTCTGGTTTTAAATCCACCTACTCCACTGAGACTGCACTCCTCCGTCATCCATGACCTTCAATCAGCCAATTCGTCACCTTGTGCTGTTCTTCTTCTCCTGGACCCATCTACTGCTCTTAACACTACTGACCACAAAATTCTTCTGTCTACTCTGTTGGATTTTGGCATTTCGGGTTCTTTTGGGTCCTTTGCACCCTTTCCACTGGTGTTCACCAGGGTTCTGTCATTTTCTATTTCTTCTCTACATAGGCTCACTTGGTCATGTCATCTCACATGGCTGTTCCTATAAATCCTAAGCAGACGACACACAACTCTTCTGCTCTTTTGCTATTTTTCCTTTTGTAGCATGGATCTCGGCCTGCCTAAATGATAAAAGCATCCCACCCACTTAACCTCAGCAAAACAGAAATCCTCTACCTCTCCAACAAATAATCACTCCTGATTGACCCTTCCATCTGCATTGATAATCACTCTGTCCACTCATCTAAAATCATTAAAAACCTAGGAGTCATCATAGATCAACTCACCTTTTCCCCTTTCAGACTGCTACCACACGTCCATGCTGCTTTGATCTCTATAACATCTGAAGGATCTGCCCCTTCCTCATTACGTATGTCACTCAACTCTTGGTTCAATCACTAATTTTCTCCAATATAGACTACTGCAACATTCATCTGGCAGGTCGCACACCCCTCACATGACAAAAGTCAGTACACCCCCAAGTAACGACTTTTGTTGACGACTATGGTTGTCAACTATGGTTCTGTTTACTAGAGCTTCACAGGTTGCCATGGAAACCATTTCCACTACTCCGTGACAACATTACAGAGCTTGCACTCCTCTACCTTCCATTTGAGGATACCCCACTAGTGCATATTATGGTTGTGGAGACATGCTTGGACAGTCCACCATGTTGGAATACTGCCCTGGGCCCAGAGAGGCAGTCATGCTCCACTTCAGTACATGTTGGCATTCATGGTTCCCTCAATGAACTGTAGCTCCCCAATGGTGGCAGCACTCATACAGCCCCAAACCATGACAACCATGATCTGTCCCTGCATTCCTTACCTGGTTGTTGCCATACACACTTAACACCATCTGAACCAAAAAAGTTTGTCTTGGTGTCATCAAACCACAGGACATGGTTCCAGTAATCCAAGTTTCCCCTATCAACCTAGTACATTGCTGCAGAGGTTGTAGGTGTGGGGAGTCTGCTTGTCCTCCAACCTTTACTGTGACATCCTGTGGCAGAGTCTGAAACCCTCCTGTCAGAAACTGTGCCCAGGGCAGTGTTTCAACATTATAACGAGCCCAAACACACCTCCAAGACCACCACTGTAATGCTAAAGAGACTGACGGTAAAGGTGATGAACTGTCCAACATGTCTCCACATCTAAAACTCTATTGATCACCCGTGGGGGATCCTCAAATGGAAGGTGGAGGAGGTGTCTAACCTCCACCAGCTACATGATGGCATCAAGGAGGAGTGGAAGGGGTTTCCATGGCAACCTGTGAAGCTCCAGTGAACTGCTTGCCAAGATTGTTAAGGCAGTGATGGAAAAAGTGGTAGTCACACAAGAAACTGATACTTCAGCATAATTTGGACATTTTCATTTAGTGTGGTGTACTCACTTTTAGACATAGCCAGCCATTTTTAGACAAATCGCTGTGTGTTGACTTATTTTGTGAGGACAGCAAATTCACAGTGTTATTCAAGCTGTAGACTGACTACTTTCTATTGTATCAAAGTGTTATATCGTCAGTGTCATCCCATAAAAAGATGTAATGAAATATTTACAAAAATGTGACAGGTGTACTCACTGTGAGACATTGTACATCCCCTTCAATTAATTCAAAATGCTGCTGCCTGTCTGGTCTTTAATCAACTTGAACTCTCTCATGTCACTGTCTCCTCTGATCTCCACTCACTCACCATCATCGAATAAATTCAAAACTCTGGTCCTCGCTTTCAAAGTGTGACAAGTTTAATATGTAGTATTTCATTTGTTTCTTGATAAAAAAAAAGTGTTGCTGATGATTAAAATACTGAATATATGTTAAAAGATCAGTCAGTAATAAGTCAGTCAGTCAGTTAATAAATTAAAAATACATAGAAGAAATAACATTTGTCAAAAATGGCCACATAAGTGTGCATAATTCAGATTCACCAACATTACCATGAGACTGTTTCATAACTATAAAAATAAAACTCCTCAGGGTCCCTCTAATGCTTCTGAAACTCCGTCTCCACAAACGTTTATACATTTTTTCTATGTACAAAAAGTATTTTTTACATCACAGGGCAAAATGTGTTGGATAACACAAAATGGGCATAAAAGAACAGGATGAAGTGAGACATAACTCCTGCAGTTTGCTTTTCATCATCTTCAACTAATGAACCTTCAGAGAGACACTGAATATTCAAAGACCTGAACTTCCAACCAGGACATCATCCACAGGGCTTCACAATAACCAGCAAAGCACCACAGAGAGGATTTTAATGGCTGAACAAACTTCAACCTGAAACAAAAATGGAGCTGAGGAGGATGCTGAATATTACATAAAATGTTCATTTGATGGGTTCTGTTACATTTAATGGATTTATAAGAGGTTTTGGTGACTGGTGCACTATGCATTAATCAATAGTACTTAATACACAGTTACGGTATCAAACATGAAGAAATAAGCCATGCATTCATGTACTTGCTATTATTTAACCCTATGTTGCATAGTGTTGCCAATTATTATATGGCAACAATTACTTTATCTTATTTTTTCTAAAAAGCTGTGATATAAAATCTGTTTTTATAGTTAGGCGAGTAAAGGGGGCTTTTATTTTGAAGGACATAATTTATGAGGTCACATGAGCAGGATATCCTGTTTGTTCATGGATATTTGACACTTGAGAATCATTGTCTCACAACCGAAGGTTGTATTTTATTCAGAATTTGGGAAAATTAAATAAAAAAATTAACTCACTATATGGACAAAGTAAACTAGTAAACCTAATGGAGTCCCATTGACTTAGCATGAAACTATGCCAAGAATATGTTTACAACTTTTTTCTTATATTTCTTAAATATATCTATTATTTAGGCCATTTAAAGGATTAAAACATTCAAAACAACATTAAGCTGCAGTCAACCAGTTACCTGTGCTACACCTGCACCATGTAGATATTAACTCTCCAGAATGAGATGTCTGCTGTGATCAGCTGCAGTAGTGAGTCACTGACCGCTGAGCTGCAAATCACATAAATGACACCGCAATACACAAAAAGGAATTTCTGAAAATTACACATAGGCCCTTTAAAAAACAACAACAAAAGCATGATGCAATGTTGTGTCGGCTGCACAGCAAACACATACAGTTGTTCTTCCACAGAGAGATTTACAGCTGAAGTCAGTTTTTTTTGGTTTTGTTTTGTTTTTGCCTGTGGAAGGTCAGCAGAGTGTTACTTATTAAAACACACTGACTGGTCGCTTGGCTGATGGTGCAACACCAGGCTTGATGTTCATCATTACAACTTCCATCCAAATGTGGGAGATAAGTTCACTTAAGCATGAGAAGAAAAGAAAGAAACAGATGTGTAGTAAGACAGAAAAGAGAGCAAGGAGAGACAAAAGACTGGCAAAGAAAAACACAGTTTGACAGCCGGGCTTCAGGGAATCTACCCAGAGGAACTGAGTCAGCTACCACACACACACACACACACACACACACACACACACTGAACGCCAAAAAAACACTGAATGATCCACATGTTGAGAGTCACTCCAGGGGGTTGACAAAAATCTGTCATGACACACCCATTGCCCATTGATTCAGAATGGGCTTTGATGCAGAACCATGCTGCCTTCACACACACACACACACACACACACATGCACGCACACACACACACACACACACACACAAATACAGAAGAGTCCTGACAGTTCTGTCTCTCTTCTGCTGTCACAAGTTTATCTCAAGCAGAACTTCAGAGAGAGACATGGCAGGAAGAGGAATCAATGAAATACATGGGGAGGAAACAGCAAAAGACAGAAAATGTTCATTGCATTATTGGCTGAATTTAAATGAGCCAAACTTTCTCTCTGAGTTTGACCAATTTGACTCCATGTCGGTATCCTGTATTCTATGAGTTCACACTCAGCCTCACTTATGGGTCAGTGACAATGTTTGCCAAGATGAGAAAGTCAAATACATTTTAAAATTCAGTTTTAAGAAGCATTACTCAGGTCTCTATTAATGTACATTGTATGTTCATGTTGGTTTCTTGTTATTTAAAGTCAATTGTTTATCTTTTTATATATATTTTTTTATTAACAATGCAATTGCATGTTTTTTGACAAAATGTTAAATGGTGTAACTGAAAAAGAATGATGACTTTTAAATATATAATCCACCTAGAATATAAAACTAGTTGATAGCATGTGTTTTTACAGACAGACAGCAAAGGGTCTTACGGAAGCTCAGAGCTGCCAACCCCTAAAATATATTTGGCTCAGTATCACGTTATAACGTGAAATTATCACGTTATAACGTGATGTGAAAGTATCACGTTATAACGTGATGTGAAAGTATCACGTTATAACGTGAAGTGAAATTATCATGTTATTTTATGATACACAAATATCACGTTATTTCGAGATATGCAACTATCACGTTGTTTCATGATATGTGGCAGCTCTGAGGTAAACTCATCCGGAACCCTCAATGCTGCAAATAGAAGAACCTTAATTAAAATGCAAACCGTCCTCTTAACTAGATGGATAACATTGATCTCTATGTGCAGCAGCAGCTGAGCGAGTGAACAAACATCCCTCTCAGTCACGAAGAGAACAACCCGCACATGCGCAGAACCTCCAGTCTTCTTCATCAATCATCCTTGCCGGCCATAATGGTCATATAGCGCCACCTACTGGAGAAACACTTATTTGCCCCCTAATTGCTTCTGCTTTACAACACCTCTTCTTCTTCACTCACATAAAAAACTACAGGTGCACCACCAATAATAGTCCCCGGTAATTTACTTCCGTTGTGGAGTTTTCTTTTATTTGTTATGAAGCAGAGATAATTAGGGGCCATTGATTGTTTATCCAGTGGGTGCCGCTCTGTGATCATTGTGGCAAGAAGGTTTACTGAAGAAGAGTGAAGTTTCCGCGCATGCGCGCGTTGTCGTTCTCCCGGGACTGGAAGGAATGTATTGATGTTGTCTATCGATAAAAAGTGAAACTCAACATCTGCGTTTGGGACCTTTGTTTTCACAAGTCAGCAGCTACTCTCCGACGGATTTTCAGCCATGATTCTCAAATAAACGCCAGAGATTGAACCATGACATGAAGTGAAAGGGAAGCGCGCTGGTTTACGGCAGTTTACCTCAGAGCTGTTACATATCATGAAACAACGTGATATTTGTGTATCATGAAATAACGTGATACTTTCACATCACATTATAACGTGATACTTTCACATCACGTTATAACGTGATACTTTCACATCACGTTATAACGTGATAATTTCACATCACGTTATAACGTGATAATTTCACGTTATAACGTGATAATTTCACGTTATAACGTGATAAGTATCACGATATAACGTGATACTTATCACGTTATAACGTGATACTGAGCCAAATATATTTTAGGGGTTGGCAGCTCTGAGCTTCCGTAGGGTCTGAATACTCATGGCCATGTGTCTTTTCTAATAAATCTTCCAAAAAGATTTTGTGTTTTTCTCTCAGTGTGGGATGCTGTGTGTGCATTAATGAAGGAAAAAATAATTCAATGATTTTAGCAAATGGCTGCAATTTAACAAAGAGTGAAAACTTTAAGGTGGTCTGAACCCACTGTATGTGTCATGTGTATAAACACAGCAAATAAATAGAGTTGTTTATTAAATGCACAAATCCATGCATCTAGGAGTTGCATCTTTCACTCTGTCACCATGGGGATTGTCTAACACATACTCTAGTTATTACTACATATCTACACCCACCGACTGCTGCTTTAAATCTTTACTTAGCTGAGTTGCAGCCTAAATTCTCCTGTGTGACTTGCAAACAACAAAGAAAATTTCAGGCACTTTGAGTCCCGAGTGCAATAAAATGCATTAATATTTCATGTCTGACACCTCATTTATTTATTTATTCATGCTTATGTCATTTTTTTTACTCTCCAAAGACACGTTTTGTGTAGCTGTCAGGACAAAGCACCGAGCACACTGAGTTCTCTTGTTTTTTTTTTGCGTCCTGTGCCTCTTGACTCCAAAGAGCGCATTTTAATTGACTGATTTTTTTTTTCTTTTATATTTTTCACATTATTTGATATTTCCAGTTGAGGATTATTTTATTATCTGCAGGGACAGAGCAGCAGACGATAAACAACACGCCACGGCTCTGATCACACTCACAGTCGTGTCTTTTGGAAAGGATGAGATGACACAATAATAGATCATTTCTGATGACATCTTGTCCTTGTTTTCCTGCAACAGTTGAATGCACTTGAGTTCCTTGAGACAAAAACATCTGCCAGAATATGTTCAAATTAAGCACATGTCTAATAACGGTTTAAACAAAACTATCTACAAATAATCTTTATCAACCAGATATAAAATAGTGGAAATAAACTCTTTAAACTGACTATGTGTAACATTTGTGAAGGAATGTACATGTTTTTATCCTTTTTTGGGCGACATGGTGGAGCAGTGGGTGGCACTGTTGTGTCATAGCAACAAGGTCGCAAGTTCAAAATGTTGCAGAGTTTGTCCAAAGACATGCTGAGGTTAATTAAGACTCTAAATTGACCATCAGAATGTGTGTGTGTGTGTGTGTGTGTGTGTTAATGGTGTGTGTCCCTACGGCTGCTCGATTATGAAAAAATCATTATCATGATTGTTTTGGTCAAACTGAAATTGTGATTATTCATTATTACACGATGCATTTATCCAGCATGAGTCACTGTGTTTTTGTTTGATATGTTAAACAGATTTGTTGTGTTGCCACATAGAGATCATCTGATAGAGAATCTTGTATCTTGAATGTTATGGTTTCACATATATATTAAAACATATTTGTGTGTTTTGCGCTTGTGTTCCACTCACACTCATGCACTCTCATACTAACTCTTCTCTTTTTCAGAAATTGTATAATGAAAACTGTCAAATATTACTTTATCTCGAGTATATGATTTTGGAGATCATTTGACACGCAAATCAAAATTGCGATTAAATTCAATTAATTGCACAGCTTTATGTGTCCCCCTTGATAGTCTGGTCACCATCTAGGGTGGATCCTGCCTCTCACCTGAACTACTCTGGGATTGGCTCCAGCAGACCATGTGACCCTAGTGAGGAATAAGCGGGTATAGAAAATGACTGACTGATCCTTTTTCAGTGTAATGGGTTGTAAAATAACTCAAAAATGTGGTCAGCAACTTAATTACATGATTACATTTTTTTTTTTTTTTTTTTTTTGCAAATTACATGTTCTCATCACCCCGGGGCATGTTGGGAGACCCCAGAGCATCATGGGAGGTAACTCTACTGATCAGTCTCTATGGGTCACGTAACGTGGAAATAATCCCGGAAGTCAGGAACTTTTTCGGTGGATGAGCCACGTGAGCAACTTCTACTAAAATGAATGGCAGCCATTTTTCAGTCCGTTATCCAGTTCTATAGTACATCCATGCTTGACTACGACAGCCTGTGGAATGACTTTTTTTGTGAGGGGCTTAGATCAGGAATGTGCTCATTTTATAAACAACGGAACAAACACAAGGTTATCCAACTACAAACACTATGCAGATTTCACTCTCCAGCTAATGAGAAGGTTAACACAACCACAAAACACAGCTGTTATAATGAGCCATCAACTCCCACTCACACACATAAAGCTACAACATGATATCTCCACAAAAATAATTTAAAAATAAACACCAGAGTGATAGCATAACATACCCCCCCCCCCCCCCCCCTTATTTATCCTGACGGTAATTTATTCCAAAAGTGTAATCCAACACTTCACAACTCAGCGGTCAGCCTGCATGGTGTGTCTGTGTGCGTGTGTGTGTGTGTTCTGCATGTGAGTTACAGCAGGGAAGAGAGGGACAATTGCAGATTGAAAATTGCATTTTGCTGAAGCACTGTGCAAAATACAAAATCTAAAATTAGATATTTTGTGTTATAGTAAAAAGAGGAAAACACATCACCTGCAATAATCTTGCACTGCTGCAAGATAAAGATAGAGTCCACAACCTCTTCGGAAAGAAGAAGAAGAAGTAGATGATTTTTGAACTGCACTAAAGAAATATAATTAAAGCTGCAAGCAGTGTTGGATGGCCCTCGCTCGTCCCGTGCTGTCATGGAGCAATGCATGGGTAATGCGCAAAGTGAGGAGGGAGAAAAAATAACGCAGCTGGAGTGGAGTGGATCAGATCAAAGAGTTTACCACCCTTGACCTGTGTATCAATAATTCAGAGTGGATAATTCAGAGTGAATTTGAAGTCAGCGATAAAATCCAGAGGACTTGTTAGTTCAAATATGGAAATCATGAAAAATCTGTCATTTGATTTAAGATTGATGACTTCCTGTTGGCGTTAGGGTATTTGTCCAAGGAACGTTTTAGTGCGTTTTGATATGTTGACAAATTTTGTTTGTCCATGCCAATCTGGGGCAAGGGGCTAATTTTCAGGGGGCTAAAGAGACATTTATCCACACCTGTTATGGCAAAAATATCACATTCGCCAGGTTCTGTGTGAAAATTCAGTGACTTTTAGTCACATTTTGCCCATTAGTGGGTAAAAGGGCATCATTTTTGAGAGAAGATACAATAGAGCTTAGGTCCTAATAATTATACACCCGGTATTGAAAAAGTTCACACTTATCAAGAGCTAACTCAAAGTTCAGTTCAAGCATTTTAAAATGGACTACTTCAAAGTTTATTTTCTTTTTTTTCTAACACGCTGCCCCGAGCTGTAATTTTCAATAGAACATCCTCTCATCCATCCCCTGACAGCCCCCAATCACTGCTAGAGCCCATTAAAGAATAATAGAAGCTGATTAATTCGTAAGTTTTATCACTGAATCATTGTGCCAGTAGTTTCCTATTATGTAGAAAGTACCAAAGGTGCAGCAATGGGATAATGTAGACGGTCATTTTTTATTCTGCATGAACCAAATTACTATGCAGCAGTTCAAAAGAAAATTGACGAACATATGAACATGATGAATCAAAGACCTGTGACCGTTCACTGCTGGTTCTACTGAATAAATCAAAGCAGCAGCTGCAGAATAGTGACGTACAAAAAGGGACTTTAACAGTTCTGTTCAACAGTTCAATATGTGACTCCCATGATGATCTTTACCACAAGTACCATGTTGAGATATGTCAACTGTTTTTGCTCACTTGTGCAATTATTTATTGCTAAATAAATTACAGGTCTGCATTGATATATAGGGTAACTTCAGCTGAATGGGGCCAGTATTTGGTAAATCGCTTGGGACAGTAACACAATACCAAATATGCCTTTGCCATGTGTATTTATGATTAATCTTTCTGATTATTTAGTGTTGAAATTATGTGATAAAATATAATTATTTAGGTCCTATAAATCTTGAAATATCAGCTGTGCTACTTTTTTTTTTTTTGCACGAGTGGTTTCAGGTAAAATGGGTTTAGTTAGATTTTTCATGCCATTCTTTCTTCTCTCTTTTGTCTCCTGTTATCAGAAGGTGTTTTGCAGCACACACAAACACACAGATGTAGATTATCTTCTTCTTCTGTCTTTTTTTGGTCAAGAACAGTTGAGGCATGTGCCAAAGCTATTCTTAGCCTATTATCGGTGTTTAGCACAGAGTTACAGTATGTATCAGCAGGCTGTATGTTGTCTGGAAAATACACCACAGTGTCTGGCACCAATCAGGAACAAGATTTATACGAATCACAAGAGCACCGCTAACTACTTATAGTTTGAGCGTCATTTACTGATTGGATACACATTGGAGGGACCACGCCAGACACTGTAGAGTGGTGCAACACTTCCTTAAGGCGCTGCATTGAACAAAGATTTTGACGCATTGGGTTCTGCTCACAGATTTCAAAATGATAATAAAATGATCCTGGTTTATATTATTAAGTTAATTGCTAATCATACATATAAATTGATAGTTTAGTACAAATAATGAGACCGAATCAGAGAATTGTCTTGCATCCTCTCATCCAAGAAGCAGTGCCCCGACTCTAGAACTTAATAATTAAGCTATATTTTTAATGAATAAATAATTATTTTAAATAGTTACGGATTTTTTCTATAGCCAACGTCATCCGAACAATTAGTAGACACTACAGTGTATTGGTACCATGAGCAAGGCAGGAACAACATACCTTTAAGGCACAGTTTCGGAATATGTGTATTTCTCTGTGGATTGTCTTGCAACATGGGACTTCCTCTAGTATTATAGCACCTAGACCTTCCTTATAATTAAAAGCTATTAAAGTCTCAGTTTCTACAATGTAGGACCTTAAAGATAGAAAACTGTATTGCTCAGCTAACAGCTAATATGAGGCAATTACAATAATTGACAAAAGAAATTGAGAATATCTGCTGGGTTATATAATTTGATTTTCCCTCTCAATCCAAACTGCAATGAGACTGTGAAAACTCATAATTTAAACCAAGTGTTGTTTCAGGCTCTCCTGGTAGACAGGTATGTAGGGAAATTAAATCAATAGCAATAAACACTGCTGACTGTACGATTTTCCAATTTAAAAAATGGTTGGTGCAAAACAGTTTAAAATTGCTGTTTGGGGCGGAAAACATGGATGGCAAGAACAACTGTTCTTTAAAATACAGTAATGAAAAAATCATTTGTGTGATCACACCTTTAAAAGTTGAGTTAAGGGTAGGGTCTGGATATCAGGAAGAGTCCAATGAATTCTTTTGGAAGAGACCTTGTCTCTGGGAAAATGTGGCTTTAAAAATAAATCATAGATCCTGCTCATAGTTTCATGTCTTAAGGCCTATTCATACCCAATGTAAATGACAGATACATGGAGTGTTTCACACGTCCTAGCTGTTAATGTTGTCAGATGAAATGCTGCAATACCACCGGAAAAAGTGGGGGTGCTATTGAGTTTATAGTCTGAAATGCCCAACAAAGTCATGAAGAAAATTATCTATCAGGACTTTAAAGAATGACAGGGACTGAGGTTTGATTAGTGGAGCTTGTCCACAATTATTTATGATGTCGTCTGTCCTGGGCACAGGGATAAGCATCAGTTAGCAATAGAATTGATGAGATCAGGAGGGTTTTGGTATGACAGAGGATGTAATAACAAGCAAATGGGCCACAGTTAGAGAGCGGGTTTTTCAGAGTGATTCCACAGGAAGGCAGACTTAAATACAGCTTAAATACAGGTGAGAATTGGCCAGTAGGTACATATCAACCCATTGGACCTGGATTGTAAGATGCCTCTTGGTTAAGTTACATTATGTTCTACGCTGGTACAGAATAATGATTTTTATTCTGGTACTACAATATTGTGGTTATAGTCTGTTTAAGTTTAGGCACAAGCAGCGATCACTTCGAACATGGTTAAACGTGTAAAATGGGGCAACCTCATACTCTGAACTAACTTTCCAGGTCAGAATTGCTGTGGCCACAAATGGCGCCATTAAGCGCCATTAAGTGGCAATAATGGCATTACAACCTACTACTCATGAAGCTGCTTTTGTTACTATATTATGCATCAAGTAGAACAGATTTGCAATAATAAAAAAGAGCAAAGTATCAAGATTGCAATAAAAAATATTATTATGAGTAAAATAATGATTGATTAAAACACAAATCCAAAAGCTTTACTTACTGCTTTATCCATTTAATTGTGTGTATTTATTATTCACTTAAAAAATAGGGTTGCAATCAAAATATAGATTTACAGGTGTAATGGGGCCCTTCTAACATACAGTACAGGCCAGAAGTATGGACACACCTTCTCATTCAATGTGTTTTCTTTATTTTCATGACTATTTACATTGTAGATTCTCACTGAAGGCATCAAAACTATGATGGACTAACACGTGTCCAAACTTTTGGCCTGTACTATATATCTATGAGTCTGATTCCATCCAAATGGGCTGGAATGTGCCACAGAATCTTGGATTCAGTATATCAGGATAAATATCTCAAACAGGAAGCTTGAAGCTTCATTCTCATAGAAACAGAAATTTGGCTGCTATCTCCTGAATGGTTGCTCTATTCACATGATGTACATACTATAAACAAGAAGAAACAGTTCTGACAAGCAATCTCTTTGACTCTCCACTATTGTGGTCTGAATTTTGATGATTTGCAGGGTTATGTCTTCAGGACTGGTACTAAAGGAGTATTTTTTTTCTCCCCCTTTCTGTCTTGTTGATTTAGTCACATCTCTGCATCAGATTTTAGTTAGAGGTTTTGTTACAGGTCTGTGTCTGAGGTCACAACCACAGCTGCCACACTGCTAAGAGCTGCCCTGTGTCCACGAGATAACAAAAACAAGTGAGCTTAAGGTCATGAAGTTCAAAATGTAACTCCATTTAAACTCCATTGTACTGTCACAAAGAATATGATCAGTAAAAACACACACAGCTTTTAGTCCACACTTCACATTTTGGGGCTTGCAACTTAAAAAGATCTTTCAGTGTCGACAGCAATAAAAGTCCTAAAGTGTAAGTGAAGGGTTTTAAATCACAATGTCTGTTAGGAGAATGGTGACCAAGTACAAATGTGGAATTAAAAAAATGGTCCAGTAATGGCTTCAAAAACAGACTTATTAGGTCTTATGTAGTTTAATGGAAAAACATCCCAAAAATATGGTTTTAACACCCAAAAAACCTTCACTTACAGTTAAGTTACCTTCAGAAGCCAACTGGAGCACACACAAACAAACATATTCACACAGGATTACAGTATCAGTGACAACTGTGGTTAAGTCTGAGTGGTTATCATAAAAACACAATGCAAAAATACAATTTAAGGATAGGATCCTTTTTAAGAAAAAAGGTCTCTGCATTGTTAGAGTTAGGATTAGGAGTTGATGCTAGGGAATAGGGGTTAGGGTTAGGGCAGGAGAGTCAAACTTTATTTAGTTCATGGGAAACATACAGTCCCATCCAAAAGTATTGGAATGACGAGGTCAATTCCTTTGTTTTTTGTACACTGAAGACATTTGGGTTTCAGATCAAAAGATAACTATGTGGCACAATAGTTCAGAATTCCAGCTTTTATTTCATGGTATTTACATTCAGATGTGTTAAACACCCCAGAACAGAGAACCTTTTCTTTGAACCCACCCACCCAAATGCCCTGAGATCACAAGACAAAATAAGTAGCTGTCCTCTTTTAATAATTTCTTAAATCTCACTTGTGACCATCTGGCTTTTCTTGTTTTTCAACTAACTGTTCTCTCATTAAGTAAGTCTTCTTGTATTGTATTATTGTATTATGAAATTCAATTATAAGAACCTGGTAACCTTGCGGTCATTTTTATTATTTTATTATTATTATTATAGGTATGTGAATCGGCTTGTAATGATTGGCATAAGTATCCCTTGATGCCGGCTGAGAAGACAATTGTTGATTTGTTGTGCCTGAGCTGCAGCAGCTGTATGCTGTTCTGGATCAGTGGAGTGATGTTTGGATTGGTGAGCACAATTCTATTTTTTTTTTTTTTTTTTACTGTCAGGTACATCTGGTGACACACATGTTGGTCCACATTCCCTCATTTATGTTGCACATAATAAAAACATTATGTGCAACAAAAGATATTCTAAATGTCAAATTTGTGTCTGTCTCTGCCCTGCAGAGTTGATTCTTTTGTTGTTACTTAGGCTCCTAACTCCTGCTGATTTCTTGTGTTTGAGCTCACTGAGATGTGGAAGTCAGTCACTGTTGATTGGATGGAATGTGGTAACTACATTAAGTTTGGAGACAGGTTGTCTTTTCTTGTTTAGACCTAATGTGACTGTAGGTTACCTGAATTTCAATCACCCCTTCCTTCCTTAGATGGTTCCACAGAGGAACCTTCTCTCTCCCTCTGCCTGAAAGGAAACCTTCTTCCTTTCCTTGGTCTTAATCAATGTCTTTGTTTTTCATTGGGATTGTGTTGATCTTATTATATATCAGCTACAGACCCACCACCATGGTGGTTAATGCTAGGGTTAGAGGTTAATGTTAGGGTTAGAGGTTAATGATCGGCTTAGTGGTTAATGCTAAGGTTAGGGGTTAATGTTAGGGTTTGGGGTTAATGCTAGGGTTAGTGGTTAATTCTAGGGTTAGGGGTTAATCCTAGGGTTAGTGGTTAATGTTAGGGTTAGGGGTTAATATTAGGCTTAGTGGTTAATGCTAGGGTGAAGGGTTAATGCTAGGGTTAGGGGTTAATGTTAGGGTTAGTGGTTAATTCTAGGGTTAGGGGTTAATGCTAGTGTTAGTGGTTAATGCTAGTGTTTGGGGTTAATGTTAGGGTTAGTGGTTAATGCTAGGGTTAGTGGTTAATGCTAGGGTTAAGGGTTAATGCTAGGGTAGGGGTTAATGTTAGGGTTAGGGGTTAATGTTAGGGTTAGGGCTTAATGCTAGGGTTAGGGGTTAATGCTAGGGTTAGTGGTTAATGCTAGGGTTAGGGTTTAATGCTAGGGTTAGGGGTTAATGTTAGGGTTAGTGGTTAGTTCTAGGGTTAGTGGTTAATGCTAGGGTTAGGGGTTAATGCTAGGGTTAGGGGTTAATGTTAGGGTTAGTGGTTAATGCTAGGGTTAGTGGTTAATACTAGGGTTAGGGGTTAATGTTAGGGTTAGTGGTTAATGCTAGGGTTAGGGGTTAATGTTAGGGTTAGTGGTTAATGCTAGGGTTAAGGGTTAATGCTAGGGTTAGTGGTTAATACTAGGGTTAGGTGTTAATGCTAGGGTTAGGGGGCCATGGAACAAAGTGGGGAACATAGAACCCAGGAAACTTAGGTACACTCCTGGGTAAAGTCCTGGTACTGCTGAGCATTTCCTTTCCACCACTTGAGCAGACAGCTTGTGAGGGAAATAGATGTTTCAGATCTGTGCTTATTCATTTCTGCCTCATTCCCACTGATGGACTGTGCTGCAGCTGCTGCTGGTTCAGCGAAAAGTCCCTCCGAGGGGATCATCCAACGCCATCTTCTTAGGGGGAAGGTTGTTCCAACTCAGCTCGATATGCTGCATCTGTCTGCTCAACAGGCTGTTTTGCTGCAGGTGTATGAGGCCACTGGAACCTGCCCCCCCAACTGCTTCCCCCACATTGAAACGGGTCTAAATATAAATAGCAGAAAAGACAAAGCTAAGATACACACCAGGAAAACGAAAACGACAAACGGTGCTGTAGTCACATACATAGAGGAGGTGGGAAAGAAAGTGTGTGTTTGGTGAGTGAGAAGAGCAATTACACACAGTACATTACCACTGTCACCAGCCTAAATTAAGAATGCAATATTTAAGCTGACAACCAAGCCTGGGCCTAATGAGCCTACAGAGAACAGCAAAGAACTCAATAGCACTGAAGGTCACAGCAAAGCACATATACAACCTTTAAGCCCTCTATGGTAAACACCTGACGCCAGTTGGTTTTTGGCTCAAAATAGACCAAATCAACTTAATCAAGAGACATTTTAACTTTTTTTTCCACTTTTTTGTAGTTTTTATGGTTAATATATGGCATTGCCCTATTGAAACACCATTCCACGGGTATACCCATCCTTTATTCCATGTAAATTCACTTTGCTCTGCAATTAGGTCTGAAAACCAAGGACCCAACTTTACCCTCAGCAAGGGAGCCAGTTACAGAACAGGAAGGCTGCAGCAAGAGTTTATTTTGAAAAATGAGAAACTTTTGGTTGTAATGATGTATTGATATCTGCTGTAGTGTTTAACTTGAATTTAAGAATATTTTATTTTGGTATTTGGTCACTTAGGACCTCACTTCCTGTTAAGAGGCCTTCTGTTGGCTCATTCCCCATTTATTCTAGTGTTGCCAAGTCTGTGTATTATAAGTGACTTTGGGCTAGTTTTTCATATGTGTTGAACTTGTGCCTTGGTAGCTGAAGCAACTTGAAAGATAAGGGTAGTGTTATTCTTCATAGATAGTATGAGGCTAAAGTGTGATGAGTCTTAAGAAAAATGTTTTAGACAAAGCCTCATCTACAACTATTTAAATAGACTGTGATGAAATAGAACATAAAAGGCATTGAAGTAAATATAATCAAATTTAGATAACTAAGTGAATAAACAGGAAAAAATATTTTAATTTACCTTTTTCTTAAACATTAGTAAATGCTTCAGAACACCATCAAACTGTTTCATAGTCCTCCCTTGTTCATTAAATTCACTATCCGAGACAACATTATTAACCATTTAAATCATTTTCTTTAGTCTTGATCTTAAATCTGAGCCATTGAATTCCTCATATGTGAAAACATATAAAAGGTTTTTACCTTCTACGCTCAAGAATCTACATGATCAATTAGATTTTGACCTGGTGGCTATATTGGATTTCTCCATGTTTAAGGCATTATAGGACATGCCTGGCATACAGAAGATTTTAATTCAGCACCTTTCAGAACACCTTAAAACTTTGTATGCCAAAAATTAACTTGAAATGCCTTCAGGGTTCTTTTGCAAACTGACCCTGTCTATAATGACTTTGACTTCAATGGTTTTCATATCAGTTAAGTTTTTTTCTATTTTCCATCTCACCAATTTGTTTGTTAAATCAGGAGTCAGTTCCTATTGAGCTTTACTCATATAACATATTGTTTCAAAGTCATGTAGGTAAAAGAAAGAAACGTGAAGATTAGTGCATAGAAGCAACAATAAAGAATTTGTGAATTCAGGATGTTTATGCATGTAGGTTTACTGTAATGTAATTGCATCTGTTTATACTTGTTATTCCATCTGTTTTCTCATGGTAAATACTGTGAAAAGATGGCTTAACTCCCTCTTGTGGTCATTATTCCAAAGCTCAAAGGAAGAAAAATAAACTGTACCATGGGTACCGTTTTGCAAAACTGCTCACAGTTCAACAATCTGTCCATATGAATATACAATCTGTAGCACCCACAGTTCACCATCCATCTACACAGATTGTAAAAACATGGACACAATTTCTGTATTTTTCTCTGCCCAGAACCTTGGGGGGCTCTGTAGAAAAAGGCGCTTGTTTTGGACTCATTTTGAAAGGCCTGCTGTTTATTTGTGTCCTGAGATCTGGAAAAACTGATCCTTACTTCTGTGAAAAGCAAGAAGAATGTGATCAGAGTGTAATCCTGCTTAAACACATCATAGGAGGAATGCTGTATGTTTGTATCTTTAACGTTAAACATGCTAATATTAATATTTACATATACATTGTAATGATTTGTTTGAAATACATATATTTGTTAAATTGTAAAAAGTTTATTTTACATTTATTTATAAGTTATAAAATGTAACAGACAGTATATGGGTCAGTGGCAAATAATGTTTGGCAAGATGAGGAAGTCAAAAACTTTTTAAAATACAGTTTTCAGAATGATTCAACAGGTTTCTCAAAATGTACATTTTGGGTCCATGTGGGTTTCTTGTTATTTAAAAGTCCATTTCTATAATTTTTTTTTTTTACAAAAATCATAATTTTAGGCAATTATTTTACGCAAAATATCAAATGTTCTAACTGAAAAAGATGATACATTTTAAATATATGACCCACTTAGAATGTAAAACTTGTCATATCATGTGTTTTTAGTTTTTTAAAACATGTTTAAGAGAGTTAAACTACCTGGTACCAAGTTTTAGGGTTACACCAATTCATGTTTGAGTATTGTATAATGTATTTTGTTGAAGCACGAGACTGAATGTTTTGTATTACTTTATTCACAGTTCTCACCTGCATGTTGATGAAGCTTACTGGGATTCTGTCTTCATTGGTGATGGCTTAGCTTGGTGTTTGACACTGGGTTTGGGTGACTGCAAATTTCCTACAAAATTATCATCAAATTACATGGACCCAAATTTATGTAGAATTAAATCCCTGTTTACCAATAGTTACCCAGTTGGTAAACTCTCTCACTGGTGATTAAACCTTACTTAATGGCCATGAAATAATTATCCATCTATTCCATAAAATATAACTTAGACATGGTAAAAATGTTTTGAATGTTTTTATGTCTTATAATGGCCTAAATAATAGATCTATTTAAGAAATATAAGAAAAACAGTCTCAGTATAGTTTTTATTTATTTGACAGGGATAATGTAGTCAGACATACTAGTTACATGAATGCAGCTGATGTGATGCATATACAGTAGGGTTTGTAGCTAGGTGCTAATTCCCAACTGCAGTCATGCTCTGTAAGTCAATGGTACTCAATTAGGTTCTATTCTAGCCTATTAGAAAAAAAAAAAAAAAACATCAAAATTGAATTAAAATCAATTTTATTTTTAATTTAGTGAAAACTTCCAATTTCTGAATAAAAGTCAACCTTTGGTGGTGATACAATGATGCTCACATGTCTAATGACCATTAGCAAAAGGGATTAGCATACAGGATATCCTGGTCATGTGACCTCATAAATTGTATGTCCTTCAAAATAAAAGTCCCTTGTCACAACTGACTGTAAAAACAGATTTCATATAACAGCTTTTTAGAAACATGAAGATAAAGTAATTGTTGCCATATGATAACACCATGGGTTAACACAGACATGATGAATCTAATGCTGATACAGAGTGTATGAGCTATTATTGTCATGGCTGGAACAAAGTCTTGAACCCAAAAGCACGACTCAGAGGCAAACAAGTTTAAGGGATAAGCAGTTTAGTCAATCCAAAGTACATGCATCGTCAAAACCAGGAGATCAGAAAGGCAAAAAGAGCCAACAAGGGGCAGGCAGGAATCCGAAGTACAGGTAGGCAGAACAGGAAGCCGAAACAGAAAAACGCTGGGGAGCTTGGCAAAAAAAATACAAGACAATCTGGCAGGGGTGAAGAGGAAGTGAACCAGTATATATGCTGAGGGACTGATGAGGAAATGGGCTGCAGGTGAGGAGATGGGCCGGGAAAACCAGGTGGGGGAAATGAGCTGATTGCAATGTGGAATCTGGAATAACAGGAGAGTTAGTGGACATGAAACCAAACTGAGTGTAATTATGTTACAATTATGTTCATATTATGCTTTTATAGCCTGAGTTTTGTATTGAACAAAACTGCACAAAATATTGTTCAAAGAATCCTCAGACTCAATAGAAGATGTCAACACTCTTAACATTGATGTGGTCATTGACTTAAATCATCAGTGATGTGTGATATTTATCTCTATTGATGAATTGCTATGTGTAGTTTGTAGGTGTAACTGACAACATCCAAAGAAGGGAAAACAAGCTTTAAAACTTATTTCCTTTCCCTAGAGAAACATCAACAGCACACGCTGGGTTCATATTGATGAGCTGAGTTCAGTTCAGTAGAGTTTGAACAGTGCTGAAACCTCAGCACCACTCTGAGTTCAGAAATTAGCTCCAAAGATATTTGCTGCTAAAACCACACGGTTTCATTTTTACATTTCTATTCGAACAATCGTTAAAAAAAAAGGTAGAGCATGTAACGCTGCAGCAGATTGCAGCTGAACTGGCATATGTGTAAGCACTCACTTAATCTTTTCTAAATCCAATAGTCTTGAGAGTGCAACAGCATCAGGACACATCTGAAGGAAATAATTCAGTTTCCTTGGAAACCAGGCAGACGTGGCATACTGTAAGCAACAAAAAAAAGGAAGAATTTGACTGCTTTTGTTCTCCCAGTCTTCCACAGCTTCACAGAAAGCTTCAGATGCCAAAATCAACAGCATTTCAGGCAGCCAACTGGATGGGAGATAGGGTCAGAGGTCAAGAAAGCCTGATATGAACAGAGGAGCGGCCAACTTCACACACTGAAAACCTGCCAATCCATGCTGGATTTTCTTCAATGGACCATTAAAACCAGATGATTATGTCCTTTATCTGGAGTGTGTTAGAATGTGTTACAAGAGAAATATTACATGAAGCTGAATAAAACAACTCCATAGTGAACAAAACATTTACTAAATACATCTATTAAAGGTCCCAAAGCTGCACTTTTCTTGGTTTTATTTGAAGCTTTAAACCCTATTTGTGGTTTAACATACAAAAAAATCAACTCATGTATTTTTACAGAGCTCTCTCAAACACCCCGACAGGTTTTTTGGTCTGTCTCTTAAATATTCATGACTCTCTTGTTGTAGAAATCCTCTGCTGCTGGTGAGGAATGAAATAAGAGGCTGCCTGACAAGGTTTTATTTTCTTTGCAAAGAGGTCACTGAGCACCTGGGTGGTCTGAATGAAGGAAGACTGAAACATTTATAGTTGCTTCACACCTGGGAGGTCTGCTGCAGAACAGCATCCAGACTCCTCCTTCACACCTGGGGCATCCTACATTACTTTGGGAAGACAAAGGGACAAAGAGCTAGAAATTGCCAATACACTCTCTTCTAATAGGCTAGTAACCTCAAAAAGGTGGAAGGAGGTACTACATTACATCACAAAGTCAGGGAAGTACAAATGAACCATTAAGTCTATGATGCATGGGGCAGTTTTTAATTGAACTCTTAGAATTTATCTAGGCTTTAAATTGCAAATATATGATGTTATGGGTATCTAAACCTAAAATAAAACCCAGAGAAGGGCAACATATTATGAAGTGTTTGGTGCCATTAGTTTTTTTTCAAAACTGCTCCAAAGTTTAATAAGAGAGATCATGTTTTCAGTCTCCAGAGAGTAGTTCTGTGTAAAAGAGGTGAGCATGTAGAAAAATGCAGTTCTGTTTACATCTTCGCTGGCTCACAAATTCTCCTTGTGTCCATAGACAGGACCAGCTTGATTGACCACGACTCAGCACGGTGCGACTTAGTCTCAGGTGTGTTGTGTTTCCATTAAGAATTTATGTGGATGTCATCATAATAAACTGCAGTGATGTACTCATTTATGCAACACATCCGTTTTCATTTACATTAGTGTGGATTGGGGCCACAACCGCACACAAGAGCATCTCCACTTTCAACACAGACCACAGTGTGTTTCTGCAGGATGTTTCTTCCATGTTAATCCAATAATCAATCGCCAGTGTGACAGAATTCTGACGCTGGTATTAAAGATGGTAGGTGTCTGACTCTGACATTTATCATGACTCATCCTGTGACGTAAATCTCTGGCCAATCAGTGACCAGCAGCCTGCTCACATCACATTAAAGTAACTGCTCAGCTCGCTTAGAACCACAAAAGAAGGGATACCAAAAAAAGTTCAAAATCAAGTGTCCAGACATTTGACTAGAATGGAAGAAGAAGACATTGATGGTGTGGAAGCTGAAGTCTAACATGGACAGTTGAGATTCATATCAGTTTCCTGTAAAGACAATCAGGGCACTGATGATGTAATACTTAGCATAACACATTCCATCTTGCAACACCTTGAGAACCCCGAGGCATACGCTATATTTCAACTCTGTTTAACACTAACAGACAGATGTCTATCAATTAATTTATCAGGCGATCAGAGTAAACCAGACATTGAATTCTTATTACGTTTTCTGATGAAGCCATCATCTTAGGTCATAGATGACATAGACATAGATGTTTGCATTTATAACCAAAAAGTCAACAGGTGTGTTCAATGCCGTGAAGTATCTGTTTATGCTTAAGACTTACAGCCTTGTAGAGCTTCATAACACTAATAGTTGAGTCATCATCTTTTCCAATTCTAGGCTCTCTTCGAGTGCTTTTCCTAAATGTAGGTTGGATATAATGGTGCAGACAGTTCATAGAATAAGAGTGAGACGTGATCAAATGTCCCAGGTTCAGCAGGTACAGAACAGGTACAGAAGCATCAGAGAGAGAGAGATCAGTATCAGATAGAGGGGCTGTGAGGACACTCAGATGACATTATTAGGTCCAGTTATTACATTTTCATCTAAAGATGCTCACAGATTCAGACAGAACTTACATGGAAAAGTGGACATCTGTGCATGCAAAGCTCAGATTTTATGACCTTACAGACATTTTCTTTGCCACATCAACCTCCAATCAATGTGACACTGATCTGTATATTGTACTTGGTGGAACACAAACCAATGGAGGCAAAATTTGAGGTCTCTTGTGGCATGTTTTGGTCGTACATACCACTGCCTCTTCCTCTTCATCAGTGTAGAATGCCATGACAGAGACGTGCAAAGAACATGCAGAAAATTGTGGGTAATGTGGGGTTGTATGGACACTTTTACAAAAAACTACAATGTGGAAGTGAGCTTGACTATGGAATCCCTAATGACTCTAGACATTCCTTGTGGATTGTGTTCCTGTTTGTTCTGTCTGATTCTGTGAGTACCTTAAACACTGAGCAAACACATGTAGGACAGACACGGGTCTGGTTCCTTTCTGGAGTCTCAGAACTTTGGTGCTTTCTAGAAATCTAGATACATTTACATCAGTTTAAGAAGAACTAAAGTAGGTTTATTAAATATTATGTCTGGCGTTAGAGTGAACCTAACCTTGTTCTTCTCTTCCACAAGTTCAGCACTAGACAACTCTTTCTTCTACTTCTGTCCAATTTCTCTTGCCACCAAACATTTGATTTCCCCATCAGACCACTCTAAGCTTCTCTTTTCTATGTTGTCATCCGCTGCCTTTTTCTGCTTCCAGCTCATTTATGACACGCCTACTGATGATGTCACGGTTCCCAAGAAGAAGACAATTTTTTTGGTTCCACTGAAAACCAACTTTTTAAGTTCTGAATCAATTATTTTTTTTGGTTTGGGCATGGCAGTCAGTTTAAAATTGGGTTCGGAAAGCAGAACCAGAACCAATAGGGTGCCCTGCTGTTCAATCTGTTCAATATAGCTGCCACATTTGTCTAATTCATGGGTTTTTAAAATTTCACCAAAAAAAAAAAAAAAACAACAAAAAAAATCCACAACCCACACGCTTCCTTAATTTACTTTGCACATTTCCTGGGATCATAATGATGGAATCATGGTTATTTGATTGACACTCAAAAATTTAACCACGATAGCCTGATATTTCTCTTTGACATGACTTCAAACTTCACCAAATACATAAAAAGGTATGACCTAAGGGATTTATTAGTCTCTGACTCTGGGAAAGTGAGAGAAACATTCAAATTCACCAAAACTACTCTAGGTCTATCTCTGAACTATCTCATTACCAAATCACACACATTTAGGCTGTTCTGTATGATCTTCTTTTGATAACTAATGTAATAAATAATGTAATGCTTCACTTCCATTAACTGAGCCTCCCATTAAACTGTTTGGAGCCACCCTGGGGACGCCTGCCTCACACTTTGAAAACCTCTGGTCTACACTTCACAGTAATGAATTAAACAATATTTCTCCACATATGAAATTATTACTTTACAGTATTCTAAATACAGATTTTGTCAAACAAAGAGTCTAAATAACAATTTGGCTCTGACAACCATAGTGAATATGATGACTGTGCCATCCAGTACACCTATTTTTGATGATTAAACTGCACAAAAACTGTAAATATTTTATTTCCACAAAATGCAGTCCTGTTTATGTATTATTACATCATTATGAGCTAGTTACATTCTTGGCAAAATGTTATTATTGGCTAAATCATTTAATTATTAGCAACTTGACTTTATTACATTTATAATGGAAAAAAAATCCTCAGGTCATTGGCAGGTATTGGGTTGTGAGTTGCTACACCCACAGAATCTCCTTTATCACAATATCATTCACTCTCCTGAACTCATGTTATAAGTTTATTGTAACTCAATGCATCTTA
This sequence comes from Lepturacanthus savala, assembly GCA_030544235.1. Taxonomy (NCBI): domain Eukaryota; kingdom Metazoa; phylum Chordata; class Actinopteri; order Scombriformes; family Trichiuridae; genus Lepturacanthus; species Lepturacanthus savala. Next base: position 6,205,767 of record CM060474.1, read on the forward strand.
AACATGTTTACATGTCTGTACTGTACTGTATGTAATATATAATAGATGCCTGTATGTCCAAGATAGATTGTATGTTAAATAGTCCATTATACCAGGGGTATACCAGGGGTGTCCAATCCAAACCAGCTCTCTAGGACAAGGATTGGACATTCCTCAATTATACAGTAAACATAGTTGTGTAGTGTCAAGAGGTTTATAAATGTAGCTCAGCAAGAAGCAATAATCACCTTTATTGACTGGTATACAAGGAATCTGACACCTTTCTAGTGGCCATCAATGTACACAATGATCACTAATCAGACTTGTGTTGCTGACAGACTGGTCATTGATCTGCTTTTCTTCCACAGCCGCAGTGTTTATGCTGCAATCACTGGAGGTGGCAATGGCACTGTTTCCATTTAAAGCAAAAATGCCCCAAAAATAGCATTTAAAAAATAAAAGTAGAAACCTTAGGAATTATTTCACCTTTAAGACAAGAAAATAAATAACACAATATATCTCTCAAAGTGCATTTCGTTATTATACCTCGTAGACAAAACCTCAAACTTTTGAGATTCCAAAACATGGCTAACACCTAAAATTAATCAGTTTAATATAAGGTGCTACACAATTTCATACCTCTGCCACTGATGGAATTTGTTAAATGTAACACTTCATATGTTAAGTATGACAATGATGTGTTGAACCCTTTACCTTTAACATCAGGGAAATGTCCCATGTGTGACACTTTTAAACTGAATTTGAAGAAATAGCTACTGTTGATTGAGGACTGAACTCATTTCTAATACTGTACTGAGCAGGTGAGTCCATGAATGTTACAAAACCTGCATTAAATCAATATATCTTTCGGTTTTGTGATCCTGTTGTGTTTATTTTTATTTCTTGTGTGTATTTTGTTAGCTTGGCTCCGCCCTCCAACTTACTTCCTCTCAATTTTCATTTTCCTTCAGTAATCCATCTGGGTTTTCAGTATTTAATAAAATGATTTATCTGTCCAATCAGCAAACAGAGGGCATGGCTACATCCAACGATAACATTAAGGTTGTGCACTAGTTTGTTTTTGTAGTTGGTCCATAGTTGTAGTTCAGTAATTGCAGTGGATTCATATGAGAGCAAATAGAATATTAAGAAACATTGACAATATCCATATGTTAAAAGCAGAGCAAGAACAATCTCTAGTGAGATTTCTTCCCAGTCCTAGTTCCAGCACAATCCAACATGACAAACATTGCAACTAAACATTAAGGACTGGTTCTGGCAGATCCAGAGTAGCTATGGGCAGATCCAATAGTTTAAACTTCAACAGAGGTAACACTTGTCAATGGAGAATGGACAGACTCTGTACCAATGACATATAGTATGAAAATTTAACCCTCTATCGCATGAAATATTACTTAGATATGGTGTGGTGCCCCCTGTGGTGGGTAATAGCATTGCATCTGCCCTGCCCTATCAGTAGCATCTGACCCAATCAATGCCTAAAATGGTGACATCTGGGCCTGGTGTCTACCACCTATAAAATCTGGGCCTGCTGATCACTCTTCCTGCCTCTTTATTGCCTCTCTCTGCAGGAACTGGTGGTGATGTGGAACCCTTACTTCTTTTGTTAACCTTCTGATAGTTGGTGCATTTTTTTACAGCACACACATACACCTCATGTTTATTTCACTGATATCCACACCTCCCGCTTTGGTGACCTTATATTTTCTCATATTTTTAGTTGCTTTCTGTTAAATAAACTACTTCTGTTAAATTTTACAACAGTGTATCTCCCTCCTTGTCATGGCTGTAGAGCCAGGCTGTGACACATGGTAAACCATGTTTTGACTGTTTTATTACTTAAAATGACCCAAATAATGAATATATATTTGGAAAAAAATATGTAAGAAAAGGTTTCAGACATATGTATGGTTCCATGTTACAGTATGTAAGTCAATGGGACTCCATTAGGTTGTATACACTAGGAATTTTCCATATTTGCATATTGCTACCTTATGGCGACAAATCTTTTTTTTTAAGCATATTTGGGAAAAAATGTATAACATCAAAATTGAATTACATGTAAAAATAAATAACTGTCGCCATATACGACACAGTGGCGCAGGGGTTAGCGCTGTTGCCTCACAGAAAGAAGGTCACAGGTTCAAGACCTCCTTGGTCCTGAGTCTGGGACCTTTCTGTGTGGAGTACATGTTCTCCCCGTGTCTGCGTGGGTTTTCACCAGGTACTCCGGCTTCCTCCCACAGTCCAAAAACATGCTGAGGTTATTTGGAGACTCTAAATTGCCCGTAGGTGTGAGTGTGTGAGTGAATGGTGTGTGTGCCCCACGATTGGCTGGCGACCATCTGGGCCATAACGCGCCATAACGTCTGGGCCATCTCACCATAACGCGCTGGGATAGGCTGGGGAAGAGGATGAGGAATAAGCAGGTATAGAAAATGACTGACTGACTAACTGTTGCCATATAGCAACACTATGAAATAGAGGGTTAGCATAGGTGTGTAAGAAAATAATGTTATCACAATATTTAATTTTGCAATCATATTAATATACAAAACCACTGCATTTATTTTATTTTATTTATTAAAAATGTACATGCATGTAAAAAAAGCTTCACACACACACACCCCCTCAACTGCTCTCTATGAGTTTGATAGAAAGGCAGTTGCCTGCTGTGATTTTACTTTACTATGTTCTACTTCACAGAGACATGGCCACGTAAAGCTGGTTTCTGGTGGGGAAAAGAATGAAATCGGTGCACGAGTAAATAAAAATACTCATGCAGACATAATCCCACAAGAAGTGCAACGTGAATATAATTTTGTCTTTTGATGTGAACACAACATTACAGCACATCACATAATTGACCAGTGGAACCTTAAGTCCCATGAGTTGACAAGTTATTTTCTTGATTTATTCTGCAAATGATTTTATTTCTTCTGTAGTGAAATCCCAATTTTCTGATTCAGTAAACTGAATTTACCAAAATGTTAAGCATGTAGGGGGTCTGCTGGAGCCTATCCCAGGGTACTTCAGTTGAGAGGCAGGATCCAGACACACACCAGTCACACACACACTCATACCTACAGGCTATTTAGTTTTAGTTTAGTTTATTTCGTCCTTTGTGGGGAAATTATTATCTGTAAACAACAGCAAACACAGAGATAACAACACATCATGATACAAACTCTGAGCCTGGAACATTGATGACAAGGTTACACATTTAGAACACGTATGGCTGAGGGAATGAAGCTTCTGTTGAATCTGGCTTTTTTGGCATAGAGGACAGAGGAGATGGGACAGAAGTCCTGGTTGAGTGGATGGTCAGGGTCCTGTCGTCAGGGTCCTGTCGTCAGGGTCCTGTCGTCAGGGGTCTGATATCAAATGCCTTGTGCGTCAGGGATGAGGTGACACCAGCAGATACATCAGGAGTGGTTGTGCTGATGATTTTATTTGCCAGGTGGGTTATTTTAAAATGTTTGTTTTTGTTAACAACACTGAGCATAGGGAACTAGCAGATGGCACATTATCATAGAACTGGCTCTACAATTCTGTGCTACAGAAGGTGGGGATGAACCTCCAGGTTTCTAGGTTTATATATGGTTGTGAGTTTGTAGGTGACCGTGGTGTGTTGATCAAAACTGAGTTCATTGTCCAGTTTAATGCCGAGGTATTTGAAACTCTCCACCTTCTCTCCCATGATGGTGAGACTGGGAGGGGAAGGCAGGGATGATGATCAGCTCCATGGTCTTAGAGATGTTGAGATGGAGTGGATATTTAGTCTCCAATTAACCTCAGCATGTGTTTGGACTGTGGGAGGAAGCCAGAGAATCCAGAGTAAAACACACAGGAAGAACATGCAAAATCATGCAAAATGCAAAAGTGAACAGGAAAAATGTTGAGTATGACATTAAATAGAAGAAAAATATGTTGATTCATGGTGTACTAGTGCAGCGTAAGTAGATTTTTTATGTTTGGCCAAATGAGGGTGTGTTGGACATAGTCTATTGGATAAGACATGATCATATATTGAGATAAGGAGAGACATGAAAATACAGTTATTGTAAGAAAAAGGCTAGAACTTGTTGAAAGTGCAGATGTCAATCTACATATGATGAAGGTGTCTTGAAGTAAGATCTGTGTGAGTGGGAGGAATAAAGTAGCAGCTAAACTGGCTAATGTCTTAATTAGCCAGTTTAGCTGGCTAATTAAGACATTCCAATATTTTCATTACGTTAACTACAGGAAGAAACAGAACATCAGAGCTTTGAAATGTCACTGTGAAGCAACATAAGGAGGAGTTGTGATATGGAGCTTTACCCTGTAGCAGGATACATGATGCTGTACGTTAGTGCTGTAATACATACGTCTATGGGATTTGAACATTTTGTTGTGGCATAGGTGCTTTTATTATAGAGTAGCCATACAGGAAGTAATGGGTAAACTTGCAGAAAAGGAATGCTTAGGTCAAGACTAGAACCCAGGTCTGCGGCACCAGAATACTGTATCTGATCCAGATTCATACCAATACACAACTCTAGTTATCTGAATGTTTGACCTACACATGCATGTCTGACTAATGTCAGTATATCCGGTTTGATGGACACTTTCATATTGATGCAGTCAGATGTCTGTTTGCCTGTTTTACTCACAGTCCATATTACTTACTGTACTGTGTTGCAGTCTTCTCTTTTGAACATGTAATGATCAATAACTGATGATTCTCACATAGAAGCCCATTTAGATGCAGAACCTCTGTTTTAATAACTTCTACTGTGATCTGGACATTCTGGTCAACTCTGGTTGCAGCATGTCAAATTTTAATGACTTTTACAGATGTTTGGTACATGGACAATATATAATCTACATAGACGTCTGCCAGTTTGCAGTATGTCTTATTATAAACAGACATTTTTTTGTAAATTTGTAATTATGTTATAATTTTGTTTTGTTACCTGTTGTTATTTTTTTTTTTCTCTTCAGCTGCCAGAGAACATCTGGGGACACCAGAGGGGGAAAAGCCTTTGGCTAAAATCTGGTGTGTGTACTTTCTTGTGCCATGGTCTGAAATGTTCATTAACACGCACTGTGCCTTGAAATATATATGTATATATATATATATATATATATATATATATACAGTATATATCTCAACTAAATGGAAGGTGTGTTCAAAATGCTTGGAATCACACAAATTCCCTCCAGCACCCATGTTAGGTGCGTAGTGGTTCATCCTCTGAGAAACATGAATGTTTGTGCAGTTTTATATCAGTCAACACTGTGTTCCAAATTATTATGCAAATGATATTTTTCTCAGATTTTCCTAAATTGTCCATGCAATAATGGTCAGTGTAATTTTCACATCATCAACCCTTAGTTTAATGAATTTGAATGTTATTAAACAAAACTTCCAACGATAACAGTATTTTTCAAAAATAAAAAACTTAAAATGCACTGTTCCAAATTATTACGCACAACAGAGTTTTATAACATTTTATAGGTTGTTGTGAACTGAAAATGCTCATCATTTTGAGAGTTTATGCTTGAATTTATTAGCAGGATGTCAGAATAGCCTCCCAGAGCTGCTGTTTGAATGTGAACTGCCTCCTACCCTCATAGATCTTTTGCTGGAGGATGCTCCAAAGTTTCTCAATAGGGTTGAAGTCAGGGGAGGATGGGGGCCACACCATGAGTTTTTCTCCTTTTATGTCCATAGCAGCCAGTGATACAGAGGTATTGATGATGCAGCATGAGATGGTGCATTGTCATGCATGAAGATGATTTTGGTACGCAAAGCATGTATTTTCTTTTTGTACCATGGAAGAAAGTGTTTGTTAGAAACTCCACATACTTTACAGAGGTCATTTTGTGGGGACCTGAATGGGGCTGACCAGCTCTCTCCCCATGATTCCGGCCCAAAACATGACTCTGCCATCTCCTTGCTGACGTTGCAGCTGTTCACTCATCAGTAAACAAGATTGTTAATTAGACTTCATATATTTCTGGGCCCACTGCAGCTATTTCTGCTTGTCACCATTGTTTAGGGCTGGCAGAATAGATGTTTGATGCATAACTGTGACCTTTGGAGGATCCTACACCTTGATGTTAGTGGGACTCCAGAGGCACCAGCAGCTTCAAATATCTGTTTGCTACTTTATGACGACAGCAGCTGCTCTCTTAATCTGATGTTTTAGTCTGACAGAAACCTTCCTCATTGTGCCTTTATCTACACAAACCAGTGTGTGCTCTGAATGACTCACAAACTCTTAACAGTACAATGATCACGCTTAAGTTTTCGTGAAATATCGAAGGTTTTCATATGTTGTCCAATGCATTGGACTACTTCATGCTTTTCAGCAGCAGAGAGATCCCTTTTCTTTCCCATATTGCTTGGAAATGGTTGTCTGCTTAATAATGTGGAACACTCCTTTTTAGGTAGTTTTACCTTAATTGGGCTCACCTCACTAACTAATTATCAGAGGTGTCTGAGATTGATTTCAATGATCCAAGGAGCCCTGATACACAATACCATCCATGAGTTTAATTGAAAAACAAAAATGTAATCTTTATGAGACTTAAATACAAATTGCATAATAATTTGGAATGCAGTGTAAACCAAAGTGGTGGACTGACTGATATACCAACATTACAACCAGCTTGTTATGCAGATTCCTGCATGAAAATTATTGATGCATGTTTAATTGTCAAAACTGTGTAATCAGTCAGCTAGATAATCACTCAGTGGAAAAAAAAAAAGTTTTTTAATTCCTCAAGCCTCTGCAGTTCCTCTCTGCTCTGTGAAGTTTTAATGAGGACGTCTGAATAAGTCACTCGACTTTCACCAAATTACTCCCACATAGATCGAAGCCAAAAGATGTTCCTATGTGCTGGTGCCTGAATTAATGTCATCATTTAGTTGGATTGCTCAGTGTGGGCGTCCACTTTTCAGTAATTCGTGTTGAAGAGGAAAAATATAAGTCAATTTGAATTTGTTTTATAGCTGAATTATAACTCTTTAGCTTTCTAACTTGTTAAACTAACATCTATATTTTGTGATTAAGCAGAATTGTCTATTTTGGACCCGTATAGAGCATATTCTGTACACAGAGAACAGCAGTGGACCATGCTGTCCATGTCCCAGTAGACATGTACATAGAAAAGAAGAGGCAGATGAATATGATATATATTTTCAGTTAAATAGTGATGCTGTTGTACATATTTTAGTTTTTGTCTTTTTTTCTCTCAGTATTAAACAGAAGCCATGTTTCTCAGATTCTCAGAGTTTGTCCAAATAAAAGTCTGTCTGCTGTCTGTGTTCACTGGAGGAAGAAGTTTCGTATCAGTCAGTGCTCTTCAAGAATCTAAAAGAATGGAAAGTTGAGCTTTAAAGTACAATCATATCCTAATTCAGTCCCTTTTCGATGTTCCCTGTCAGGCAGGTACGGGGTCATAATCAGAGGTCATCGGGACTGAGGTCAGGCTTCTAATCCTGGTTTTTGGCAGGATTAGAAGGAAGGATTATTTAAGAATTGCAGAACACAACAGTACCATAACATGTAAAAGAATGCCTGTTCTGTCTATTCTTTATTGGAGATGAATCATCCAGTCATTCCAACTGAGAAGGTACGTTTATTAAAGTAAAAGGGGGGATTTGCAGCGATTGCTCCGAAAGGACGAATGCTGGATTTGTAATCTGGACACTGAACTTTGTACTTTATAATTGTGAAAAATGCCAGATACCAATTTGAATACTGTTTTGATAATAAAACTTTACTTTCTATTTTTGTTTTTAGTATGTTTGTAGTTACAGTAGAACATATTATAATTACAATAAGTCAAGTTTGGTTTCTTGATGTGCTGATGAAAGATCTCTGGTGCACAAAAAGTTTTTTCCAAAAAGAACAGTGTCAAAAACATGTTGAATCCGAGAGCATCTCTGGGAGCAAATTGTAAAATACTGAATCTTAGAGAGCCTCTGTACCAATATGAGATCTCCCTATTCATTCCAAACATCTTCTTTGTATAATTTTCTTGAGTCCACTCCTCCAAACATTCCAGAGTGTCCATACCTGGTCAAACCTCACCATTTGTTCCTATTCCTGATGGTCAGCTGCCTTCTAATTCTTGGGATTAATTAATATAAAGCAAATTGAGAAATGGAAATTCAAATTAAAATGTATTTGAATGCTGGTGATCTGGAGTAAGCTGGGTAATACTGGAATATACTAGAGAAGGCCAACTCTTTTCAGCTGATACCTACCTCAGACCACAGTCTGACAAAGACGTGCTTCCCTCCTGGTCTCTGTCTTTAATGTATGTGTTCATCCATCATGATATACATCAGGGTCCTCTGCAGACATATGATGGTCCCTACTGGGTCGTTGAAGCAGGCATCAAAGCCTTTGTCATGGAGGTGGTAGCATGGGGCAAATCTCAATTGACCATCTGGAATTGCACTGCCCCATCATGGCCACCCCCCATCATGGAAGGGTCTTAGGCAGGAAGTATAAATGCTGAGTTGTGAGACTGAGTGGGTGGAAAATAAACCAAGAGTTCTCTTTCCTGCTATGTCACCTCCTGTCCTCTTATCTAAATTTTATCTGAATTCTCAGACTTCCTATCAAGTCTGGTTCTTAGAACAGATGAAATAATCATTGCAGGTGATTTTAATATTCATGTTGAGTCAAGCAGCTTCTCTCAGAGAGTACATGTGTCCACCCATGGCTTTAACCACACCCTCAACCTTGTTCTGATGTACCTTGTTCTGATGTCATCAAAGGTGAACAACTGAAAAACTCTTAACACCCTTGAGACAACCACACTCTCCTTGCAAGCTTTCAGAATGTGTGGCAGAGATAGTAGTTGTGGTACTAACTGATCATCCAAATTCATCCATCCCATATAACGGGAGAGATCAGGGGGTGATGTGAGCTTGATTCCAGACATTGGTTGGATAAGCACACATAATGTAAAGTTTGGATGCATCAGAGGTTGGTGGTTTAGTCTCTTGTGAAGGACCAAAGCAGAACAACTTGACTCTTGCTTTATCACAAGTTCTCACAGATAAACGCTTCAGTTAACCTCACAGGGATTAAAGCGAAAAAAATCTTCAGCCTGAACTTTTGTTTATGTGGGTGTATAGGTAGGTAGGGGTTGGTAATCTGTGGAGCAGACACATTCTCAGGCTCAAAATGATGCATTACTGAGTGCAGATTAAGGCAAAAGAGTGTGATTCCAGATCTACAGGGAGTGGAGCTCCATTATAATGGAAGGATATCACCAAAGGTTTTTGTGGTTAGGTAATCAGTTAGTAAAGTTTAAATTACAAACAGACATCTGTGTTAATGTGCAGCCATAGATATTATTGATTTGTTAACTATTTGACATTTTGTCTCAAAAAAAAGTTGTGCTTATTTTTTTTATTTTTTTTAAATACAAATGGATTTTTAAATAACAAGAAACAAACATATACACAATGTACATTTAGAGACCTGATGAATGCTTGTTAAAACTGTATTTTAAAGTTTTTGACTTTGTCATAGGTATCTCTCTCTCTCTCTCTCTCTCTCTCTCTCTCTCTCTCTCTCTATATATATATATATATATATATATATATATATATATATATATATACACACATACATATAGGTCAGTATGATCAAAGCAAGGTATGTGCAAGTTCAGTGCTTTATTCCAAAAGAGCCGACCCTCCCTAGTGTCCCCCTAGTGTATAGCGTAATCAAATATTGTTTCAACGTGATTATATGATTTTAGAGATACTTTGGAATGGTTATCAAATCGAAATCACAATTAAAATTCAATTACACAACCTAACTCCTGAACCATTTCTGATATGATCTGATGTGAAAATAATCTCTTTTGATTCACTATCAGTCTCTATGGTTCACAATAACACGTCTTTTTTGACTCGGGTCTAAATGGTGCAACACACAATGCTACTTGGTCCACCGGATGAGGATATTGAACCATCTATTTTTTTTATATACAGTGTGACAAAGTGGGTGAGACTCACCATTTGTCCCTATATGTTGGTTATGTTTGTAGTTTATTGTCCACTAATTTATCAGTGAAATGTATTGTGCAGACACAGCTTATCCCGGGTTTAGTTTGAGTTTGTATTTTATATTTTAATACTGATTTACATCATCATTGTGGATAAAATAAACACACAGGTAATGTTAAGTTGTACACATTTATTTGTTTAATTTCAGGTATTGATTAATTATAAGTTCAAACTGTTACTCATTCCTTATACTCACCATGTGGTCCAGAGGTAAAGGGGGAAATGTGTGTCATTTCCTGCTTTTATTTCCTAGAAGAATCCATCAATGAGGTAATTGGGAGATACCAAGAGTGGGGGGAGTTGAGGATTATGTTGAGTTTGCTTTGTTTAAGTTTTGTATTATTTGAGATTTGTTTAAGGACATATGTTGTGTTTCAGGACATTATAATAAGGTCCAGTCTGTGACTTTTTTTTAGACTAATGGTTGTTTGAGATGTTTACCTGTTTGCAGGGAAGCTGAGTTTACCCCAACTGTGTGGTTGGATCCAGGTGGATCCTAGGATTAGTCTTCCCAGCAGAGAGTTCAGTGGTGTGAATGCCGGATGCGAGGGCTCCAGCTGTGTTTTGATTTAGGTTGAGTTTAGGTTTCTTCAGTTAAGATGTGTTAACTGTGTTTCTTCGATCTTTTTGTAAATATCTTTTTCTTTCTGTTTTTCCTTTTTTTTGGAGAAATGCGCATTTTGGTGGCACTTGACAAAATAAAAAAAAAAGCTATTTTTTGATATGACAACTCTGAGTCTGCCTCCTAAATCCTTCACTCTGGCCAGGCTTACCACATACAGCCTATATTTTTTTTTCGATAGGGAGTTGATTTTTTTTTTTTTTGAAGTCTGTCACAACCAATGACAGCATGGAAAGCAAGTAATGGTTGTAACTTATCAGTAGATAGTAACTTGTGGATCTCATTCACTGGAACTTACTTACTTGAGAAAATGTAATGTAGAAATCTCCATATGAAGGCTGGAACCTCAGAATGTGCTAGAATCAAAAGAAACACATCTATATCTCATGCTGGAACAACAATTGTTTCCATGTGACAGTGGACTGGGCATGAGGATGTTTTCCACATTGATCATGTGCCTGCTCTATAAACTGTTAGGAGCCTTTGTAGAATGCTCTTATGCAATTTGACAGGAATTTTCTTGTCCTTGCTTGATATTTCCTTCACTTCATAAAGTGAAGAAAATATCTTTGCTTTATTTTTCCTAATGGGCGACCTACGTATGTTACTATGTGGCAAAAACTAGGTAAAAACACAGGTAAAAACTACATGAACCCATGGTGAAAACCAGTCCAGTATGTTTTAAAGTTAATAAAACAAGTCTCTCACTATAGCAGAACAGATGTGATGCAGGATTGTAATCCTGTGGGGTTTTTTGCATGTTCAACTAATCAAATAAATTTGAACCGTTAAAACAATCTAAATAGAAAACACATGTACATGGGGCTTATTTCATTCATGTTTTTGAATTAAACATGCTTTGACTTGCCAGTTTTCAAGATCTCTCACATTTATCTCTAAATCTCCACAGCTGACAGGAGCTTGCTGCTGTGTAGCAGATGTCTTGCGAAATCTCTGGGTCTAAGTTTGAAGAAGTTCCTGCTGAGGTCCAATCTAGATCAAGAAAAATCTTCTCTTTGTGTCCAAAAAAGAGAAAAAAGGAATCAAGGAGTTTTGAGCAGAGCATCAAAGAGTTCTTTATTGTCAGCAACAAAGGAGAACAGCTTTCTGAAACACACTCTGATGTTCGGAGCTTGTGCATCGTCATTTATATTGTTGTGCTTACATTGACCACACCTTTTCATCCGTCCATACATAGGACACACCTCTTGTCCTTCTCTTATACCATAACCAATTACATCATTTGAAATCTCTTCATGTCACTGTTGCTTGGCCTAAAACTCTGCAGGCCTCTATTTTTTAAGGTTGCTTCTTAATAATTTTACACCAATATTACCTGAATCAGGCAACACAGTGGTGCATGGGTTAGCACTGTTGCCTCACAGGAAGAAGGTTGCAGGTTCAAAACCTTGGTCTCCCTGTATCTGGTTGGTTCTCTCCAGGTTCTCCAGCTTCCTCCCACAGTCAAAACACATGCTGAGGTTAACTTGAGACTCTAAATTGCCAATAGGTGTGAGTGAATGGTGTGTGTGCCCCATGCTAAGCTGGTGACCATCTGGGGTGTATCCCTGCCTCTCACCTGTAATTCACTGAGATTGGCTCCAACAGACCATGTGACTCTAAAGAGGAATAAGAGGGTATAGAAGATTAATGAAATTCCTGAAACTACTGAGCCTTATTTGTTTAAGTTATTCTTACCTGTTTGACAATTTAATTTCTTAACCCTCTCTTAAGGTTATAATGGTATATACAGGTAATAATGTAACACATCACACAATTATCTCATTGCATTTTGCTTATTCAGCATGTCACAGTCACCACGTATTGTCTGTGGACAGCATCAGTAATAAGGCTGAAACAGTGGCAGGATGAAGGAGGGGAGGGGTTGTTGCACAAAGAAACAGCACTAAACAGGCTAGCTCCAATCCTGTTACCCAAATTGTCAGCTGTCTCCACCTTTTGAATATGTTTAATATGTTACAGGCTGGAGGGAGTCATCCACCAGGAAGGGCTATTGCTCACCCCCCATTACTAGAGCATTAGAATCCTATGTTTTGTATGGCTAAAGACATATAATATACCAAGTAAAAGCCTGTAAAATTAGGTAAAATTATTAGATACATAAAATCCTGGATGATCTGCGACTTGCAAAACTCAGACAAAATTTAAATTACTCTGCTTGGGTCTAAACACATCAGAAATTCAATATCCAATGACATAGCTATGTTAGATGGCATCTCCTTGGCCTCCAGCACCAAATCTGAGAGCCCTCTTTGATCAAGATATGTCATTCACTGCCCACATTAAAAACATTTCTAGGACTGCGTTCTTTCACTTATGCAACATAGCAAATGTCAGACACTTCCTGTCTCTAAAAGATAAAAAAGCTCATCCATACATTTGTTACAGGCTGGATTACTGCAATTCTTTATTGTCAGGATGCCAAAAAGTATCTTAAAACTGTCCAGCTGATCCAGAATGCTGCTGCATGTATATTAACAGGAACTAGAAGAATGATCATATGTCACCAGTATTAGCCTCTCTGCACTAGCTTCCTGTGGACTTAATATATTTCAACACCCTCCCAACATTTAAGAACAGGTTAAAAACTTTCTCTTTAGAAGAAAATTATAGTTGGGACTGGCCCTAGGTGGCTTAGAACACAGTTACTGTATGCTGCAATAGGTTAGACTGCCAGGACCTCATGAGATACTCTGAACTTCTCTTTCTTCCATCTGTAACACTCATGACTCACTGATGTACCATTTTTAAATATCTTTTGTTCCCACAGTCCTGACCCATGTTTTCTCATTCACAGACTAAGGAACCTACATATCAGGCTCATATCAGGTTCGTCTCCTGTGGAAACATCTTCCTATTGATCTTCCTAACATCTTCCTGTCTTCCTATCCTAAGTTCTCTTTCTTTCTCTCCATCTATAAACACTGATGTATCTTTCATATATTTTTTCCCCTGCCCTGTGTATTTCCGGGCGACACAGTGGTGCAGGGGTTAGCGCTTTTGCCTCACAGCAAGAAGGTTGCAGGTTCAAGACCTCCTGGGTCTGGGACCTTTCTGTGGAGTTTGCATGTTCTCCCTGTGTCTGTGTGGGTTTTCACCGGGTACTCCGGCTTCCTCCCACAGTCCAAAAACATGCTGAGGTTAATTGGCGACTCTAAATTCCTCAATGGTGTATGTGCCCCATGATTGGCTGGCGACCATCTGGGGTGTCTCCCTGCCTCTTGCCGTAACGCGCTGTGATAGGCTCCAGCAGACCCCTGAGACCCTAATGAGGAATAAGCAGGTATAGAAAATGACTGACTGTGTATTTCCCATTCACAGACTATCCCACAGCTCTACAGGGAAATCCACGCCTACCACTCCAGCTGAGGTCTTTCCCCATTGAAATTTACTCTGGCCTGGTTGCATCTGGAAGCTGCCATGGATCCTTGCCACTTCATTCTCCATACAACCTATAAATCCTTATAATACTGTTATCCTCTTTAATGATGTATACCCTGTTTAAATGTATTATATTCTATTCTATAGACATAAACATCCATGACTAGTCTGTTTGTCCTCAAAAGGAGATCCCTCTCTGTTACTACTCCTGAGGTTTCTTTTTTTCTCATTATGATAGAGATTTTTGAGTTTTTTTCTTATATGGTGAGTGAGAAGAACCCTTTGCCTTTTATTATATGTACAGAAGCTTTTTGGAGCAGCCTTACAATTATAGTAATCTAGTCTGGAAGTAACAAATGCTGGGAAAGATATCAAAGATAATTCCCAGATTTCTTGACATGACACGAAGACATGGAGATGCCATCCATGGTAGTTATATCACTGGATACTGAATTACTGAGATGTTTCAGGCCCGAGCACAATAATGTCTGTTTTGGCATAGTTCAGTAGCACAAAATTGTACTTCTTCCATGAATTTATGTCCTCAAGGCATGCTTGAAGTTTTCAGTTTGTTGGCTTCATCTGTCTTAATTAATGGATATAGGTAGGTATCATCTGCATAACAACAGAAATTAATGGAGCGTTTCCTAATAATATTACCTAAAGGGAATATATACAAGGTGAAAAGAATTGATCCAAGCACAGAACCTTGTGGAACTCCATGTGTAACTTTTTTTTGCAGATATAGCATTGTTAACATGAACAAACTGGAAATGATCTGAGAGATAGGACTTAAAAAATTTAATTGTCGTTCCTTTGATATGATGAAAATGTTATCTCTCTAGTAGGATCTGATGGTTGATAGTATCAGACACAGAACTAAGGTCTAACAGAACAACAATAGAGATAAGTCCTTTATCTGATGCATTGAGGATGGTGTTTGAAACCTTCACCAATGCATGTCTGTGTTATCATGTACTGATCTAAATCCTTGTTGTGTAAGAAATCACACAATTGTTGGCAACTGCTTCCTCTAAAATCTTAGAGAGAAAGGGAAAGATGTCTAAAGTTGGCTGTAACTTTGAATCAAGGACAGTTTTTTAGATTAATGATTTGAGAGATTTAATGAAAGCTACTCTGGAGGACTAGTACACAACCAGGTAATAAGGATATGTTGAGCATATCAGGCAAGGAAGTGCCAATGAAATGTCTTTAAGAAATCAAGATAGTATAGGCAGACAGATTTATGTTTTGGATGAGGAAATAGGTTGATTCGAGAAAAAGAGTCCAAATATACCGTAAGGGGAACCTAGGTGCAAAAAAGGGGAAGAGAGTACTGTGAATGTCCAGTGAAAACAGTGGCTCATACACAGGTCAAAAAACAATCCGGTCTATCACAAGGAGCAAACTAGAAGTAATGTGAGAAAGCTAGTACACTGGAGATAAGACAACCTGGCAATGGAAGCCCAGTGGGGGGTGGGTTATACACACCAGGCAACACGCAGGTGAAAAAATATGTAATCTACTGACAGCGGGGAAAAAAAAAGACTGGAAGTAAATTGTAACTATCATGAACATAAGACAACAAAGATACAGAGTGACATGTTAGCTCTTTCTTCTTGGTGCCAGTTGAGGGCAAGACATGATGGATTCTGTCTCTAATAGTCAGAATTCTGTCATTAAATAAGTCACTGAAACTTTTGCTACTAAGAGCTGTAAGAATACATGGATCAACAGGGCTATGACTCTGCCAATAGGGCTAAAGTGCTGAAGTGGAACTTTCTGTTATTTTTTCCTATATTAATGTTAAGAAATAGGCAGCTCTGGTATTATAGAGAGCCTTCCTCTAAATTCTAAGACTACCCTTCCATGTCCATCAAGATTCTTCCAGTTTGCCGGAATGCAAATTTATTTCAAGTCTTCACAAAGTTTGTTCCAATGTGTGGGTTTGAGTTGTACCA
The DNA here is from genome assembly GCA_030544235.1 of Lepturacanthus savala. Lineage (NCBI taxonomy): Eukaryota > Metazoa > Chordata > Actinopteri > Scombriformes > Trichiuridae > Lepturacanthus > Lepturacanthus savala. The sequence continues at coordinate 6,221,836 of CM060474.1, forward strand.
TGGAGCAGCTTTTTTGTTTAACTATGCTCTGTTTTTAGAGGAGCAATGGCATCATGGGTTGTTTGCAGTGAACCTGCATTTTAGAAGGGAAAGTGTGCGATGCATAGTCAGGATCTTTTGGAGGAGACGTCAGCCTACGGTATCTATGGGCTCTATGTGTCGCGTCAAAGTTTTCACATTAAAATTATAAAAATGGCCCTGTGAATAAGTTGACATTAGTATAAAAGTGATAAGTAATATCGTTGAATAAGTTGTGAGCTTCTTGCATATTACATAATTAGTGCTAGGCCTAAATGTTTTCACAGCAAAATGCCTTTGTCTTTTTCATGTTAATTCAAATCAGTCCTAAATGTTACATTTTTTACATTAAAATAGCAAAGTGGTCTAAATATGCATTCATTTGCTTCTGTATTGTTTATTGGGTCAGAGGTGGGCCGCGGGCATTTAGGAGAATTCCAAGTGGGCCCTGAGCTGGAAAAGGTTGGGAACCCTCTAGAGGATTAGTCAATTAATTGATTAAATTGGGATTAGTGAGTAACAGATTATCAATAATATTAATTTAGAGTCACCAATTAACTTCAGCATGTTTTTGGACTGTGGGAGGAAGCCGGATTATCTGGTGAAAACCCACGCAGACACAGGGAGAACATGCAAACTCCACACAGAAAGGTCCCAAACCCAGGACCAAGGAGGTCTTGAACCTGCGACCTTCTTGCTGTGAGGGAAGAGTGCTAACCCCTGCGCCACCATGTTGCCCATCACACGTATGTAATCATTTCAATACATTTCATGCATACAGGAAGTATTGCAATTTCACACATATAGCATATGGTCAGCCACTACTTGGACAGTAGACAGAGCAGACAGTATTTCTTAGACGTGTGCTTACAGAGCTGTATGACCATGGTGCTACTCACATCAACAAGCTCTTGATTAAAGGGTAATGATGTTTATCTCAGCTTCATGACAGACATATAAAGTCTGGATGTCAGTCCCACCAGCATACTGAGTTTACCTGTGCAATGGATCGATGCAGATTTCAAGTTACAAAAGACTGTACTTCACTCACAGGAGTTCAGAGGATCACATACAGCAGCAGCAATCTCCAACACATTCACCAGCATGTTTGAGACTTGAAAGTGCATGCAGTAGTGATTGATGATGCTTGCAACATGGCTAAAGTGATGGCCCACACTTTACAGATAGCGGTCAATGTAGGTGTATTAAGTCAGTGCATTATTATGGACATCTTAGCTGCAGGGAGGTGAAATTTATGTAACTTTAAGCATTCCCTTCTTGCTTATTCTCACCTCCAGTCTAATGAGAACAGTTCAGAATGCCACCAAAACAGTTCTAGCAGGATGTAAGCACTAGGTAGAGCGGTACTTATTTCAGTATTTTTTACAGAGGCTGCAGCTCAGAGGTAGAGCAGTTGTCCACTGGTCGGAGGGTTGATGGTTCAATTCCAAGCTCCATGTTGATGGGTCCTTGGGCAAGATACTTAACCCAGGTTTGCCCACTGAATTTTGATGAAAGTATATGAATGGTTAGTTTCCTGATGGGCGGGTGCAATTTCTATAGTCACCACCATCAGTGTATGAATGGGCAATGTTAAGGTAAAGCTCTTTGAGTGGTCGAAATGACTAGAAAGGCAGTATGCAAATGCAGTCCATTTGCCATTCTGGAAAGCATTTTGGCACAGAAATGGGTGCTGGCTGCCTACATAGATTACATACACCTCACACCAGTGGGTGTTCTAAGATAGGTTTATCTCATGCACCTGTTATCCTTTTACTTGCAGCACTTGCGTCTTCACTAGAAAGAACCTAAAACAAACCACAGAGTCCAAACCAGTAAAAGTGCACTCTTAAAAACTGTCAGACGTTTTGTCTGGCAGACTCTGAACCCTGTTCTGCATCGCCACTGTGCTTGACCCATGATCTGAGGATCACTACAGGTATAAGGTACATGGTCCATACTTTACAGATAGTGGTCAACGAGGGTGTGTTAAGTCATTGCACTATTGCAGACATCGTAGTGCCAGGGTGGAAAAATTGTAGATCACTTAAAGCATTCCCCTCTTGTTTATTCTGATCAGATGATCGGGTACTACACGTTCCAACATCAATCAAAGAAGCGGTGGAGGAGGGTTTTCTTCTTTTTCCTCAATTTCCTTCTACAACACGTACTAACTGCATGGTCTGTGGGAGGAACAGCCTTCAGGAGGAAATACATTGCATCTGGAAAGTATCTACAGTGCTTCATTTTTTCCACATTTTGTTATGTTACAGCCTTATTCCAAAATGGATTCAATTATTTTTTTTCCTCAAAATTCTACACACAACACCCCATAATTACAATGTGAAAAAAAGTTTTGAGATTTTTGCAAATTTATTACAAATAAAAAACTAATCAACCACATGTACATCAGTATTCACAGCCTTTGCCATGAAGCTTAAAATTGAGCTCAGGTTCATCCTGTTTCCACTGATCATCCTTGAGATGTTTCTACAGATTAATTGGAGTCCACCTGTGGTAAATTCAGTTGATTGGACATGATTCTATATAAGGTCCCACAGTTGACAGTGATGTCAGAGCACAAACCAACATGAAGTCAAAGGAATTGTCTGTAGACCTCAGAGACAGGATTGTCTCCAGGCACAAATCTGGGGAAGGTACAGAAACATTTCTGCTGCTTTGAAGGTCCCAATGAGCATAGTGGCCTCCATCATCTGTAAATGGAAGAAGTTCAGAACCACCAGGACTCTTCCTAGAGCTGCCGACCATCTAAACTGAGCTATCGGGGGAGAAGGGCCTTAGTCAGGGAGGTGACTAAGAACCCGATGGTCACTCTGTCAGAGCTCCAGCGTTCCTCTGTGGAGAGAGGAGAACCTTCCAGAAGGACAACCATCTCTGCAGCAATCAACCAATCAGGCCTGTATGGTAGAGTGGCCAGACAGAAGTCACTCCTTAGTAAAAGGAACATGGCAGCTCAAAAAAGGCACCTGAAGGACTCTCAGACCATGAGTAACACAATTTTCTGATCTGAGAAGGAAGGAAGGAAACCAGGCACCGCTCATCACCAGGACAATACCATCCCTACAGTGAAGCATGGTGGTGGCATCATCATGCTGTGGGGTTTTTCAGCAGCAGGAAACAGCCAAGATATCAAAGGAGTGGCTTCAGGACAACTCTGTGAATGTCCTTGAGTGGCCGAGCCAGAACCCAGACTTGAATCTGATTGAACATCTCTGGAGAGATCTGAAAATGATGCACCGACGCTTCCCATCCAACTTGATGGAGCTTGAGAGATGCTGCAAAGAGGAATGGACAAAACTGCCCACAGACAGGTGTGGAAAGCTGGTGGCATCATATTCAAAAAGACTTGAGGCTGTAATTGCTGCTAAAGGTGCATAAACAAAGTATTATGCACAAGCTATGAATACTTATGTACATGTGGTTTCTTAGAATTTTCTTTTTTTAATACACCTCCGCCACAGCATGACTTTGGCAAAATCCACAAAAAGAGAAAGTCAAACAGGAAACATGAACTGTGCCCCGACAACAGGAGAGCTGGTGGGTCTGGATGCAAGCAATGTCAGATCTCTCTGCACACTGAGTGCTTTGGTTTCCATTATCAGTGATTCATGTGAGAGGACTGTGGTCCAAATAACACACTGTCAGCCAATTTCTCTTGAAGTTGTTACTGCTGCTTTTACTGGCACTTTATACAAGGGAAGATGCTATTTGACACTTAAAGACACTTTATTTTTTATATATATACTGTATATATTTTTTTTTATTTGACTTTACACTTTACCATGCCTGCTACCTGTTCCACGTTTCTGTCATTCTCTAGGCCTCTTTGTTCCATTTGAGTGTTACGTAGACAGAGATTTGTTATTTATTTTATTTGTGTGTTTATTTGTTTGTTACCATGTGGGTGTGTGACAGACTGGGAGGTCAGAGAAGAAAAATAAAAATTAAATGATGCCAAAACAATGGACAGGAGGCAGGTGTGAGCAAAAACAAGAGCCATTTTAATGGATTCCAGGCCTGGATGACAAAAATACTGAAAACAAACTCAATTAACCTGAACAAGGTGTTCTCAATCCCTTAATCAGTGGCCTTTGGCCTCTGTCCTGGTGAAACCCAAGCAAAGCATGGAAGCATTCATTTCAATACGTTTCACATTTATATAAAGTATTATAATATCACCCAAGAGCATATCGTCACTGCTGCTCGGTGACCGTGTTTATATTTTATAGTTTTACAATATTGTTATGAATATTTCAACAAATAAAACATATCAACAAACTTTCTTCTGAAAGCCACGTGTATGCTCTCGAAATACGTTTGAATTTAGTTTTTATCTGAGGCTGAGGTATCAGCTTGGACACCTAGCTGCTGTTTTCCAGAAAACCTCTTTAAGAGTTCTTTTCAAAATCGCCCATAGGTTGTCATAGGTGTTTTTTAAATGGGCCTCAGGCCTAAATAGGTTAAAAGCTGTCAACAGGCGTTTTGTCAGGCTGACTCTGAACCTCTCTTCTGCATCATGACTGTGCTTGACCCACAATATAAAGGATCACTACTTTGATGTGTAGAAGAAACAGGGGGTAAGGGAAATGGTCCAGGCTGAATAGGACTTATTGAAGCCACTTGGAGACAGTGAAGTGAAGCACAAAGAGAACAGAATGGGTGCAGAGACTAAAAGAATCTGCACCACAGAGGCAGTTTGAGGAAATCCTCCAGGAAAACGACCCAGATTCCAGGAAGACGAGTGCAACTGTTCAGCAGCTGGACTGTTACTGTCAGAAGTCCTCAACCCCAGGACAGACAGTCCTCTAGAATACTGGAGGACCAATCTAGGCTGCTTTCCTGACTTAGAACTAATAGCACACGGGCAATAAGTTTTACAGCACTTTGCAAAATATAACTACAAAGTGGTTTACAGTTGTAAAAACAAAATGTATAATTTTATTAATGCAATATAAAACGATATAGGAATACCATTATGGAAGTGCATAAGAGAAATGATGATGTACAGTAACATTTAAAACAATAAGATGATGGGAAAGGGACTGATTTGTTTTTGGTGTTATTTATGTTTTATTGCTTGATTAGAATGAACTGAACCTTTAATGTTGTTTCCATTGCATGTACCTTGGAATGGAAACCTGCCACTGTTCCTGAAGGAGTAAGCTGCCTTATGCAAAAAGGACAATAGTTCATTTGTTATTTGCACTGTTTCAATTAGGAAAAGGGAAAACAGTTAATTTGTTGTTTGCAATTAGGTGTTTTCAATGCATCCCTAATAATTATCAAGATAATTATTAATAAATAAAAAATAAATTATTAATCAAAAATGACGATAACAGGGCACCAGTTTCGATGGAGGTAGATTTATTTCTGTATTATATAATAAAAAAGGTTGCTTCAATCAAAAAATATCATTCCAATTAAAAAAAAACTTAACTTCAATAAAAAAAAAAAATCCCTTTCAATCAAAGAAAAAAGGTGTTTGAATGCAACAATATATTGAGACAAAAATGCATTTGAACTCTGTTTTTCTTTGATTGAAAATGTTTTCTGTGTTTGGGGCATATTATGGGCTGTAGATTTGTGTCTTTATTATTCAATTAAAAAAGAAATAGCTTTTTTCAATAAAAAAAATGATAAAAGTGTGTTCAATGGTAGAATAAAAGGTTTTGAATGTAAACAAATATTTAAGACTCAAAAGAATGCATTTGACACCAACTTTAGTTCTTTTAATTTAATACAGTATCAAAGACATTTGATCACACATCAATTGTCTGAAAAAAGTTCTGTTTGAACATTCTGTCATAAAATGTGTCCAAAAGAACATAACTTTTCTGTTACCATAATTAAAAATGCATTTTCAATAAGGGAAACATTTTATTCTTGAACAATTCCAGTATAAAAATAAAATACAAGGACAAAACGGGGATGTAATAATGTAATAACTGCGGTTCACAAGTCCACAGTGAGTGGCTCCATTAAGGCCATTAGAACCACATTTCTTAATCCATTATTGGGCACAAATTTGTGCGTAAAATTCCTGAACACAGTGTGAGAGGGGAGAACATATTACAACAAACTTATTACCTGCACTGCTTCATCTTTGGAGCGTGAGCAAGATTGTGAATGCATCATTAAATACCGCCTAAGGGTTTTTCATTTTTGCTTTACTATAACTGCACCATAAGTGGTCTTAGTAGAGAGGAGTACAGTTGGCAGTAAAAGGGGCGATTTAATCATCTGTACACATAGGAAAATTTGCATTCCAGACCTATTGGCTCATGCATACAGTTTGCTTACCAGCGCTGCACAATGTGTCACCTACATAGATCATTCCTGATGATCATGACCCATATATCTTACTTTATTCACTACATTTAGCGCTTGCTGCGTCATAAAAATATATATAATAAAAATGCACTCTTTTTAGGGTAAATATAATGTCATAAGTAGAGCACACTAGGAGGGAGGCTCTTACCCCATTTAGCTTACATGGTGTGATGTAAAAACCAGAATTACAAGATCCATATCAGAGAGGTTTAACCCTCTATTGCATCCAATGTACTTTGTTTATTACTTAAAATAAAAGCTGTAAACATAGTCTCAGGATAATTTCATGCTGTGTAAGTCAATTGGACTCTATTAGGTTGGATACACTAGGAATTGTCTATATTTGCATTTTGTTGCCATATGGAAACAAATCGTTCTTAACATATTAGAAACAAAACAACTTATAACATCAACATTTAATTAAAAGTTTACTTTAGTAAGATTACTTACCCTAGATAGTGAATTCATTTTATATTTCTCTCCAAAATTTTTAATAAATGAAAACCTTCTGTTATGAGATAATGATGGTCATATGTCAAACGTCCATAGCAAACAGGATATCCTGGACATGTGACCTCAAAAATAGCATGTCCTTCAAAATAAAAGCCCCCCAGTTTTAACTGTAAAGACATAGATTTTATGTCATAGCTTTATATAAAAAACAAACACGTAATTGTTGCCATATGGCAACACTATGCAATGGAGGGTTAACAAATAATGGACTAAGATTAAGTCAGTCAAGAGCTCTGGCTGCATTCCACAGGAAAGTCCTAAATGTTGTGTTCTGTCTTTAATACTTACTAACAGCTTCCTTCAGTGCATATATTCACTTTCTTTATCTTGTTTTTGTATAATAAGCTGCTGCTGAAGCGGCCCACAGGGATTTCTCCTGATAGCCGGTCCATCTCTGCATACAGCAGCTAAACATGCTGGATGGAACCAACATAACATCATATCTTCAGTGAGTTGCTGTTGGCATGTCTATGGGGAAGCTGAACGCTGTAGATATACTGCTCTCCTAGTCCCAAAAAATACTGAGGATACAAAATCAGTTGATTTTGCTTCTGTTGCAATTTGTTTAACCTTTTTTCATAAAATGACTGGATTCATGAGAGTGAGACGATTTTACTACTCCTTACATGACTTTACTAGCTCCTCAAGTTCCTCTCCAACGCCCTTAGAGATCCTTACACCCAGAGGAACATTTACTATTGTACATTTAAATAATAATAATATAATAATGGTAATAATAATAGCAGAAATGACAATAATGCATCCTGAAGACATCTTCCAGGCACAGCTCCAGTCTGTGATTAACAGGATGCACTTTCATGGCACAGATCCTTGGAGTTTGGCGAGGAAACCATTTTTCTTTCCAGAGTTCACGGCTGCTCCATTGGCTGCTGCTTACAGTTAACCCTCTATTACACAGTGTTTCCATATGGAAACAATCACTTTATCTTCATTTTTATATAAAAAAAACTGTGATATGAAATCTGTTGTTCTATATGTATCTATATGTTTTTACAGTTAGACATGAAACAGGATATTTATTTTGAAGGACATACAATTTATGAGCTCACATGACCAGGATATCCTGTTTGCTCATGGACATTTAGACCAGGATGTGACACAATTTCGGAAAATTTTCAGCAATTATAATATTGAATGCACTATCTGAGGTAAGTAAACT